>CAUYUJ010015682.1:407071-420809 GCA_963575745.1 Prorocentrum cordatum
CCAAGCTTGATGCGCACGATGCTGGCCAGCTGCTCTTCTACGTGCCGGCAGTCGACAGACCAGCTGCGCGCCTCGCGAAGCCTGACTTCGACAAGATGCGCGCGGAGCCCAACATCGGCGCTACTGGAAAAATGCCGGGGCTGCTGCCGCTCTTCCTCGGCATGGAGGTCATCCTGACGGAGTCCGTCTTGCCACCTAAGTATGTCCGCGGCACGCCGGGCAAGGTGGTAGGCATAGAGCAGCGCGCTCTGGAGCCTCCGGTGGAGGGTCGCGCGTCCGTTGTCTCGGATGGTGTTGCGGTACTCCGCTACATGCCCAAGGCCGTCTATGTCAAGATGGATGACAGCGATGAGCTCTTCTTGAAGGCCGCGCCGGTGACTGCTGGCAGTGCTTCTCAGCCTGCCGGCCCTGACCTGCGTAGAGCGCTCGCGATTACCCCGCAGGCCCGTCCCTGGAAGTTCAAAGCAACGGCGGATGGCCCGGCCATCGCGGTCTCCAGGACACAGTTGACCGCGCTGCCCAAGAAGCAGGGCACTCTGCATGGCGTGCAGGGCAAGACGGCGGACCCAGGCTTCATCGTGCACTGGGCGTTTCCGCCAGGATTCAAGAAAGAGTCCATTTGGCTGGCCTAATACGTCAACCTGTCGCGGCCCCGGAGCATCGGCCAGCTCTTGAGCCACGGCTTGCCTGACCGGAGCATCATCGAGTCAGGCCCCCCAGAACAGACCGCGAAGGCCTTCGACGAATTCTTCGCAGACAAGATTGCCACGACAAAAATCGCCTGCGCGAAGGCCCGACAGGCGCTGGGCTGGCCTGCGCGAGCTTGAGGAGCCCTGAGGTGCAGCCTGCTTTGTGCCGGGGCTGTTCAGCCTGGCCGTCTGCGTTCGCGTGGTTCGTCTCAGCCTGCATTCGTGTGGCGCTTCTCAACCTGCACTCGTGTGCAGCCGTGGATAGTGAGATACGGTGCTCCTCGGCACGTTTCGTTTGAGGCTGAATCCATTGATAGCAGTGTCTCGTTTGGACTTAAATCCATTGATAGCAGCGTCTCGTTTGGAATGAACACAAAAACAATGTGCTGTCTCGTTGATAGCAGTGCCTCCTTTGCAGAGAAATCCACTATTGATAGCAGCGTCTCGCTTCCAGACGCATCCGTAGTAGTAAGTAGTAGTGTCTCGTTCGAAATTAAATCCATTGATGCTCGTGTCTCGTTTGGGGCGGAAGCCATTGATAGCAGCGTCTCGTTTGCACATACACCCCTGCATAGCAGCGTCTCGTTTGGAATGACAACAACAAGAATGTGCTGTCTCGTTGATAGTAGTGCCTCCTTTGCAGACACGTCCACTATTGATCGCAGCGTTTCGCTTCCAGTCAAATCCGACATTAATCTAAAGAAGAACGCTTCCATATATGCTCATACACATGGCTGTTACGTTGCTTTGCTGGGGTATTACCTAACAGCGAAGACTGATAGGTTTCTAGTGGTGTCAAAAGAAAGCATCATGACTCCTCAGGGGGGTCGGGGCGGGACCCGGGGCGGCTGCCGCCGAAGCCGAAATCGCTTTGGACATCCTCGCAAAATCGCTCTTGGCGCTCCCAGAACTCCATTCCCGGGCCACATTTTGAATGCCCGGAGCCAACTGTAGGCCACTTCGTGGTCTTCGACTTCCCAGAACTCCATTCCCGGGCCACATTTTGGATGCCCGGAGCCAACTGTAGGCCACTTCGTGGTCTTCGAGTTCCCAGAACTCCATTCCCGGGCCACATTTTGGATGCCCGGAGCCAACTGTAGGCCACTTCGTGCTCTTCCAGTTCCCAGAACTCCATTCCTGGGTATGATTTTGAATGCCCGGAGCCAACTGTAGGCCACTTCGTGTTCTTCGAGTTCCCAGAACTCCATTCCCGGGCCACATTTTGAATGCTGAGGCAGGCTGATGCTGAGGCTGAGGCAGGCTGAGGCTGAGGCAGGCTGAGGCTGAGGCCGAGGCTGAAGGCAGACTGAGACTGAGGCTGAAGCAGGCTGAGGCTGAGGCTGAGGCAGGCTGAGGCTGAGGCTGAGGCAGGCTGATGCTGAGGCAGGCTGAGGCTGAGGCTGAGGCTGATGCAGGCTGAGGCTGAGGCAGCCTGAGGCTGAGGCCGAGGCTGAAGGCAGACTGAGGCTGAGGCTGAGGCTGAAGCAGGCTGAGGCTGAGGCTGAGGCTGAGGCAGGCTGAGGCTGAGGCTGAGGCAGGCTGAGGCTGAGGCTGTGACTGCGACTGCCGTTGCCACTGCGACTGTCATCGCGAATGCGACTACGACTGCGAGAACAGCAGAATTCTACAACTGGATTCTCATCTGAATCTGAAGGGGAATGCTTCCAGATATGCTCCTACACATCGCTGTTAGGTTGCTTTGCCGGGATAATTGTTTTGGTCGGCGGCTCCAAGGCAACGGTCAGGGGGCGGAAGCAGCGTCCGGGATGCGGCGCGGTGCGAATTTGCGAACGCGGCCGCCACGTTGGCAAGCCAGTTCGCACCTGCACAGCAAGTGCGCAGTTGCACATGCACAGAACAAAATGAACTAAATTCGCAAGCAAACGCACATGGGCGCCGCAGTGTGAACCGAAGGCTGGTGGATATATTTGTTTGGCTCGCGGCTCCAAGGCGAGGGACAGGGCGTGGGCGCAACGCCCGGGGCGCGGTGCGATGTAAATTGGCCGCAATGGCGCATGCACATGCCAGGGGCAAAATGCCCCTCATTGAGACGCAGGACAGCGTCGGCAGGTGACCGGCCCAGACATCCCGGCAGGTGGGGAAGCAAAGGCGCGGCGACGGGCAGCGGAACGGGGGGAAGAAGTCGCCCTTGCGGCGCCCAGCTCCAGCCGAACCACATTCGGAAACGAGGCCAATATGGACGGCGGGGTACTGTAAAGCCGCACGCGCGGATCCGAATGGCCAGTGACCAAGCGAAGCCCACCTGCGCGCAGCCAGTGACAGGCCTAGACCTCGGAAAATGAGAGGGGGGAGAGTGCGAGCGCGAGCGACTAACTCAGACTCACTGCAGCACCACGGGTGAACGATGGCGCGGCGAACGAGGCTTGACTCATCAAGGCTCACTGGAGCTAAAGTGTGGCTGTTCCGCGTCAGAGAGCCATCCACTGGTGTAGATACTTTCTTTTGATTAGCGGCCCGCAAGGAAAAGTCCAGTGGGCGACGGTACCAAGGCTGGGGCACAGCGCAAGATAATTAGCGCGAGGACGCGCGGAGTGCACATGCAAAGACCAATTAAGGCCACGGCAACCGCAAACCAGCGAGGAGTCGCCCTGACGGCGCCAACCCGCGAAGAGACAGACACAAGCAGCCAGCCGCGAAGCACGCACAGCCGGCAACTGTGCAGCCGCAGAGGCCAAACCAGCCGAAGGCGGCGGGAGCGGCGGGCGGACGGAAGCGCAAGCAAGCGAGGAGCCGCCCAAACGACGCCCGCAAGCAGCGACCACTAACAGCCAAACAGCACGCAGGGGGCCTGTACCCGTGCAGCCGCAACGGCCGGTGCAGCTGTAGGCAGCAGGGGAGACGCGTACAGACAGAGAGAACGGAGCACGTGGCGAAGAGACAGCCAGAAGAAGCCCTCACTCACGGAGCACACGGTGCTCATCGAGGACCGCCAGAGCACATCTGAAGAACTCCCTCGACAAGAGATGGCACGTGCTAGGGGCGAACAACCGACACGCACGGTATGAACCACTATTAGGTACTCCGACTGAAGAGCGTGCCCTGCTGCAGGTCCCGAACATGCTGCCACAGCTCGTGCCAAAATGGCGCGCCGTGGCCCGCTACTATGGGTCCTCGCTCCAGGAGATGACCCAGTGCAGCCAAATTGCGATGTTGACTCGCCCACTGAGACGTACCGGCTTCGCGGCGCAACAACGGCCTCGAAACGTGGAATACGGAAACGAGGCGCCACCAGCCACAGTAACAACCCTGGCCCATCACGCCTACAGGCGTCTGTCATGCCCCTGGCACGGTGATGGGCGACTGTCACTTGTCGGCACCACTGTGGTGAGCGGGAGCCGCGGCCCGTAGCCATACAACGTGAGCGAACTGGCCTGCAAGCATGGAAGCCCAAAGCAGCGGGGAGGGTTATTGCAGCCGTACCCCACAGGCAGAGCCCACGGATACCGATACCGTGGGAGAACGCAGTGTAAGTGCACCTCACTCCCAGGAGGACGCACGTGGACTAAGGCCAAGGCCTGACACTGCGGTAAAACCGTCCGCGATGAGGACTGCCCCTGACCACTGCGGCCCATGGGGGAAGCCCGTGCAGGCTCAGCCCCTTCACCTGTGGCCTGCCAGGGAGCAGCTTGGAGACTTGCGAGTCCTGTGAGCGCCACATATCGATGGGACGCCACCGTCGTGCCCAGAGCGCCAGGAGGACGGGAGGAGCGCAGCCGATAGCCGCTAGCATTTGAATAAAGCGAAGGGCCCGAGCGAACCCAGCACGAGGACCCAACATGCGCCGTGTGCCACTGCCGGGGAGTGGCGCCGGAGATGGGGAAAACGATGCGAGCACCGCGCCCCCGACGCCAAACTTCGAGTGCCGAAGCCACTGCACCTCTGGAAGGAGCCTGAAGCAGCCACCAGAGGACCCGTCACCTGGGGTGGTGGACGTGGCGCGTGGCGCCGTCGAAGGGGGAAAGCCACGCGGGCACGCCGTCGGACTTCAAAAGGTGAAGCGCGAGGGGGGTGGCCTTCAGCCAGTCACCTCAACCTCAGACTCCACGGGCCTGCAATCAGCGCGGCCAAAGAGCCGTGGGTGGGGTCATTTCAGCCGACCGCGCAGGCGGGGAGCCCACGGGGCGCCGCGGGTATCTACGCGCAGTGTGGGGGTGCCCCTCGAACCCATGAGGTGGCGCAAGAACTGTGGCCATGGCCAGCCACTGCGGGCGGGGGGTGGAAGGGGCGGGGCCTTCAGCCGATCGCCCGGGCCCTCCGCGGGCCAGCGTGGAACGCGGCCAAGAACCGTGGGTGGGGTTATCTCGGCCGACCGCACGGGCTAATAGCCCACGGAGTGACGTGGGGGTCTAGCGCAGTGCGGGGGTGCACCTCACTCCCAGGAGGTAGCACGGAAACCAAGGCCGCGGCCTGCCACTGCGGTGAAACGGTTCCCCTGCACCGGGGGGGCTGCCAGGAGCAGTTGCAGCCCAGGGGGGCTCCATTGTCCCCGAGGCCAGCCCAAGTTGGCGACCCCAGCCTGCGCGGGGCAGGACCTGTGACTGCCACCTGCCGTCGGCCAGTCACCAAGTCGTTGGGGCGACGAGGGAGAGGAGGAGAGCAGCCGATAGCCGCTGGACATTTGAATAAAGGGGGGAGCGGTGCAAACGGGAGCAGAATGCCTCACTCCCAGTGCGCCCGGAGGGGGAGGAGGAGAGGAGCCGATGGCCGCTGGGCGTTTGAAAACTGTGGGGAAGCCATCGGATGAGTGGTACACCTCACTCCCATGGGGTGGCCAATGTGCACGGCTGCTGCCTGTCACTTATGAAGATAACGCCCCTGTGCCAAGGCGGCTCCAGGCCGTGTGACCTCGGGGGTTCCAGGCCGCGCCATCCCTGCTTTGGAGCAGCGACTTCTTGTCAAGCCTGTCGCCAGCGTCGCCAGCGGTCGAACTCCCTCCCTCGCTGTCGCTTGTCGGCGTATTGTACGTCGCCTCTCGGGGCGGCCCTCTTGTCCCCGGCGCCCCAGTCTGCGCCACTCCATGAGCTCCTGGCGGCCCCGCCCCTCCCAGGGCGGCCGTGGGTGCCGCGGGGCGGCGGAGCTGGATGCTCCCGACCGCGCGGCGACCCTGTAGTCGGTATACACCGGCGGGGCGGCTGTGTCTGCCCTAGGCTTGCTCCACGGGTGCCGCTGGTCAACTCCACTGGGTTCGCCTGAGGGGGGTGCGTGTGTGGAGTCGCTGGCCCTGCCGGGTGGTGTCGGGGGAGTAGGCGCGGCCCTGCTGTTGGCAGCCCAAGGATACGGGCGGCCGTCGCTATCGCGTCCCTTGAGGTTACGCGTCCTTGTGTCGCGTTGTAGCAGGTTCCGATGCTTCTCCATGACTGTTGGCCACTCCACCCAGAGCTGGTGAACACTTTCCAACTTGTAGGCATCATAGCCTGCTTTTTCCCATGCCAGGAGAAATTTCTCGCAAAGCTGTACTGTATTCTTCTTGGGGTCAGAGTGGATGCGGACCCACGGATGACCTTGCCTGCTGCCTGCCTTACGGACCCATGCAGTCCAAACCCCGTTGAATGCGCAACCCAGCAACTTCTGCAGCCTGATGATCTTGTCTGGGGCTGGCTCGTCTCCCTCAGTGTCTGCCTCGTAGATGGGCTTCATGTACATGGGAAGCCCGCCCAAGGGGTCGTCTCGGCGCGGAGGTGGGAGTGGGGCTGCCTGTAGGCCGGGCCGTCTGTCCGGGCTGTGATTCTGCCGAGGTGGGCTGGGTGGCGAACGGGTCTCGCGCTCAGACGCGGCGTGCTCAGGAATGGACTGCTGACGGCGGTCTGACTTGCTCCCCGCTCCTCTTAGGTCTCTGCCGTCACGGATCTCTTCCATGATCGACCGGGAGCGGGCCGTAGCGAAAGTCGTCCAGGTTGCCGACTCGTCCTTTGGTGGGGTGTGTGTCCACAGCACTGTCCGACTGGGGGGAGCGTCGTTGTCGCTGGGGTCGGGGATCTCGGTCTCCTCGGTCTGCTGCGGGGACTGTCGACCATGGAGACGGTCCTGTCTTGTGGGTTGTCCTCATCCCAATCGACCTCGACTTCGCCGCTGCCGCAACCGCCCCTGTGCGGGGATGGCTCTTCCTTTATCTCGCTGCCTGCCTGTGTAGCTGCAGGGGGGTGCTGGCTGGGGTCATCGTCGGGGGCGCGGCCAGCTGAGGCTGTTGGGGGCTCGCTGCGCCAGACGGCGGCGGGGGGATCGTCTCCCATTCCGCTGCTGGTCCTCCCGACATTGCGCTCGCTGGCGAGAACCTCTAACGTGCCTTCTGCGAGGTCGCCCTTCATTTGGGATAAGAAGCGGTTCAACGTATCCAAAGGTTGGCGCTGGGGGCATTGCCCCTTTTGGTTGCTGAGCGTGTCGGAGAAGGAGCGCCAGGCCCCCTGGTACTTCTGATTCCTCCCAACCAGCTACGTGATGGCATTGGCCGCAGCGGCCCTCTGCCCGTCCCAGGGGATGAGAGGGGGATGTCCGTTCCTGGGGATCTCTTCCTCGTAGAGGGTGCCCAGGAAGCGCGCCAGGTGCTCGTGTGACCATCCCGACTCATCGTTATCTTCACCCGATCTGTCCCCGCCCACCTTCTGCGCGAAGGCCGCCCAGTGGATGTGAACCTAGTGGTTCCATTCAAACAGAAACTGCACAAGTTCGCGGACAGGGCCGCACGACTGTTCCACACCAAGGCGGAGGGTGGAGTAAGCGGGTAGCTGGGGTCCGTTGGGCGGCGGGAGTGCCGGGAGGGCGCGCCAGTGAGTAGCTCCGCCGTCGGGGTCCCCTTCTGAACGCGAGGCGCGCCCAGGAAGGCTGTCTGGTGTTGCCGTTGGCGGGTTGGGACCAATGTCCGGCGTTGGGCGGACAGGGGAGAGGTGGGCTGACATGTCGTTGATGTCCCATTCCTCGGCGCCCTCGCTACTCGCGGGCCTCTTGATGGGCATGGGGGGGCATACCTCATTCGAGCATAGATCCAGCACCTTGTCGAGTACACTGGGGGCAAGGTCCCAGATGTGTACCAGGCATCTCCTGCAAGCCCAACTGGCGTTCCATTGCCTTCTGATCCACAAAGACGGCATTGCCTCCCACTCTGGGAGACCTGTCCGATCACTGCAACGCCGTATGAAGCACCCTAGGGCGGGCGCGCCCGCGGGTCATTCGAGGAGCGTGGAGTACGGGGGGCAGAAATCGCACTTGGCAGAGTAGCAATTGGCGCGGTGCGCCTCTGCGCCGAACCTGCCGTCTGAGAGCCTGTGCGGCGGCAGCGTGGTGCCTGCGCTGGCAGGGCGGAAGTGGCGCGGCGTGCGAAGTGCGAGCCCCTTGAGGGAGGTCAGGGCTGCTGTGTCCGCTGGCTCCTGGTACCCCAGTGGAAGCCTGGACAGAGAGGGAAGGGTCCTCGCCCTCTTCTGCGCCCGGTTGTCGAATAGCCTGCGCTTATGCTCTTGTAGTAGCCACTGCATGGACTTCTTGCCGGCGCGCTCAGAGGGGTCGGGCTCGGGGAGGGGGATACCTTTCTTCTCCAATGAGACGACCCAGCAGCGCTCGCAGAGCCATCTGCAGTTCCTTCCGCCCATGTACGCCTGCGGGCGGTTCTGAGCGAGTAGCTCCCGGGTGAAATCGTCTTCCCAGGTACCTGCTGCACCGTGAAGCCCCACGCTGAAGCACCCGTCGCAGTTGTAGGTGGTGTCCCTCTGCAGCCTGCTGAAGCGCCCATCTCGCACGACGGGGGGAACCAATGGTGTACCTGGGGCAGGGGAGGCGGGGATGTCTTCGTCGAGACGGTGGTTGGAGATGGCCTTTCCGCCACCTATGTACTGGAGGTCGCCCATTGTCCGCGGGCATCCGAGCCCTACCTCTGAACCCGCCAGGGCAGTGTGAAGCATGCAGATGGAGCACACCCCGGCGCGCAACTGTTTGACGTCAGCCGGCTGCGCAATGGCCTCCAGTACGCGCAGGGGGGCCTCCGAGGTGAAATTGCGCGCCTCCATCCCAGCCCACGTTTTCGGACAGCCGTGTCCGCCAGCAATATCGTGGTGGTGGGCGTAGGTAGCCAAGGTGCTTGTATGACGTATGACCTCGGCGAGCTTGGCGCGGAGAGTTTCGAGGTCCGCCAGCTGGCACCCACGTCTCTGCACACTGCGTGCGGAAACCTTTGTGCGCCTCCTGCCACGGGAGGCAAAGACCCATCATGGCCTCGAAGATGTCGCCAGCGGCCTCTGGGTTCGGGAAGGGCCATGGTGTGGCGCGTGGCTCGCGCAAATGAAGCATCATAACTACCAACAGCACTCTGAGCGCATGGGGGGTAAGTGGTTGCCTGTCAACTCCAACTAGTGAACCTGTGAGCACTGTGTCGATCACCTTGGGCTTGAGTGGGGCGTGCAGATTCTCCATCCCTGGGTGCACTCTGTGCCGACGACACCGGCAGGTGGTACTGCTCCATGCTGCTGAAAACTGCGGGAGCGTATCCCGGGGGGTGCAGCGGCTGGACTTCTTGGGGGTCCGGTTGGTGCCCACCATGTGGGGTAGTGGTGGAAGCGAGTCGCACGAGACGCTCAGCTGCTTGTCGTTCCATGGCGCACCGAGCCCGAGGAACCAGACAATGGCTGCCCACGTGAGGTTGTAGACGAGGTTGCTGGCGTCGATCCCCACTTCAACGTCTAGGCAGTAGCCCAGGTGGCTCCAAGCCTTCCTGTCTAAGCTGCCCGGTTGCCTGGGTGTGGCCCCCATTTGCCAGCGGCGGGGGTGCAGTCCGGAGACGGTGTACAGCAGGATAGCCATGATAGGATCGTCAACCAGCTTCTGAATGCTGTCTGAGAGGGCGGCACCAAGCTTCTCCCAAGAACTGAGCGTCGAGCGGAGCCGCGATGCGATCTGTGAAGGGGCTCTCCAGCCTGGCCTTGGCCTTCCTGATGGCGTCACCCAGGCCTTTCACGCTGTCGTCCCCTGTATGTGTGGGAGCGGCGGGGATCCACGACTCCAGGTCCTTGATAGGGTCGAACTCCTGGTCGATGTGCAGGGCGGCGCGGTTGCCCATGTCGTTTCCCTGGAAGCGGACCCAGAGCTTGGCCATCCTCCCGTACTCCGAGAGCTCCCTGAGATGTGATCCCGCGGCAGCGCAGAACATTCTTCCATCCCCGATTACGACAACATGAGAGGTGGCACGCGTGATCGCAACATTCACTCTATTGCGATTATCCATGAATCCCCAGTCGTGCCAGAAGTTGGACCGGGTGGTCAGGTAGATCACGATGCCTGCCTCTCCGCCTTGGCTGGAGTCGATGGTGGAGATATTGAGACTGCCGTTGGTCAGGTGTTTCCCCGCTACCTGCCGCATCCCTTGGAAGTGCAGATCGATGCCATTGAAGGGGGAACTCCACTGCTCGAACACGTATTCGTAGCCCCGGTGGTCACCGTCCCGTGTGTGGGGGCGATGAGGGGGGTCGTTTGCTCCGATTAGCTCGCCTTTGCCAGCGCCCTTCTCCTTCTTCTTAGCCTGCCCGAGGGAGCCGTTGATGCTGCGCCCTGACTGGGGCCGCCCATTCTCGAGCACAGCACACTGCAGCTGATAGCCTACCACAACAAGGAGCGTGGTCCCATTCTCCATGGCAGGCAAGAGTGCCCTCACCACATCGACCGTCTGCGCGGCCTCTGGGATATTCGCGTAGCCAGAGTGAAGGTTGGATGTGACCTCAACGGAGGGGTAGTCGACCAGGAGGAACCGGCGTCTCTCCTCCGGGTGCTGCGGTGGAGGCTGAAGGTCCCGCAACAGCGTCTCCATGTCCCCTATGGTGGTCTTGGCGGCTTTGGCCAGCGCAGCGAGCCTGGCTCTGTCCCATGGTAGCATCTGCTGCCACGGAAGTCCTTCCACTCGCGGTCTCTGCGTCAGTGGATCGTTGAGCCCTGACCGAATTGCCTTGTTGTAGAAGGCCATGTTCGGCCAGGACAGGAGGAGGGGGCGCATGCGGTAGCGAAGGGTCCGTTGCACCACTGCAGGGGTGCCCCCACCCAGCGCATTGTGAAGCCGGTCGAATATAGAGAGACACAGGCCATGATCAGCCGCTTTCCTGGAGAGGACAGTGGGGGGAAGCTGCTTGGGGTCGCCGACCAGTCGTAGGTGTCCTCCCGAACGTATGACATTGACGAGGGACATGGCCGCCATGAGTTCATGGGTCTGTCCAGCCTCGTCAATGATGAGCAGAGCTGCCCGGGAGGCCAGCTTGAGGGACTCAGCCGCCTCGCGGGTTGCAATGACCACCTTGGCGCCCCTTAGCAACTGCGAGCGGAAGGACAGGAGCTCCTTGGATGGTCCGCTCTGGTGGGGGGGGCGGTTGTGGGTCATCTGGAAATGCCCAACGGGAGTCAGGGACGCGATTTTAGGTGCCACTCGGGCGTCCTTTGCAAGTCTGACACACCTGTTGGGGAAGCAGGTCTCGGTAACCAGTCTGCCATCCTCGCACGCCGCTCCGAGCCCGATGGCAGGCTGGTCGGCTGCCGTGTTCGATCCCGCCGTGAGGGCCACGGACTGCCTCTCGGGTAGCGAGCTTTGCCCATGCGTCCATGGTGGCCACTGAGAATAGTGTCTTGCCAGTCCCTGGGGGCCCATGTACCACCGGCACGCGGTGTTGGGTGGTGGCGGTCAGCGCCTTTGCAGCGTAGTCGTTAAGCTGGTGACGTCGAGCGGCGTCATTGAGGTTGGTGATGGGGGGAAGGTTGCGAGCCCGCTGGATTACTTGTCCAATAGAACCGTCAACCTCGTCGTCCGTAAATGGTGCGACGGCTTCCACCTTGTTCTGCTGCTGCGAACTTGTGCCGTCCACCGACGTTGCGCCAGGAAGGCTGTGGGCCTTGTTCCCAAGTGTGGCCCTCGCCCTGGCCAAGAGGGATTTGCTGCATGCCTTCGTGTTCTCCACTTCGTTGGCCCTGAGCCTGTCTTTCCTGTCGATTGCTCGCCGGTTGAGGAAGAAGGTTATCACGTCCAGCGGAACGCCTACCAGGTCGTCAGTTGCTTGCTGCAGCTTGTAGATCTCGCTGATGGCTTGATAGATCCGCCAGCACTGCAGCTTCGACGGAGCTTTGTCCAGGCGGTGCAGGACTTCTCCTGCATTGTCTGCATGTGCAGCTTTGCCGAAAGCCTGTAGCTCCTCGGCTTGTTTGGAGTCGCACCATGCCAGAGCTTGATTGGAGGGGTACCTCGAGCCATCCCTTAACTCCATGACCTCGCATTCATTGCGGGAGGGTGGCGACCTGATCCTCCGTCGGACCGGTGAGACTGAGGAGCAGTGTCCGTGACTGCGCGTCCTGTCCCCCGTCCAAACCTTTGAGCATCAGTCTGAACTCACTTGGCCATTGTAGGTGCAGGAGCGTCTTCCCGTCCTGGGGGGGGAAGGCGTTGCGTAGTTTGAATTTGTCGAGAATGGAACAGCGCGACCTCTCGTGGGCGGGGGTGGCCGCCACTTCCAGGGCACAGCTCTTCTTGCGTGCCAGATCTGTTCTGGCCTTTGCCGAGCCGTCCCATACCGTCTCCGTGGCCGCCATGCACTCCGCCCATGCCAATCTGGACAGGATGCACCCCCTCTGTCGCAGATCCTGTTCCCAATGTTTTGGCAGGTTCACTCCTCCTGCGATCAGTCCCAGGGGGGTGTGCAGACGGAACTGGGCCCCAGGGCGGTCTGCGGGCACGGCGAACAGCTGCATTATTGCCTTGGCTGCGGTGTCAGCGGGGGGGTCTGGGTTCGTCCGAAAGGCGCGGGGGTGAATGTCGTTTGCCCAATTGGCCTCGTCTCCTCGTAGCGACCCGGCCCGATCGGTGGGGTCTTGCGACGATGCCCTGCTGGACCCAGCCAGTCTCTCACTCTGGGTCGGGGGAGCGAGCAGCTCGCCTGTACCAGCGCGAGGGGGAGGCGGGCCGGTGCCTCCCCAGGCCCCTGCGCTGCGCCACGGGGTGGCCCCCCACCCGCCGCGTCGGTATAGGTCTGGCGGTCGGAGGTCGGAAGACGGGATAGTGTCGGTGGGAATGGAAAAGTCAAACCCGCCGTCGCGAAAGGGGAAGTCGACCGGCACGTAGTCCCAATCGTCTGGGAACGTCCAGCCAGGTAGGTGCGCGCGGCTCCCGTCCATGACAGGGCAGGGGAGCTCCCATCCTGGCCACGCATACCTCTCGATTTGGAACCCTGTGACGCAGTCTTTGGTCCCTCCTTGCGTCCTGGTCCAGAGGTTGCCTTGCTGGGTGTAGGTCCTGGGGTCCGGCCACCCGTGATCCTTCTGCTTCTGTGGTGGTCCTCACCCAGGAGATGTAGCTTGCCGTCGCAGTGTCTCTGGCAGACCTCGCACCACCAGCACCACTCATGGTTGAAGTGCGCCCATCTCAGCCAAGGGCACTCGCGGGCACGGAAGGGCTTGACCGGGCCTTCTGCACTGGGGCCATGTTTGCAGTGCTCGATCGGAGACTGCCATCTGGCCAGGGGCCCGCTGTTGTTCTTTCGCTTCGGCATCCCGCAGCGGCGTAGGGGGGAAGTGCAGCCGATAGCTGCGGATACGCAGAGTGTACACGGGGGGGAAGCTTGAGCCAGCGCGACGGACACTCAGATGCTGCGGCGACCAGGCGAACGGCGACCCGAGTGAGGAGGGCCCGATGGGGGGGCAGAGGAAGGCTGCGCGAGCGAATAAACAAATTCAGCGGCCGCAGTGGGGTCGCAAAGGTTGGTCCCACGAGGGATGATGCCGGGGAGGTGTGCGGGGATGGGGGGGGGGTACCGTTCCACTGAATGTGGGAGGTGGCAGCCGTAACGCCTTCCCTGCGGAGGGAGTCTGCCCAATACACTCCAATGGTGGCCAGACTGGCAGCCGCCTTGTTCAGCCTGCGTCTGACGGCCTGCCAGGTGAGTACCCAGCCCGCCCCTTCGACTTGCCCCAGGGCGTCCTCCATCTGTTGGGCCAAGTGTAGCCTTCGGTATCTGGCTGTGCCAGCACCATACCTTACGGCGGCTAGGTTGTCGCCCGCAATCCGTGCCATACGGGTTGGG
>CAUYUJ010015682.1:420909-438409 GCA_963575745.1 Prorocentrum cordatum
GGAGGAGGAGGAGGAGGAGGAGGAGGAGGAGGAGGAGGAGGAGGAGGAGGAGGAGGAGGAGGAGGAGGAGGAGGAGGAGGAGGAGGGAGAATGACGATGAAGAGGGAGAGAGCGGGGGAAGGAAGAGGAGAGATGAGAAGGGAGAAGGAGGGTGGGGGAGTGGGTGGGAGGAGGCTGGTCGCTTGGAGTCGGCTTCGAGGGTCAACCGTATGCTAAACCGAATAGCCCCCACTAGCGACGTACAGTTGCGAATGCCATGACAATGAACACTCTAAGAATCCGATCATTGAAATAGATAGGTTTTAAACATGTTTGAAAACTGTTTGTTTACATGTTTCGGACATGGCTTAAACATGCTTTAGACATATGGAAATTATTTGGCGACATGCTTCCTCTCCGTTGATCGACTTCCATACACGTCTAGAGGTTGGCCGGCCTCGATCCAGGCCTCCGACGCCCCGGCTCTCTCAACACGTAGCGCTCCTCCGCAGCTTCCGACTCCAGCTCTGGGGCGGACTCTGCGCCGTGGACCGCCCCTCGGCCGTCCCGAGCTTACAGGGACGCCGGAGATGGCAATGGACACTCTAACAGTCCGATCACTCATTGAATTAAAGATGTGTTTAAAATGTGTAAACACGTTATAAAGCATGTGCTTCAACATGTTTAAAACATGTTTGAACCATCTTTTAGACATCTGGGACCTATTTGGCAACATGCTTCCTATCCATTAATCGACTTCCACAACGCTTGCCGTTCGGGACGACCCTGATGTCTCCCGAACGGCAGTTGCCGGGGCGCAGACGCGTCGGCCGAGCAATCGAGAACCTCCGAGGACAGCAACCGTCGAAGAGTCGTGTATGCTGCCCCACTGCGCAACAACGAACTGACATGCTGCTGCTGCCGAGTCTGTCGCCGCCCCCGTTCGTCATCGTTGGCGTCGTCGTCGCCGTGTCGTAGTCACCGACTCCACCGGTGCTGCCCTCGTCGTCGTCGTCGTGTTCGTGTCGTCGTCGTCGTCGTCCTCGTCGGCCCCGCCGTCGTCCTAGCGCCTGCGCGCGGATGGTCACCGTACCTTGAGATCGGGGGCCCTGGTTTCTGACACGGCGTGGGTCTGTTCCGCAGTCTTGAACGGTCTCCGCTCTCTGAGCCGCCCAGGGGGCCCCCCAGGGGGCTCCACGGACTTCACATACGCGGCGGGATGCTTTGCTGT
Source organism: Prorocentrum cordatum (assembly GCA_963575745.1). Lineage (NCBI taxonomy): Eukaryota > Dinophyceae > Prorocentrales > Prorocentraceae > Prorocentrum > Prorocentrum cordatum. The sequence continues at coordinate 422,120 of CAUYUJ010015682.1, forward strand.
CTGCGCGCCCCTGGTCCCGAGGCGGGCCTGGACCTTTTGGCGGGAGGTTGCCACAGGCCTGAGGAAGCCCGAGAATTACCAAGACCATGTGACAAATTTCGATCCTCATTCTGAACCTCTCTCGCCGCCCTAGTTTTGCCTGGCTGACGTGCTGCTTGGTCGCGGCGGTGGCACAACTACAGCCAGAAAGAGGGAGGGGGCAGGATCCGTGATCTGCTGCTATGAGTCACTGCCGGCCAAGCTTCCGAAGCGATTGCCAAGCAGGGGGCAGCCACTGATACATCGGGCTCGCGCCAGTGCCCCCCAGTCGAACGAGGGTTACCGAGGGAGGGGGGCGGACGGAGGAGGAGGGACAGGAGATGCAAAACGACGATATTGAGGATTCGGCGGAGGGCGAGGAGGAGAGGATAAGCATGAGGACGAGAACGATGAGGAACAGTGAAATAAAATGATCATGACGAAGACGATGATGGGAGGAGGCATATGCAAAATATGCAAGGACTGCAAGAATATGGCAACACGAGTGCCGAAACGGAAGAACAGGATGGGAAAGGAAGGGGATGTCGGAATGATGGAGAGCGAGAGGGGGGAAAATGAAAGATGAAGGAGGGAAATAAAAGGATGCCGCCCAGGACAAAGAGGACATCACCGACGAGAGCGACAGCCAGGAGGACGAGGACGAGGACGCGGGAGATAGAGGACAGCGATGGGACGCACAAAGGCACACGAATGCTGGATGTTATCCTTGGAGGCGCGCGTCCGACCCAAACATAAAGTAGACCCACCTTGTAATACATCGTTTACCGACGTGTGTGGCCAGAAAGCACCCGCCACGACGCATATACTATAAGGTTTCTCGGCGCGCGCATCGGCCCCGAGCAGGCGACGCACATATTGTATAAGTATGTTGGGGTGACGCCGAAGCGAGGACGATGACGACGGAGAGGAGGGGAAGAGGGATGGCGGGGGAAGGAGGGAGGCAGCAGGAGGTGGAGGGAACGAGGAGGCGGAGGAGAAGGAAGGAGAGAAGGAGGGAGGGGGAGGAGGGAGGGAGGAGGGAGGTCGAAGCCGAACCCGCACATGGTCAAGCCACGCCTTCCCTATAAGCCTCCTGTAGAGGCGCACGGTAGTGGGCTGGCCTCAACCCTGCCCTCGACGAAGGAGCGGGGACGGGAGGGGGGCAGCGGGAGGCGCTCGAAGCTGCGGGGGAGGGGGGCGGCAGCGAGCGGTGGGGGGGGGGGGGGGCCGGCGGCGGGCGCGGCACCGAAAAGGCCGCCGCTGCATGGGAGCCGCGCGGGCGGGGCCCGGGCGAGCACGCGCGCCCGCGTTGAGCGCGGCGCATCTGCCGACGGCTCGGCGGCTGCCGCGTTGCTTGCCAGAGGGCAGCGCCGCCGCTGCCCCGCCCAGGTGCCACTGCTGCTGCTGCCGATTGTGGGCAACCGCTCTGGCGGCTGGGGCTGGGTCTGGTGCCGCTCCCGCTCCCGCTCCTCCTCCCGCCCTCCTCGTCGTCGTCCTCCTCGCGGCGCTGGCGCTGCCGGCGCCGATGTTGCTGTCCTGTGTGACTGCGTGGCTGCACTGACGGCTGCCATACAAGCACAACGGCATCCTTGAAGTGGGAAGTTAGGTCGCTATCAAAGCCCTGAGCTCACGGCCGAGAAGGCCGACAAGGACCGGGGGGCCGATGCGTGCATTGCTCGCAGATACAATCGGACCTACTCTATTTCCCTTATTAGGCGTGGGAGGGTAAACGTCGTGGAGGGTGCCACGCCGGTCCCAGGGCCTCATCCTAACGCCAGCGAAAATACGCCGCCCAAACGCAAGCGAAACTTATAAGGTGAATATTCTGAATATGATACTGATGATGGTGGTGACAATTTCAAAGGTGATGACGATCACACGATCATGAGGATGATGGTGAACAGATGAGTACGCCTCTGCCAGATGCGGTGAGTTGGCCAGATTGTAAATATGATGATAACGCTCGTGACGATACTGCTGCTGCTGCTGATGATGATGATGCTGATGATGATGATGATGACGATGATGATGATAATGATGAAGTTGGTTGTAGCACTGACGATGATGATGCTGGTGATAATGATGGCTATAATGCTAATGGACATCAGGAGGACGACGAAGACGATGGCGATGAAGATGGGGAAGAGGACGCGTCTTACTTCTCGGGGCCTACATGGACCTCCTTTTTGCCAACTTGGGGCTGTCCTGGTCTCCCGAGGGGCACTCATGACGGTCCCATGAAGCTCTCTGGGGCCGTCATGGGGACCTCTTGGGCCGTCTTGGGTTTCTCATTGGGCCTTCGTGGCCGTCTGGGGGGTCTCTTGGGGCCGTCGTGGGGCCGTGTTGGGCAGTGAAGGGGACCTCTTAAACCTACATGGGGCAAATTTTAAGCCCTCTTGGGTCCATCCAGCGTTGTCGAGGGGCCCTCGGGGGCCGTCTTGCGGGCCTCTTGGATTATCTTGAAGTCCTCGTGGGCCGTCGAGGTGCCATTTTGGCGGCATCTTGGGCCATCTTACCTCCGCGAAAAGCCGAAAAGCGTGAACATGAGGCGCAAACAACAACTCGAAAGAAAATCGATGAGTTTAGAGTCTTGGGGCCCTGATGGAACATCGCTTGGAGCAGTGATCGGCCGCTTTTGAAGCCTCTTGGGCCGTCTCGAGCCCATCTTGGGCAATCTTGATCAAAACGTGTGGTAGTTCTCCAGGCAAGCGAATGTTAACGAACGCGGGATACGTGCAACTCGCGAGCGCGGTTGTTGCACAATTGACGAACATCTGCATGATGCACATCCCAATGATCGTCAGCTTTGCGAACGAGATGAAGTCATAGGCGCCGGCGAAAATTAAGCCGCCATCTCGCAAGGGCCAGCGGTAAATATTCTTCGGGACCCAACGCCGGCGACCATCATACTGGTGCCCAACAGTGCGCGCTGTGAAAATCATACCACCAACGTTTAAAGAAGGAACTAGAGTAGGCCAGGAACATATCCCTCAAGAACATGAAACCCTCCGTCAGCCCAAATATACAGAACATCCAAGGGCACCCTCCCGAGGATGCACAAGAGCAGCCAACAAACACGGAGATCATGAGGAGACCCTCTCCGAACCAACCTCGATCTTGTACCTCGATCCGACTGCACGAAGCCCCTCTCGAGTTTCCCCTCTGGAACTTCCTAGTTTTCGAACACGCAGAGCGGTTGCACGGCATGGGTAGACTACGTGCTCCATTGCAAGTCGTGAGCCCACCTCAGACATAAAGGGAGGACGCTGCCTTCGACCCAAGAAACGCGCTCGGTGTGCCGATTGCGAGGGCCGCTCACAAACTCCGCGAGACAGGGCCTGAAGCCATCGCATTCCGCCTTGCGGTCACGTCTGCAGCAGATAGCCTATGGCCTAGACCCGTTACCCCAAAGGCGCACACAGAAACTGCACCGCCTCCGCCCTTGGTGCCACACTGGCACGGTGTGCAACCCACCCCACCTCCGAACGAAGGCCACTCCCCAAACGCCCCCACCACTCCATTAGTTCTGGCAGTGCACCTCCGGGTGGTGAGCGTGGCCTGCACAGAGAGCGACTCCCAGGAACCATGAGACCTGGCAGCTCCTGCGTGTCTGTCCGCTGGTCTATTCCACCTGACAAAAAATCGGCGGCTCCGAAAGGTGTGTTTTGCGAAGGGTGTGACTTGCAACTGGCACTCGGGGGGACACCATTGAAGGGGCGAATAGGACACACAAATAAATACACACACAAATTACAGGATTCCCAATATTTTCCTATATTTTCTGGGTTTTGTCTTCCCCCCACACTTCCCATATTTTCCTGATAATCGACGCCGAATTGTGTCTGTGTGTGTGCTTCTCCCCTCCTGAGTGTCGCTTGCAACCGGCCCCCCCGGGGGGACACCCGGGGGTGCGTGCGCGGACCTCGACCGAGCGCTCCGCCGCGCTCGGAGGAGGCCCGACGAGGACCGCGTCGTGCTCCACTGGCCCCGACGGCGCCGATCGCAGACCAGAATGACCCCGGAGCAACCACAGCCTCAGGGCTGAACCTAAAGGGTGTTTTGCGTTTTCGTTTTGCTTTCGTTGTCCCTCGCTTTTGTCTCGGATCCGCCTTTACCTCAAAACGAAGTCGAAACGAAAACGGCCCACGGAATTGCCAAAAGCACCGTGTAGGTCCAGCCCTGCAGAACCTCTGTCATCGCCGAAAAAAATCCGAACATCACTTGCAGACCCAGACATGCGACGTCCCGATGTTTTCAGGACGGCGCCCCTGGAAGTCCCGACCCTTTCCCCGGGACTGGTTTCTCGTCCTGAGTCGTTTTTGTTGACGGTCCCGAGGCCCGGCGAGGGCCCCCTGAGGCCAAAAATAAACAAAAAACTCCCGTCCTGATCTTTTTTACGACGCGTGCATGTCTGGGAAGCCATCGCTACGGTGCCCTTTTTAAGCAGGGATCGACCGTCCTGGCATTCCTTCAGTCCCACCACGGAATGTTCCCAGAACCCAACAATGTTCTAAGAACAAACACATTGTTCTTAGAACATAATCCCGATGCGACAATACAAGACGGACTCCACCAGAAATGCTCTGAGAGCATTTCGTGGAAACCTCAAAAAGGTTCTTAGAACATGGTTTGGTAGGACTATAGGCACGCCGGGACGCTTCGCCACTGCTTGACCTTTAACTTTCGCCAGGGAAGGAGGGCCAAGGCAAACGCCAGCGACTCCCCCCAGCACGCCGGCCGGAGGGCCGGCCCCCCGGACACGGCCCACGAGCGGGCCCTTCCCGCTTTCGGGAGGATCGCATCGTCGACGAGCAGATCTTCCCGACTGGCACGAGGAGGGAGCCGTTCGGGGCTCTTCTGACCCGGGTTGATCCAGACCCAGGTCAATCAGGCCTTGCAGAATCCCGAAAATCCTGCAGGATCCTGCGCCCAGCCAGACCCGGGTGAATGCGAAGGATCCTGCAAAATCCTGCAGGATCCAACACCCAAACCTGGGTCAATGCGACCCTGGCCCTGCAGGATCCTGCAAGATCGGGCGCCCTGGCTGAACCCCCTTTGCATTGACCCCCGTCTCAAGGCTCCCGAGCCGTTCACGTCGACGTTGTCCCGGTGACGATGGACTGAATGAAAGACTGGTCTAGTGGAGGGCGGGGAAGAGCAAGTGCAGGATGAGCAGGACGAGGCTCGAGGAGGAGTGAAGGAGGACGAGGAGGAGGAGGAGGTTGCAGAAGAGACTGGCGCATAGGATGACGGGGAGGTGGCTCGATGGGGGTACCTGGTCAAGCGCGTGATTCATGAAGGTCATGGCTCGCCGCTTAGACAGTGCGCCACCGGCACTGACGCCCATGGATGCCAACAAAAACAGATCTCGAATCGCTCGGCGAGGCGCCATCGTGGGGGGAAAAACGACACATTGGCCATCAAGTCGGCAATACCTTACCGCCCGTGCCTCGCTCTCCTCAAGTGCTGCTGCTGGCCCTGTTCTCCGGGGCGCGCCGCCGCTGCTGCTGCTGCAGGCGCTGCCCAGTGGTGATGCTGCTGCTGCGCGGGAGCTCCTGCTGGAGCTGCCGACTGTGACCCTTCTCTTGCTGCTGCTGCTGCCAATGCTGCTGCTGGCGACGCTTGTGTTAGGTCGGGCATGTCCTCCTAAAGGCGGATTTTGGAGGGAAAATGAAAAAATAGTCCAAGCATATTCAAACATGGCCATAAAGAATAATCGAAAAGTCGTCCACATACTATTTGTTGACCATTTGTGAATATTCCTCCTGTAGAGGGACAGGCTCGAGTTAACGCTTACGCTACGTGCCGAAGGACATGTTGTGTTCACCCCTCGTAGCGTCCGTGGCCACGGGGCGGGTCAGGCCCATTGGCGGAGGAACGGCAACGTGGGCGGGGCCTGGGCGCCGGACGACGACGACGAAGACGACGACGACGACGACAAGGACCAGGACGAGGACGAGGACGAAAACGAGAAGGACGACGGCGAAGAAAAGGACGACGACGACGAGTGCAACGACGAGGACGACGAGAACGAGGACAAGCACGACGACGACGACGCCGACGACGACAGCGATGACGACGACGGCCGCCACTGAAGGGCTCCAGAGGTCTCTGGAGGTGTCAGGCTGTCTGTGGAGACCTACCTCTAGGGGCGTCTGGAGGCCCTTCCAAGCCTCAGAAACGACAACGACAACGAGGAGGACGAGGACGATGACGGGAACGACGACCACGACGACGACGCCGACGACGCCGACGCCGACGACGATGACGGCGACGAGGACAAGGGCAGGGAAGACGAAAACGACGAGGACGGAGACGACGACGAGGACGAGGAAGAGGACGACCAGGGCGATGACGACGACGACGAAAACGAGGACGACGACTACGACGAGGGCGATGCCGACGACGATGACGACGAAGACGCCAGCGACGACGGCTGCCGCTGAAGACCTCCAAACGTCCACAGGGGCTTCTGGGGGTCTCTGGAAGCCTTTGAAAGCGTCTGGAAGCCCTTCGGGGCCCTTGGAGGCGACGACGGAGAAGAAAACGATGACAACTACGAGCTTAACGACGACGACAACGACGACGATGACGACGACGACCACCACCACTGGAAGTCTCCACAGGAAGCGTCTGGAGGCCGTTCCAACCCATCGAAAAAGACGACGACGACGATAGGAACGGGGACGGAAAAAACGACAACAACGAAGCCGCCGACGCCGACGATGGCGAGGGCAAAACGGACGACGACGACGAAGGCGACGACGAGGACGACGACGTGGGCGACGACTGCGGCGACGACGAAGACGACGACGACGACGAGGACGACGACGACGACGAGGACGAGGACAGCGACGACGACGAAGACGACGGCCACTTCAGAAGATCTCCGGAGGACCCCAAAGATTTGCGGAAATTCCTAAGGGCGACTAGAGACCCTCCGAGCCCCTCGGAGACGGCGACGATGACGAAGACGACGAGGACGAGGACGAAAACGAGGACGTCGACGCCGACGCCGACACCGACGCAGACGCCGACGAATACGAGGACGAGGACGACGACGTCGACGACGACGTCGATAACGACGACAACGAAAACGACAACGACAAGGACGACGACGAGGACGAAAGCGACGACGACGATGACGACACGACCACGACAATTCAACGACGTTGGAAAAGACGACGACGGCGACAACCAAAACGACGATGACGACGTTCCCGGACGTTCTTCGAAGGCGCCACGCTGTCGGCCGCCGCTCGGCCGACGCGCGGCGGCCCCACCGCGCGCACTGCGCGCGTGGGGCGCCCAAGCAGGGAGGCCCCAATTCCTGGACAGGCACTTGCGCCCCTGTCTGACATGGGGGCCCCCGCAGGGCAGCCGCGTCCCAAGACAGGCACTTGCACCCTTACCTGACATGCAGCCTCTCGTCTCCCCTTTGGCCCTCCTGCGCACACGCTGGCATCCTCCTCTCTGCATCTCCTTGCGCTCCCCTCATCGCTGGGAAGGCCCCTTCGCAGGCAAGCCTCAGCCTCTGCCTGTTCGCTGCCGCCCACGGCGGCCTACACTGGCGCCTCGCGGCCGCCCACCCTCCTCGGCCCCCTGCGCCGCCTTCTCGCCATCTTTTCTCTCTTGGCCAGCTCGCCAAGCTCTAGCAACCCTCTCTCGCTGGCGCGGCACCCTTTGCACGCGTCAACCAGCGGCTTGAGCGGCATCCTCCTGCCGTAGTCCTCAGGCCTTTTCTTCCCCAGCGCCTCCTTTTCCTGCTCTTCCTCTCCGTCCTCCTCGTCCTCAAGGTCCTCGTCCTCCTCCTCTTCCTCCTCCTCTTCCTCCTATGCGTTCGCGCACCCCGCCTCTCCTCCTGCCAAGGTCAGCTCTGCGTTTCGGCCACTGCATACCCCGCTCAAGAACTCTTACCTCGTCGAGCACCAATCCGATCTCAGGCGCATTCCCAGCAGGCGCCACCTCAGCTGCTCCCTCGGGGCTCCTCGGCACTGCTGGAGCAGCAGCGCCTTCCTGGCCTTTAGCGTTGCGTACATGCCCGCCGCGCCAGTGGCCCAACATTCCGCGCAGGCCAGGCCATGTTCCTCCTGGTCGAACGCGCGGCACTCGCAGAGGTGGTGGCCCGTCCAGCCCAGGAGGCGCTCGAGCTCCTCCTCCCCTCTAGCGCCTCCACCAGGCACATTGTCTCCACCTCCTCCCGCGATGCGATCCTCCTCGCCTCCTCGCAGAAGCTGCACATCTCTTCTGGCATGGCTCCCAACTCAACCATCGTCTCGCTGGGAACCCGTCCGCGTCCTGCCCCTGGTCCTGCCACCGCGCCGTCGAGTGCGCTATCAACCTCGCCGTCGCCTTGGCCAGTTCGTGTGCCCCGTCCGCCGTCAATCACCTCTGTGGTTTGACCTTCCACGCGTGCATGGCGTGCATGTCGTGCATGGCGTGCATGTCCGCCTCCATCGTTACCTTCCCGCGTCCGCTTCTCCGTCTCAGTGACGCACTCCGCCTTGGACCTGTGCGCCTTCGCGGTGATGCGCACCTGTTGTTGGCCTCCGAGCTTCGGTCGGCGCCTGGAGCGCGCGTGTCGCCTGCCTCGTTGGGCCCGCGCTGTCGCTGAACACCTGGAACGGGGCCTGCGCACGCCCCGCCGGGAAGTGGAAGGCGTAGTCCTCGCCGTCCCTGGCCAGCTGCATCGGTGCCCAAGCCGTCAGCGCTGCGCCGCGCGCGCCTGCCCACCTTCGCCGCGCCGGCCAATCGCCCAGCGGGCCCTCGTCAGCGTTTCCCACGTAGGGTCCGCAGTCGAGCAGCCCACGAACGCCCTGCCCTGAAGGAGCCCAACGGCGGCCTCTTGATCCAGATCACCTCCGCCATATCGCCTCGCTCGCGCGGCCCCGACCAGGCTTGTGCGACTTCCCGGAACAATCACTTGGCGAACATCTCCCCCGCCGATCACCTCGGGCACGCAGAAGCCCCCCTCCTGTTCAGGCTGGCGTCGCACTCGAAAGGCCGGTGCCACTTCGCCCCCACTTGCCCCCCGCAGCGCCTGCGCTTGCACGTGGAGGCCAGTCCTTTGTCGCGCCGCCGCGCTTGCGTCCAGGTCGAGCTGCCAGCTGCGCACCTGAGCGTTCTCTCATGCTTTGTATTCCGCGCTTGTCTCCTCCTCGCGCGTCAGCTCCTCCAGGTGCCTCCAATGCGCTGGGCCCCCCCGCGCCGATCCTGGGCCTAGGCTCGGCTTGGCTCGGGCATCTGACATTCGCCTCGCCGCTCGCCCGGCCACTTCCCCAATGGGCCCTGGCAACGTGCAGTGCGCGCCGAGCACCTCGCCAATAGAAATCCTCCGCTCGCAGGCCGAAGGCGCCCCCGCCCCTGCTCGCGCCATCTTGAGGACGACGGCGTCGGCTGGGCTCGCCGCTCCCGCCCAAGGCTTGTCCGCCCCCCCAAGCTCCATCGCCTCCTCTCAGCAGCTCTCCACCACCGCCCTCGGCAGCGCCGGCGTTGACTCCGCCGCGCGCGTCGCCCAGGCCCACGCTCTTTCCCCGGCCGCCAAAGCTGCCGGGCCCCTCTTGCCCCTCGCTTCGAGGCGCTGAGCCTCAGGCGCGCCGCCGCTCCTCCCAACAGATTGCCCTCCGCCTTCGCGGCCTGGATGCGCGACCATCGCGGCTCGCGGTCCGCGGCGCCCGTCGATCCAGCTCCCCAGATCGCCGTCGCCGCGGGGCTGCTCCTCTGCAGGTGGCCCCCCGCGGTCGCGCCCGCCGCCCAATGCGCCCGGGCCCGCCCCGCCGACCTCGCCGCCACCCTCGCCCTTGCATCCCGCTCGCAAATGCATTTCCGCACGCCGTCGTCGGCATCGTAGCCGAGGGCCCTGGCCCCCGCTGCTCTCTCAAGCTGCACCCCAGATCCGGCCTAGGCCCCATTGTGGCGGCCTTCGCCGCGCCCTCGTCGCTGGCCATCTGCTCGGTCTTGAATAGTCAGGCCACCAATGGGCCCTCGCCTGCAGCGCGCCCACCGACATGGCCATCGCTTTCGGGAGCTGCTCCCTGTCCTGCTCCGCTCGCCCCGCCGCCTGGGCCATCGCGTCGCCCACTGCGTTCTGGTGACTGACCAGCGGGCGCTCCTTCCCCGGCAGAGTCAGCGCGCGGCGCGCCGCGACCTTGGCCACGCATTGCGCGCGGGCAGCCCGCCGCCAGCGTGCCCTTTACCTTCGGCCCCCGGCTTGCCGCGTCGCCCCGTTCGGCCCTTCTTGGCGCCCTGCAGCTGACGCGCAGCAGCCCGCGCAACTCCGCCACGAAGCCCCCCACCCCCCCGTTTACCCGGAGCGCCCATTGCGATGCGTGTTCGTCAAACTTGGCCAAATCCACGAGCCCCGCCCCGCGCGCAACGCCCGCTTTCCTCGCGCGGCAGGCCGCCGGTTTGGACGCCGCCTCCGCCAAGTCGCAGGGCGCCGTGCCCCAGGAATGCTCCTGATTGGTGGGCTCCGCCCCCCAGCTCGCCACCGCGGAATACCGGATGCGGCCCCGCATCCTCGTCGCGAGCGCCGCGCCAGGGGCGCCTCGCCATGCCCCGCGCGGCCATCGGCTCTACCCCCCGCGCGCACACGCACGCACGCGCACGCGCACACGCGCACACACACACAAACACACACACACACACAAACACACACACACACACACACACGCACGAACGCACACACAAACACACACGCACACATGCACACCCACACACTCACACACATACACACACACACGCACGAGCGCACGCACGCACGCACGCACGCACGCGCGCGCGCACGCACGCACGCACGCACGTACGCACACACACACACACACTCTTCCGTCGGCGGCGAAGCAGCATGGCTGCACCGGCGGCGAGGCAGACGGGGGCACCGACACACACACACACACACACACACACACTCACACACACACAAACACACACACACACACACACACACACACACGCACACACACACACACACGCACGCGCGTAGAGGACCTCGGCCAACCTGTCGCCGTAACTGTCGGGCACCTGCTGCGAGAACCCCAGGAGCAGGCGACCCAAGCCAAACACAGTGTCTCTGGGGCACCTGTCCAGCGCGTTCCTGACCTGCTGCCCGCTTTTCGCCTCCAGCCTCAGGCCCTCTCCCCAGCCCCTGGGGTGGTCTTCTTTCCACCTGGCCCCCTGGGTCCACAGCGGCATCCAGGCTCGTGGTGCCACCGCCACGGCCGCGCCCCCAGTACGCGGCGCTCCCAACGCCGCAGGGTTGCCCACCCCCTCGAAGACCCCTCCGTATTCGAGGAAGCGAACGGCAGCCGAACCTCCTTCTTGCGTCGCGTTCGTGACCCAGCTCTTCCACTGCCCGTTGGCCTCCTTGGCGTCGTCCTCCGCCGCCTCCGCCAGCTCGGTTTGGGACTGCCCCACCATGGCGAGCGCTCCACCTTGCTTCTCTTCCTGAACTCAAGGATGACCTCCTCGGCCCCTCCTTCCAGCAACCCCCCCGTCGGCCATGCCTCTTTCTGGCCGTCCTTCTGCATCTCCCCCCTCGAATGCGCCTCGACCTTTCTCGCCCCAGCATTGTCTTTACCTGCGGCGCGCCTCCACCTCGCGAGCGCAGCTACGCGCCCTGCCCAGGTGTTCGTCCTGTCGCTGGCCCTCTTCCTCAAACTTTTCTGCCGCGGCACCTCCAAATCTACCGTGTAGAACTTGGACCCGTCTTGCCTTCTGACAGCCGGCTTTCCCACGCCGCGCAGCTCATGCAAGTGGAATGCCGTGAACCACTCCCTGCAGGTCTTCCCAGCATTCCTGGTGCCTGACCACCATTCCTTCCTTGAGGGTGGCACGTCCAGGTCGCGCTTCCACGGCTCGCCGAACAACTGCGCTCGCGCTTTCCTGCCCGCGCCCTTTCAGCACGAGCCCCGCTGAGCCGCCCTGTGGCGCCTGCTCGTCCTCCATGCCTCCTCGCACACCTCCTCGGCTAGCTGCCGCAACGAGCCATCGCCCGTGGCCGCCTTAACCCGCCCATGCCGCATGGCTCGCCTCCGCCGTGCCACCAGATCGCCTCCTTGGGCCCTCTTGTCGTCCTGGGCCAACCACGACGACGAAGAAGACGACAACGACTACGACGACGACAGGACGACAACGACGACGACGACAGGACGACGACGACGTCGCGCCGACGCCGACGCCGACGCCGACGCCGACGCCGACGCCGACGCCGACGCCGACGCCGACGACGACGACGACGACGAAGACGACGACGACGACGACGACGATGACGACGACGACGACGACGGCCGCCTCTGGAGGCGTCTGACGGCTATTCGATGCCTGTCAGCACCCCACCATTCCTATGAGTACGGCGCCGTAGCTGTGGTGGGGCCAGCCCCCCGTCCTCCCGGTACGTTTGTTATTGTGACGGCGGGGGCGAGGGATCAACGGAACAAAAGAAATCTCCTGCGAGTGCTGCGGCTGCTGCAGGTGCTGGTGCCGCTGCTGCTGTTTTAACTGCCGCCGTGGCCGACCGGCCGGCCCGGCGCGCCGTTTTCGAATGCGGGCGGCAGTCCGTGCCCTCTAGTCAGCCCGCCGGCCCAGCGCGGCCGTGGAAGAAGGGAAAGGGCCTAACCTGCCGAGAGCTAGGGCACGCCGGTACCTGCGCAGTCAGTATACGGTGGGGGGCTGAGTGGAGGAGGAGGAGGAGGAGGAGGAGGAGGAGGAGGAGGAGCGGCAGAACTAGGGTGTGAGCAGGAGGGCGAAGAGCAGGAAAAGCAAGCGAAACACGAAGATGATGATGATGATGATGATGAGGAGCAGGAAGAGGACCACGAGGGAGAAAGGAGGAAGAGGCGGCGGAGGGGAGGATAACAAGTAGTAGAGGGATGAGCGAAAGGAGGAAGAGGAGGAGCAGGAGGAGGAGGGGGAGGAGGGGGGTAAATGATTCGGTGTTCGAACCCACATCAGTACGATCCCCCTGCGTGTGTAGCCTGGCGCGCCCAGCCGACGCCGCCGACGCCGAGGGCCGCGATGCTCACTGCAGCAGCGCGCCGGCGCGCGGCACGAAGTCGTAGTATATGATGCAGTCCCCGCCGAACACGCCGCACTGCTCCAGGGTCTTGTCCTCCCTCCTCCTCCCTCCTCCTCCTCCTCCTCCTCCTCCTCCTCCTCCTCCTCCTCCTCCTCCTCCTCCTCCCTCCTCCTCCTCCTCCCCCCACTTCCTCCTCCTCCTCCTCCTCCTCCTCCTCTCCTCCTCCTCCTCCTCCTCCTCTCCTCCCCCTCCTCCCCTCCTCCTCCTACTCCTCCTCCTCCTCCTCCTCCTCCCCCCTCCTCCCCCTCCTCCTCCTCCTCCTCCTCCTCCTCCTCCCCTCCTCCTCCTCCTCTCCTCCTCCTCCTCCTCCTCCTCCTCCTCCTCCTCCTCCTCCTCCTCCTCCTCCTCCTCCTCCTCCTCCTCCTCCTCCTCCTCCTCCTCCTCCTCCTCCTCCTCCTCCTCCTCCTCCCCTCCTCCTCCTCCTCCTCCTCCTCCTCCTCCTCCCTCCTCCTCCTCCTCCCTCCCCCCTCCCCCTCCCTTCCCTCCCTCCCTCCCCCTCCCTCCCTCCCTCCCTCCCTCCCTGAATCCTCTCCCTCCCTCCCTCCCTCCCTCCCTCCCTCCTTCCCTCCCTCCCTCCTCCCTCCCTCCCTCCCTCCCTCCCTCCCTCCCCCTCCCTCCCTCCCCCTCCCTTCCCCTCCCTCCCCCATCTCTCCCCCTCCCTCCACCTCCCCTCCTCCCTCCTCCATCCTCCCTCTCCTCCTCCTCCTCCTCCACCTCCTCCTCCTCCTCCTCCTCCTCCTCCTCCTCCTCCTCCTTCCTCCTCCTCCTCCTCCTCCCCTCCTCCCTCCTCCCCCTCCCCCTCTCTCCTCCCCCTCCCTCCCCTCCTCCTCCTCCCCCTCCTCCTCCTCCTCCTCCTCCTTTTACAATCGGACCTGGGACATAAGAACATCCGTGAAGAAGACGAGACCCTCCGTCGGTCAAAACAAGCAGAACATCCAAGGCTACGCTCCCCAAGGGTGCACAATAAAATCCAGCAAACACGATGAAGATCAGGGTGCCCTCCTGGAACCGACCTCGATCTTATACCTCGGTCCGACTGTAATTATGAAGGCGATCTGTGACGTCAAAAAATAGGGAGCAAAAAACACGCCACCCTCATAACAGGCATCCCGGCACATCAAGCCGCTCAGCAATCGCACCCAAGGAAGGAGTCGAGCAAGACAGGGCTGTTTAGGAAACGACCCGAGCCGTTCGGCAAACGCCAACCATCGGGCTCTGGGTGGTTTTCCCTCCCTTGAGAGTGCGCTGCCGGCCCCCCGCGCCTCCGACGTCACGCGTTCCAGGTCTCGGCCTTTGCAGCTCGGGGCCTGCGGCCCTGGCAGAAGGACGCAGACGGAATGACGTCACGGTCCACGAAGATCTGTGGAACGGCATGGTGCTGCACTCAAATGCGCAGGCGCGAAAGTACTCGCAAGGCGACTGCTCGCAGAGGGAGTGCATCTCCTCGCGGGAGGCTCTGATGTTCATTTCGATGTTCAGACTCGGCGTGCATCTCGATTGCAATTGCATCTCCATTCCGTTTTCCAGTTCGGCGATTGATACACACTTGCGATTGGATGTGCAATTCAACATTGATTTCGATGTGAATTTCGAATTGCACGTAAATTCGAATGTGACTTGCGCCCCTAGTTCAATTGTAATGTTCATGCTGGTTTGCACGTCGATTCGCATTACGATGAAATTTGATTCTGCCGCTCGGTTTTGCAGACACCACGGAACATCGCACGGGACAACCTACGGAACAACCCCACGCCCACTGCGAGACGGGACAGAACCTTGTTGTTCAACTTGCCCCTAGCAGCGGCCAGCACATCATCGCCCTGGCGCAGCCTAGCCTCGCCCGCACACAGACACGAACAGAGCACGAGTTCCCAGTCGAGGTCACGTTGTTCACTCTTTGTCTTACCAACGCGACGGAGCCCAGCGACAAGGTGAAGGGACGACCGACGAAGGGGGCGAGGACGACGAGGGGAGAGGGGGAATTGAGGAGCGACGGGGCGACAGAGCAGGGGACTGCGTTCACACACCCCAGCTTCCGATAGTATGTACTTGCAGCGGGAAGTCGAGCCATGATCAGCCTGCTCCCCCTCCCGCTCGCACAACACCGCCTCCCCCGCGCGTCCCTGGCGACAATCTCCTCCGGGTGGAAGCGGTTCACGCAGACAGACAGGTCGCTAATAGATCCGCCTGGCCAGAGGGCAGAGAGGAGGGCGCGACGAGGCCAATGAGCGAGTATTGCCGGCAATACTTCTATCCATATCCAGTGCGTCTTGGACTTTCTTGGAAGGGGCGCCGCAAGGCCTTTGGGGGCCAGGACATCAATCCATATCCAGTGCGCCTCATGTTTTTGGGGAAGGAAGCCCGAAACTCCAAGACGCACTGGATGTGGATATGGACAGTGCCCGCACGAAGATGGGCCAGAGCGAGCTGCGTGACGCAGACAAGCAGGAGACGGAAGCGCGAGAGAGAGGAATATGTACTCTAGCAGCCTTGGTGGGGCGAGCGGAGTGCGCAAATGGACGAGATGGGAGGGCACTAAGCGGAGCGGGCTCTGGCCTGCTTGCGCTTGGAACCGGGGGTCTGGAGCCGCATCGCCTTCTGGGATTTGGGAATCTGGCCCATCTCCCCTCCTAGATTAAGCCCCTGGACCCGTCCTGGGCACGTTCTGACCAGAATTCCGAGGCGAATCCAGCCGTGAAGATGAGAACGCGACAGGAGGCCCAAGCACGAGAAAGTCCAGAAAACTGTCCGAAAGCTGCCCGGAGTCCGCGGCAAGCAAATCTCCCGTCCATCGCCTGTGCGAGCCCCGGGTGAACAACACTGCGGAGAATCCGAATGATATGCCTACCGAGTTCAGCTGGAAAGGCCCCCTAGGGCGCGGCACGCTGGAACCAACGCGAGCGCATTCCCACAAGCGGACTGAGTGGCTATGACGGTTGCAGCCGCTCTGGGGCAGTTCTGCGCGTCGCCTCGGGGCGCAGTCGGCTGCGCCGCATTCAGCCGCACGCAGCTGGTTTTCCCAGCGATTCCTGAGCTCGGGGAAGCGACCACGCGGCAGGGCCGAAGCCAGCTGCGATCCCCCTCCGCGACGCCGCCCACCGAGATAACAGGGTATGTCGACCCCTGTCCCAGGTGTCGTGGGCTTTTCAGACGGACCAAAAATTTGGGGCCCCACCCTGGGATATACGCGGGGGGGG
>CAUYUJ010015682.1:450909-510909 GCA_963575745.1 Prorocentrum cordatum
AGGACCGAGAACGCATCGATTGAACAAACACACAGACACCTATCGGTGTCGGAAGTCCCGCATGTGGGAATCATGTGCGGGATACGTGGCGGTAAGCCAAGACGGCATCGGGGGAAAGAGAGGAGCGTAGCAAGCAATATTCATACTGTAGTTTTGGTGTGGTCGCGCACTTACTCGGAAGGGGGAGACTCGGCGGTGGACAAACCTCCCTTTAGCAAACCACCCTTCAGTGAAAACGGCCTGTGACCGAAACCGACGGACCTGGACCCGCAAAGATGACGGCCGCGACGCCTTCTCGCGAACCGAACACGGCCCATTCGCCAATCGGCGTGTCGGGGTAGAAGGTCTGTTCACCCCAATGAGACGGGAGGGGGAGGGGGGGACGGCACGGCGGGGGAGAGGACGGGGAGATGACACATAAGACACCTACAGCGACTCAGATCTTTCCTCCTCCTCTTCCTCCTCCTCCTCCTACCCCTCGTTCTCCTCCTCCTCCTCCTCCTCCTCCTCCTGCTCCTCCTCTTCCTCCTCCTCCCCCAGCCCCCAGAAATATGGATGCCTTCCCCCGCCGACGTTGACCCTGCGCCGACGTATGACGTTGACAGGAGGCGGCCCCGGGAGGCCGATCCTGTTGACAAGCCTGGGGCTGGCTCCTGTCGGGCCGCAAGAGGTCTGTACCCCAATCAGTGCTTGCACTGATGGGGTCATAGCGGAAGTTGAAAGATTTGGTAGCAAGCTGGGTTCCTGGGTGCCCGGTCCCGGGTTCCCGGGTTCCCGGGTATTGGTTCCAGGCCGATTTCGGAGGGTTGGGTTCCTGGGTTCCCGGGTTCCCGGTCGATCTCCTTATCGATCAAACCATCCACTGATTGGGTTTTTCTCTGGCGTAATACATGTTTTGGACTCGGCTTGACCGCAGAGACCGCCTCCGCGCACAATACGTCCAGTCCCTGCCGACGGAGTCTCACTCCATGCAGGTACCTGTAGCACACACTGCGCCTGATGACTGGGACTCCGGGCTGAGAGAGATCGCCCGTCCCCTGCAAGGCGCCGAACACAGCAAGTGCCAGCCGGAGCCTGGACACTTCTTTGGGTGGCCCACAAGGGGGTCCAGCTGGAGAGGGGGTGGTGCAATAGATTTCGGGCAATTGTATTGCAAATGTATTGCGCCGGAGACTTGCATTGCAGTATCTTGCAAATCATGTATTGCACGCGTGGATCCAGCAATACATTTGCGCCCTGGAATGTATTACACGCCCCAAATGCATTGCAACCCCACGAATCTATTGCACCAAATCTATTGCACCGCCTCATTATCGCTGGACGCCCTTCTGGGTCAACCCGAACTTCGGCTCTGGCAAGAGGTCCGGGCTCGGGGGTCACTACTCATCGGCTCCTGGACCCGCTCAGAGGTGCGTCCTGGCCAGAACTTCGGCGGGAAATCGAGCCGTGGCGGCGACAGGCACCCAGGAGGTCAGCAAGTCTGAGAAAACAACGGGGGCCTCATTCACACCAGCACCACTGTAGACCAGGAGCTGCTGACCTGTGTTGGTGCTTTGCTGTGCGAGGCGCTGCCCGCGCCCAGCAAACCACTATCACAGGTCAGCCGTCCCCGGATTGCAGTGGCGATAATGAAACATCCGCCGACCCTGTCGGAGAGTGTGAGGGGCTTGTCCGTTCGAGCCGTCCTTTTCGTCATTCCTTAGTCGTCGTCTCTGCTGGCTCCTTTTCCTGTGGCCCCGATTTCCCTGGGCCCGTCGCCGCTCCCCCCTTTTTCTGGGCCCTCTCCCCCAAGCGTGCTAGCCAAAGCGAAATTGAGTAGCGTCATAATTCAATTGAAGGGGAACCCCCTCTCTTTGATCCCTCCCCCGTCGGAGGGGGGGTCCCGGGTGGGGGATACGACTCGGTCCCGGCCAGGAGACACCCGAGACGGCTCCAAGAGGGTGCCCAGACGGGGGACCCGGACGGACACCTCGAGCCCTCGCCCATGAGAAGCTCTCAGGAGGACCCAATAGGCCTCGAAGACGCCCCAAGAAGCTCCCAGGAAGCCTCAGGAGGCCCGCAAGAGGCCCCTAAGAGGCCCCCCAAGAGTCTCCCCAAACGCCCCCAAACTGCCCACCAGAGTCTCCAGAGGCCCCCGAAAGCACTCCGAAGAGACCCCGACAAACATTTCCTCCTCCTCCTGCTCTTCACCCTCCTCCTCCTCCTCCTGTTCCTCCACCTCGTCTCCATCCCCATCCACCTGCTCATTGCCCTTCTCGACCTCCTTCTTACCCAACTCCCCCTCCACATCCTCCTCCGCATGCTCTTCCCCATCCTCCCACTCGTGCTCCACGGCGTCCTCCTCCTCCTCCTCCTGCTCCCCCTGCTCTTCCTCCTCCTCCTCCTTCTCCTCCTCCTCCTCCTCCTCACCAGTTCCCTCCTCCTCATCCCCCTCCTTCGCCTCCTCCTCCTCCTCATCATCCTCATGTTCCTGATCATCCTCAGAATCATGCTCCCCACCCTCCCCCGCGTGCTCTTCCCCGGATGCTTCGCATACTTATCTCGACCTCGTCCTTCCCATGCTCCTCCTTCCCCTCCTCCTTCTCCTCCTCCTCCTCCCTCTCCTCCTCCTCCTCCTCCTCCTCGTCCTCCTCCTCCTGCCCCTCCTCCTCTCCCTCCTCCGCGTCCTCCTTCTTCTCCTGATGCTCCGACTCCAATTCTCCCCGTCCTCCTACTGCTCATCCCCCTCCGTCCTCCCCCTGGCCCTGCTCACGCTCCTCATTTTCCTCCTCATCCTCCTGCTCCCCCTCCTGCTGCTCCACCGCGTCCTCCTCCTCCTCCTCCTGCTCCTCCTCCCCCTCCTCCTCCTCCTCCTCCTCCTCCTCATCCTCGTCGTCGTCGTTCTCGTATTCAGGGTCGGCGGCACTGGCCAGAAGGCCTTCACAATAAGCCCACGAGCCCAAACACCTCAGACCACAGTCCTCGAGCACCTAGCCTCAAACCCTGCCGTCGGGCAAGATGTTTGTTCTGTCGACGTCGTGTGTCGCCACAGGGAGGTCTCCACAAGTCTCCACGGAGCTCACTGGAAGCCTCCAGAAGGGGCCTCAACTCCCATGGTAATGGGTGCCAGAAGGGGTGACTCGCCCGCGCGGAAAATTACCGCGTGACGTACCCGACCCTTTCTAAAACGGGGCAGCTACATCAAGGACCGCTCAATACAAACGAACATGATGAAAGACGCGCACTTCGCAGCCCCTCAGGGAGCCGCAAGGTCTAGACTGGGTCCGCATGGACCTCCACTCCGCTGAACTTCCCAGGAGCCCACGACATGGGCGACAACTGCGCGGTTCGCAGCCCCCCAGGGCCCGCGAGGTCTCGGCTGGGTCTGCGTGGACCTCCACCCCGCTGGATCTCCCAGGAGCCCACGACATCGGCGACAATTGCGCGGTTCGCAGCCCCCCAGGAAGTCGCGAGGTCTCGGCAGGTCCGCGTGGACCTCCACTCCGCTGGACCTCCCAACGGCGTCAGTTGCCTGGTTCGCAACCCCGCAGGGAGCCGCGAGGTCTCGGCGGGTCCGCGTGGACCTCCACTCCGCTGGTCCTCCCAGGAACCCACGAAAATGGTGACAATTGCGCGGTTCGCAGCCCGCCAGGCAGCCGCGAGGTCTCGACAATTGCGCGGTTCGCAGCCCCCCATGGGAGCGCGAAGTCTCGGCAAGTCCGCCTGCGAAAATGGCGACAATCGCGTGGTTCGCAGGCCCGTAGGGAGCCGCGAGGTCGCGGCAAGTCCGCGTGGACCTCCACTCCGCTGGACCTCCCAGGAGCCCATGAAAATGGCGACAATTGAACGGTTCGCAACCCCACAAGATCCCGCGAGGTCTCGACGAGGGAGAAGACGACTAAACAGGAAAGAGCGGGGGGGGGGCAGAGACAGGAAGCAGGAGGGGGAGGAGGAAGGAAGAAGGACGAAGGCGTGGAGACCACATTGCTCTCTTCAAAACGAGAACCCAAACGCAGGAGCGCTGGACTTGCCTGGAATCGCCGACAAGTTGCCGATGCATTTGCCAAAAGGCCCTCGATAGCACCGTGGGGTGCCCGAGCCCCGATTCGGCGACGAAGGGGCAGTGCGGGGTCGACGTTCCGCCCACGGGCCAAACCTCACCCTCTTTCGCCCCCTCTTTCGCCCCCCCCCGATCCCCCTCGATCCCCTCGATCCGCCTCGATCCGCCTCGATTCCCCCTCGATCCCCCTCGACCCCCCTCGATCCCCCTCGACCCCCCTCGATCCCCCACTTTCGCCCCCCTCATTCGCACCCTCTTTCGCCTCTCTCGATCCCCTGACCCCCCACCTCTGGTGCGCGGCGTGCCAATAGCTGCACGCGATGCGACAGTAGCGGCCCACGTGCTTTGGCTTGCCCCCGCGCCCTCCGAAAGCAGCGCACGGGAGGTCATTCCGGCAGAGGGCCACTCCTGAGGGTATGCCGACATGCCCCCGTCCAGGAGGGGAGCGTCAAGGTGGGCGGTTCGCAAGTCATGGCCGTAGGCATGTGCGCGAACGATAACGGCGAATAACCTCAGGATCCGTTCCGGCTACATGCAAGAGTGACCCTGGGTAAGAGTGACCTTTGGTGCGCGGCTCTTTTTTTGGGGGGGGCAGACACAAAGGCGAAGGGTCACTCTTACGTGTAGTCGAGAAACGGGCAAAGAAACTCAGGACCAATTTTCCCCTGCCGACGACCGGTCCCCTTAGATGCTCATTCTTGGGACCTTTTTGGAGCCAATCGCTCCGCTCGTGCGTCGAAGCTGTGGCTAACGTCCGTCGGCTCGAGTCGAACCTGAGTCGAACTTGAGTCGAAGCTAAGTCGAACTTGAGTCGAACTGGAGTCGAGCAGATCCACTAGGTGTGCCCCAGGAAAGTCCCCAAAACGAGCATCGAATGTATCTGTCGCCGCGCTATTTGCTCCGATGCGCGGCCGTCCGTCTTGGGGAGGGCGCCTCGGCTACCAGGGCAAACTCCGCCTCGGACACCGAGGTCGGAGGTTGCCTTGAGTTTCCTGTGGTGTCGGTGTCGTTCACTGGGGCGCGTCGAGGACAAACGGAGCGGCGACGACTGGACGTGGGCAGACGCCGACATCAGCAGCTGCCCGACCCCGAACCGCTGGAGGAAAAGGCTGGCAGTCTGTGCCCCGGGAAGGTCCCCACAACGAGCATCTCGGCTACACGCAAGAGTGACCCTGGGCAAGAGTGACCTCTGGTGCGCGGCTTTGTGGGGGCCGCGGGGAGACCAAACCTGGGCGCGCAAGCCGCTGCTACCGCTTCGTTTTCAGCCATCTGAGGACCCATCTGTGCCCGCACCAAAGGTCACTCCAGAGAAAGGTCACTCTTACGTGCAGTCGACCCAAAACGGGCTTTGAAGTCCCCTGAACCCCCAGGCGGCATAGGCCGGTCCACGCGGGACTTGGGCTCCGGGTGCTTGCCGTCCCAGGGCGACCTCCCGACGGGATCGGCGCGGGCCGCCAGTGGCGCGTGCGGGAAGGAGGACAGGGCTCCTCTGCTGCCTCCTCCTCTGCTCGAGCATGCATGCTGCCTGCTCCCTCCTCCCTCCTTCTCCCTCCTCCGTCCTCCTTCCTCCTCCTCCCCCTCGTCCTCGTCCTCGTCCTCGCCCTCGTCCTCGTCCTCCTCCTCCTCCGCCGCCTCCTCCTCCTCCTTCTCCTCCTTCTCCTCCTTCTCCTCCTCCTCCTCCTCCATCCCCCTCCATCCCCTCCCCGTTCCCTCCTCGTTATCCCTCCCCTGACCCCAACACAATGGAAGCGTGATGTAATTTGTGGCCTCCAGGGGCCGTTTTGAGGACACCAGATCGTCAGAAAGCGGCCCATGAAGGGCGAAACACCTGTCGAGGTGCAGGAGCCAACGATAAGCTGAGTCGGAGACCTAAGAGGGGATCCTCCTCCTCCTCCTCCTCCTCCTCCTCCTCCTCCTCCTCTTCCTCCCCGTCATCATCATCATCATCATCATCATCATCATCATCATCATCATCATCATCACCATCATCATCATCAGCATCATCATCAGCATCAGCATCATAATCATCATCATCATCATCATCATCATCATCATCATCATCATCATCATCATGAGCATCATCATCAGCATCATCATCCTCATCCCCATCTTCATCCTCATCATCAGCATCATCAGCTTCATCATCACCACCATCATCAGCAGCACCACCATCATCACCATCATCATCATCAACATCGTCATGCTATTTCTTCATCATCACCATCACCACCATCATCGCTATCAGCACCACCAACAACTGCATTATCATCATCAGCATCAGCATCAGCATCATTATCATCATCATCATTATCATCCTCATCATTATCGTCATCACCATCATCATCATCGTCATCGTCATCATGTCCATCATGATCATCATGATCAGCATCCTCGTCATCAGAATCACCATCATCAGCATCAGCATCAGCGTCTTCATCATCATCATCATCACCATCATCACCATAATCATCGTCATCAGCAGCACCATCATCATCATCATCATCATCATCATCATCATCATCATCATCATCATCATCATGAGCATCATCATCAGCATCATCATCCTCATCCCCATCTTCATCCTCGTCTTCCTCCTCCTTCTCCTCCTCATCCTCTTCCTCCCCGTCATCATCATCATCATCATCATCATCATCATCATCATCATCACCATCATCATCATCATCAGCATCAGCATCAGCATCAGCATCAGCATCATCACCATGATCATGATCATGATCATGATCATCATCATCATCATCGTCATCAGCATCATCAGCATCATCCTCGTCCTCATCCTCATCATCAGCATCATCAGCTTCATCATCATCATCATCATCATCATAACAACATCATCATGAGTATCAACATCATTATCATCAACAACATCATCAGCATCGTCATCATCAACATCATCATCGTCATCAGCATCAACATCATCACCGTGGTAATGACCATCACTGCCAACATCACCATCATCATCAACATCATCGTCATCATTTGCATCATCATCAGCAGCACCGGCATCGGCTTCGGCATCAGCATCATCAAACTCTTTCTCAGACCTCCCTCCCGCTCGAGGGGGGAGGGAGAAGGCGTCCCGAGCAAACACGCCCGCCGAGATGACAACTCGCCCCCCCTTCTCCTCCGGTCCCTCTCCTCGGACTGCGTCACGGGCTTGTTTTTATGGGAGCCACCGCCGACTCCAAGTGGAACCTGCTGTGGGCCCCCGCCCCCGAACCTCCCCTCGCACGCCCGCAGTCTCGCGGCCGCCGCGAGCAGCCAGCAGCAGTGCCAAGCAGGACAAGGCTCGTCCTGTGCAGCAGGCATGGGATCTGTGGCACGAGCAGCGTAGAGGAAGAGAACATTGTATAAACACAGACTGTTCGACGGTCCGCGCGGATTTCTTGGATCTGCGCTGGACCCTCCTCCCTGGCGCGCGGAGCGCGCCAGGGGCGGCGCCGGAGGCGCCGCCAGGGGGGCACGGGCGCCGATCCAAGAAATCGGCGCGGGGCTCCAAAAGTTTATGTTCATGTAATTTTCTAATCCTCAACAGCGGGCGTGTGTGTCTGATACGTCTCCTAAAGGGACGCCAGCGAAAGGGACTTCTGAGACCGCGGCGTTGCATCTCAGACGGACTTCGAGAAGTGCGAGTGACAGTGTCATGCGGCGACCCTGTGGGCGAAGCCGAGCGGACTTGAGAGATCGACGTCGCCGGTCTCAAAAGTCCCTTTCCCTGGTGTCCCTTCTGGGACGGCATGAGCACGTGTCGGAGGAGGAGCTTCTGGGAACCTGGCCCGCCTCGGCAGATCGTGGCAAGCCTGAAAAGGGCACTGGGTCAGTAGATTGGCCCAAGACACGCAGGCTCCGCGTCGTCAGCCTTGAGTCGGGCCTGTCCCTCTGCAGGAGGAATGTTCAAACATGGTTTAAAAAAACCATAGCCTGGGGACGATTTTTTCTATTTTTCTGATCATTTCTGGGCATAGTTGGGGATGTTTCAACCTTTCGTCCAAAATCCGCCTGCAAGGGGACATGCCCGACCCAACGTCAGCCCGAGCTTTGCTCGATGAACTGGCAGGTCACCAGGTTTCGGCTTCTGCACCAGCTGGCGGCTGCTCAAGCCGACTCTGCCCAAGTCCATGAAGTGTCTCAGCTGCTTCGGGTGCCGCTCCACTTCCTCGCCGAAGGGATGGGAACTCATGTCTACGGGCACGACAGAGCCCGTGCTATCATGCAAAGGGATGGAAACTGATGTCTACGGGCACGACAGAGTCCGCGCTATCATGTCCTCCACCCCCTTGAACATCTCGAAGGATGTGGAGTTGTTGGAGCCCATTGACGTGTATCTACAG
The DNA here is from genome assembly GCA_963575745.1 of Prorocentrum cordatum. Classification (NCBI taxonomy): domain Eukaryota; class Dinophyceae; order Prorocentrales; family Prorocentraceae; genus Prorocentrum; species Prorocentrum cordatum. The sequence goes on from CAUYUJ010015682.1 coordinate 459,298, forward strand.
GGTCTTCCATCCAATACCAAGGCCGAGGCCATCAAGGACTGGAAATCCTGGTTGTTAGACTCTGCAGACACAGGGGTGCTCGCAGGGCTCGGCAACAGGTTCGGGGTCATGACCACTGCGAGCCTAGCTCTAGTCTTAGGTCGGGCCTGTCCCCCTACAGGGGGACCTTGGGCGAACCAATAAACATTCTCACGCAATAATCCCCAAATGCCCAAACATCATAAAAAAACCGTCCCTGGACTATTTTTTCCTATTTTTGACGATTCATTCTGTAGAGGGACAGGCCCGACTTAACTCTAGTCTCAGCTGTGACGGTAGCGTCGTGTCTGACCACTTGGCACTTTGGGATTCGGAGGCTCGGAAGCTGCGTAAGCTCTGGAATGCCTCCACCACACGCCCTGCTTCTGGCGAGTCTTTCGAACATGATCTGGACCCTCTCCCTGAGCTTGATCCTGACACTCTTAGGTCTGCTAGCAGGAGATATTTGTCGAGGACTGCCACGGCCGTCGGCGGATTCCACATGAGGAAGTTCAGCAGCCTCAGCGACTGCTCTCTCACTGTTTAGCGAACATCCTGAGAATGATGGAGTCCTCAGGCCGTTGTCCGATCCAGCTCAGCGTGGTGGTCGTGGCGATGCTCAACAAAACCTGCGGGTGCATTTCGCCATACAGGGCTTGTCAGGAGTCTATCGCTTGTGGGGGCGGCGCCGTCGTCCGCGTGCCCATGCTTGGGAGACGTCCCCTGAGCGTCCGTGCTTCGCCGCGTCTGGTTTCAGTTCTGCTGTGGATGTCGTTTGGCGTCAAAGGCTTGGGAGCGAAACGACGGCGGAATCAGAAGGAATCTCGATGGCCCTGCTCTGGGACCTCTATACATGATACGACCTTGTCGATTTGTGTAGCCCAGGCGTTTCGGTTTTCTTGTCCAGCTCGGCCGTCTCGTTGTCAGTGCTCCTTGCCTTCGCAGATATGGTTGCATGACTGGCGTGGTCGTCGGTGGTGTTTTCCGTGCAGTGCGGATTCTTCTCCGGGTGCTCCCTGGGCACATCTCTGATCCGCGTGCAAGCCGTGACTGCGCTCGACAGTGCCAGCTGCCGAGAGGGTCACCCTGGGCGTCTACATAGGCGACCACTGGCTCTGAGCTCCTCAGGGACCGTCATGGATGTGGTAAAAAATCTTGGCACCACGGCCACGGGCGTCCAGCTGGCCATCGAGGACGAAATGGCGGCCACCATCTCGGCAGTCAATTTGGGGATCGACGACACCGCTGGACAAAAAACTGGACACGCGCGGCTGGGCGTAGCAAGAAAATCATGGTCAGAAAGCAAGCCTCGAGAAGCGTTCCAAACATTTTAGTCGTATCAAGCAGGCTTTCGGACATCATTCCAGTAGGATTGTCACTGCATGACCCATGCCCAGCTTCACCTACGGCGCGGAAGTGCACGATCTCTCCAGCTCCGGGTGACGCCAAATGCAAATCTTGTGTGCCAACACGATGCAAACGTCGGCTATCTTCCATTCCCTCACCTCGGTGAATATCCGCCGGCCCCCTTGTGGGGCCACCAGGCTGTAGGGCTAAGGTTCGCAGTTTCCTGTGCCAGTTGCAGCTTCCAGTTTCCACTGTTGCAGTTCTGCTTATTGCTGCTTACTGTTCCTTGTTGACTTCTTGCTGCTTACTGTTCCTTGTTGATGGACCGCGCGAAGGGGGGAAGCTCAAAACGGGCATTTTTACCACGCCCTGGGAGAGTTCTCAAAATTTCTGGGGGGTAAAATTTACACCCCTCACGCAGATCGGCGGGGTCAGGGTCCAAAAACACCGGGGATTTGCCACATTTCTGAAATTCGGTTGCACCCGTCACGCAGATCGGCGGGGTCAGGGTCCAAAAACACACGGGGTTTGCGACACTTCTCAAATTCGATGGCACCCCTCACGCAGATCGGCGGGGTCAGGGTCCAAAAACACCGGGGATTTGCCACATTTCTGAAATTCGGTTGCACCCTTCACGCAGATCGGCGGGGTCAATGTCCAAAAACACTTGGGATTTGCAACATTTCCCAAATTCGGTGGGACCCCTCAAACAGATCAGCGGGGTCAGGATCCAAAAACATAAGGGATTTGCGACAGTTCTGAAATTTGTGAATACCCCTTACGCAGATCGGCGGGGTCAGGGTCCAAAAACACATGGGATTTGCCACATTTCTGACATTCGGTGGCATTCCTTATGCAGATCGGCGGGGTAAGGGTGCAAAAACACAAGGGATTTGCCACATTTCTGAAATTCGGTTGCACCCGTCACGCAGATCGGCGGGGTCAGGGTCCAAAAACACACGGGGTTTGCGACATTTTTCAAATTCGGTGGCACCCCTCACGCAGATCGGCGAGGTCAGGGTCCAAAAACACCGGGGATTTGCCACATTTCTGAAATTCGGCGGCACCCCTCACGCAGATCGGCAGGGTCACGACGTCTTACAAATCGCCAGGTGTTGTAACCCCTCTGGTCATCTATTGGTTTTGCTCGTTACGAGTCGGCCTCGCATGAAGTTCCGATACTGCTTCACGACAGCGCCCAGGCCTCATGACATAGCTCTTGCATAGCGCATTCTCCTAGAGAGGGGGCCGGCGGCAGGGGGCGAAGCCCTTACGGATATTGTATGACGCAACCGCGTGGTACGGCGGCGTGGCACCCAACGTGCGCTACGCCATGGGGATTTGGGCGAATCAAACTCGTTTGTCCCCGTTCGCGATTCCCTGTGAAGAGCTTCGGGATTCCTGGGCTAACGTTTTTCTCCAGGAGGGTCTTTCGACTTGGAGGGGGGTCGCGGGACCCCTGAGTGCCATGAAACTCTCATACAGCGCCTGGAGTTGTCCATGCTCTCCTACGCCACTCTCGTATGCGACTTCGGGACCGACGTTTCTTTGACAATCGCTTCGCCTGAAATGTTCCGTAGTCTTGCGTGCTGCGGCCAAGCGCATGCACGAGGGAGACTCGGGCGCTAAAATTTTTCCGAATGTCCCAAGGGTCCGCGGTCATCGGTACACCGTTTCGGCTGAATTAAGGTCCACCGAACAAACCAAATACAAAAACAATTGCATCAATACAACCTCGTGCCCCGCTATTTGAACACGTTCTCGCGCGCTCCTGGTCCGCTATCAAGTCGACGACTTGTGTGATCTTTGCAAGGGGGCCAAGGCGACGATTCTGTGGTACCCAGCTGTACAGGTAGAGAGGCAAGAGCCGTCTGATTCCATCAAGGGCGGCTTCGACCTCTTCTCCCCCTCGGCCTCAACGAATATAATGAAGATTACGCCCCCTATACTTGCGGCCTCTTTCGTCATCCTGGCGACGTGTTGCCTCGCCCAGATCGGGAGGATACCGACGAGCACGGATTCGAAGTGCCCTGGCGTGATTTCCCTGATAAGGTCGACATCACTGTCCACCAAGGAGAGGCATTCGCTGGTGGCTCCTGTATGTCCCACAAGACCTCAAAGTCATCTAGGGCTAGCTGGGGGGTGCTATCGTTGACGACGAATGCGTCGAGCTCGCCCGCTTTAATGGACCGATCTGGACGCCCCAGGCTGATGAATTCGGTGTCTGTGCTCTGGCTGCAGTGCACGCTCTCCGGGGTTCGTCCATGTTCCGGACTGGGAAAACGCGTTTCGTCTGCTGAGTTTTGTCTGTTCCGGTGCGGCGCCGCAGAAAAGGGCCGCCGATGCCGGAGGGCGCAGACAGAGGGGCCCGCCAGCGGGGGCCCAGGAGGATGTTCAGGAGGAGGAGGAGGAGGAGGAGGAGGAGGAGGAGGAGGAGGAGGAGGAGGAGGAGGAGGAGGGGGGGGAGGAGGAGGACGAGGAGGAGGAGGAGGCCGTTCAAGCCCACGGGCCCCTGGCCTGGGCCATGAGCTACAAGCCACCTTCCGCGGGGCTCCTGCTGCCCCATCCGCGGAAAGTTGCAGACGGAGTTGTCAAAGTGAACGCCCATGTGGCTGACTCACCCGACCTCAGTAGCCACGATAGTCCCCTCAAGGCGGGTCATGACTTGGCGGATTCTGTCGCTACGAGTCCTTTGTCCAGGCACCCCCTGCACACTTCGGCGGAGTCCCAGTGGCTGGGGCGGGCTTACAGAATATCTAAGGCTGTCGCCAATCTCTCGTGTGGTGTTACGCCTGCCTGGCCGCGCCTGCATTTGAAGGGAGTCGGATTGGAAAAGGAGGCCTGATCTAGCCAGCCTGAAAAGGCTGGCCCCACCCATGGTTTGGTCCGAGTTTCGAGCTTCTGAAGCGCGACATGTGTTCGAGAGTCTCTCGAAGCGTTAAGCACACATACCCGTTAAACCGTAACCCGACTTACATCTTTCCTCCTCGCCTGGCGTTTGCAATAAGCCCTCACTAATCCCACCAGCCCTCTGGGCGTAGGTGGTCTAGAACAGATCCTCTTCCACCCCTCCCTCTTCCCCCTTGGGGAGGGGTTTACCCCTCCCCCTACCCCCTCCCCTGGACCTGGACGGGGGGGGCCGCGGGTAGTTAGAGCGTCCCAGATGGCCCAAGACGGCTCCAAGAGCGCCTCAGAGAACCCAAGATGAGCTCCAAGATGGCTCAAGATAGCGCAAGATCGCTCGAGATGGCTCCTAAGATGGTTCCAAGAAGCCCAAAGACGGCCCCAAGATAACTCCAAGTGGCCAAACAGCTCCCCAAGGAGGCCCCGAAGAGGCCAAAATCGTCCCAAAACCTAAGGAAAATCAATGATTTTTGCTTTCTCGCCTTTTCGCTTCCGATGGCCATCCGAGGCCTGGAGATGGTTCCAAGATGGCCCAAGAGGGCCCCAAGAGAGCCCCAAAAGAGCCCCAAGACGGCCCCAAGAGCGCCCAAGAGCACTCCAAGAGCGTTCCAAGAGGGGTCCAAGAGGCGATTTTAGGGGCTTCCGAGGGGGGGCGCTAATTAAACCCCCCCTCTTGTTTGATCGATCTCCTCCAAGATGGCCCCAAGAAGCGCCCAGGAAGCCCCAAGAGGTCCCAAGATGGCCCCAAAATGGCCCCAAGAGGCCCCCAAGAGGCCCCCCGGAGGCCCCCAAGAGACCCCCAAGAGGCCCCAAGAGCCCCCCCAGATGCACCCAAGATGCTCCAAGAGGCCTCGGCGAGAATGCCTAATCATTGATTCTACACAGGTTTTAGCCACATGGAGGCCTCTTGGGGGGGGGCACGGATTAAGATGACTCCAAGAGCGTCTGGGAGAGCCCAAAATGACCTCCAAGATGGCTCAAGATATCCCAAGATGTCTCATAATGGCTTCCTCTGTGTGCTGCCCACTTCTCTGATCGAGGCAATTCCTCTGGGCATCGTTTCTGGATGGGCTGGTGGGGATTCGCGAAGCGACAACAATTGATCCGACGGTACTCGCCCATCGGAAACACCGTTGCGCGGCGCTGGCCTGCTCAAACAATGCTCTTCTGATTAAGAGGTGATTTGCGTACTCCAGTCACAGGTATCCCCGCAATTTGTCTGGTGAATGTTCTGGTGTGCCGAAGTCAAACAGTGCCAAAAATGCTTGGACTGCTACATGCAAAGAGAAGCGCTCCAGAAGGGGTCATGTCACAGCTGAGCGTGGTCACTGGCCTGTGGTGTAACGTGCCCACGTGTGCTGCTCTCACTATGCTTCAAGTTCGCTCGCGTGCTGTCGGTGGCGGTTTCGAAAACCCCATCCGTCACCGAGGCCATGTCTCCGCTCTCTCGAACTGTTTGGCGGGTTCCGGGCTTCCTGTTGTACAGGGGGGGGAGCCTGGGCTTACCCATGCGTGATCGACGATTGATGCAAACAAACAATCGCCCCTCCCCCTCCCTCCTCCTGTCCCGCTGCACCTCCTCCTACCCCCTCCTCATCCTCCTCCTACTGAGCTGCCGAGCTGAAGGCGATAGGATCCGCTCCTCCTCCTCCTCCTCCTCCTCCTCCTCCTCCTCATCATCATCATCATCATCATCATCATCATCATCATCATCATCATCATCATCATCATCATCATCATCATCATCATCATCATCATCATCATCATCATCATCATTCATTCATCTCCTCCTCGTCCTCCTCCTCCTCCTCGTCCTCCTCGTCTTCCGCCTCCTCCTTGTCCTCCTCCTCGGCGTACTCCTCCTCCTCCTCCTCCTCCTCTCCTCCTCCTCCTCGGCTCCTCCTCCACCTCATTTTTCTCCTCCACCTCCTCCTCCTCCTCATTCTCCTCCTCCTCCTCCTCCTCCTCCTCCTCCTCCTCCTCCTCCTACCCCCTCCGCATCCTCCTCCGAATCCGCCGACGGCACCCCCTCCGCATCCTCCTCCGAATCCGCCGACGGCACGGGAAGCCGGACCTCTCAGAAACCCTGTCCTCGCAGGACCCCACCTCCCCCGAGCCCATCTTCCTCCCTCCTCCTGCCTCCTCCCCACTTCCCACTCCCTCCACCCTCCCTCCACTCTTACAGTCAACCCGTATAGCAAGGATGCGCGATGAGGATGCAAGGCCCTTGGACGCCCATTTCGAAGCTTTCGAGCGGGGCGCGGCCAGCGAAAGTGGCCAAGTATGCACCGAGGAGGCAAGGATGCAAAGGTACCCTTTGGAAGGTTGCCCGTCCATACTATGCGGGTTGACTGTAGAAGAATGACAAAAAACAACGTGAGCATTAACTTTTTGGCGCTCCGCGCGGGTTTCTTGGATTCGCGCTGGACCCCTCTCCCCGGCGCGGCGCCAGGGGGCCCAGGCACGGATCCAAGAAATCTGCGCGGAGAGCCAAAAGCTTATGTGTATGGCATGTGTTCTTCTTCGAACTCTCCCTCCTCCTCCCTCCTCCGTGCGCGCACCTATGGAGCCGTCGGCGAGGATGTTGCCCTTCACACGGGGTTCACATGTTGAAAGAGCCTCGGGGTAGAAAGAACAATCCGGAACAGTCCCGCTTCAATCCTCCCTCCCACCTCCCTCCCTTCCTCCTCCTCCTTCCCCGGGCGAAGCGGGATAGACTTCTCCGGCTCCACGTCCTTCTTGACCTCGCGGGGCGCGCCGCTTGCGGCCCTTCCCGACGACGGCCAGGCCGCAGCCGAGGGGGAACGGAACAGGGATGAGGAGGGCGGAGAGGGGAGGGAGGGAAGGAGGGAGGGACGAGTGATTTGAGGAAGGGGAGGGAGGGGAGGAGGGAGGGAGGGAGGGGAGGGAGGGGGGGAAGAGAGGGGAGGGAGGGAGGGAGGGAGAGGGGAGGGAGGGAGGGAGGGAGGGAGGGAGGGAGGGAGGGAGGGAGGGGGGGGGAGGAGGAGGAGGAAAGGAGGGAGGGGAGGAGGGAGTGATTTTCGGACACTTTCTGGCGAATCTGAAGGCTCTCGTCGCCACGGCAGGAGGCGGCTCGACAGATTCGCGCCAGGAGTCTGGCAGGGTCCGGCAACTGGCTTCGAACAGGGGCAGTAGGAGGGGGGAAGGGAGGGAGGAGGAAGGAGGAGGCAGGCGGATGAGGAGGAGGAAGGAGGAGGAGGAGGAGGAAGAGGAGGAGGAGAAGGGAGGAAAGAGGAGGAGAAGGAAGGATGGTGAAGGAGGAGGAAGGAGGAGGAGGAAAGGAGGAGGAGGAAGAGGGAGGATGAAGGAGGAGGCAGCGGCAGGAGGAGGAGGATTGTGGAGGAGCAGGTGGGGAGAAGCAAGGATGAGGATGCGGAGAGTCGCTTGCTGTCGCGCGCCTCCCTAAGGGCGCGCCGGCGGGGGCGAGTGAACGCGGCAGAGTCGTCTCAAGCGCGTGTCAGGCAATCAGGAGGCGGGAGAGAGGGCGACACAGGGTTCCTAAGAAAGGCGGGGGAGAGGGCGGAGGAGGAGGATAAAGGGAGATGGGGAGGTGAATAGGGAGGGGGAGGGGGATAGAGAAGGGGATGGGGAGGGGGCTGCGGAGGGGGATGGAGGAGACCTGGGACGAGGAGGAGCAGGGATGAGAAGGGGAAAAAAGGAGGAGCAGGGATGAGACTGAGGAGAGACGAGAGAGGAATCGCAGGAACACGAGAATGAGGACAAGGAGGAAGAGGAGACCGACGAGAGGAACTGCCACGCTGGCGAATGGTTCGGCGTGGGACGCCACTGTTTTCCGTCGGTGCTGTGCTGAGCCGACTTGTGAGGGGACCGTCTGCTGTGAGGACGTTGGAGGAGGAGGCGGAGGAGGAGGAGGGATGAGAGCGGATGAGAGGATGAGATAGGATGATGGAAGTAGGGGGAGGAGGAAGGAGGGGGGAGGAGGAAGGAGGGGGAGGGAAGGGGAGAATGTGGAGGGGCGGGATGAAGTGGAAGTGAAGGGAAAGAGGGTGGGGAGATGCGGAGTGCGATGAGGAGTGCGAATGAGGAGAGAAGAGGATGGGGGAGAGAGAGAATGGGTCTGGGAGGAGAGGCTGAGGAGGGCAGATGAGACAGGAGGAATAGAACTAGGAAATAGGATCGGAAGTAGCATGAGGCGCAGCCATCACCGATCTGATTGACGTGCCGATGGCAGCTGGAGGTGCTCGAAGTAAGTGTGCAGAGGATGTCTGAGAAGGGAAGGCAGTGGACCGAACTTTGTCATACAAGTGAAAATGCATCACTGCAAATTCCAAGGCCTTGTATTGAACCGTTCGCACGAAAGCTGGGTGAATGCGGGACCGTGAGAACAATGCGAACGAAGGGACGCGACGGGGGAGGGAAAAGACCGAGGAATAGAAATCCCAGGAGGAGGAGGAGGAGGAGGAGAAGAGGCGGAAGAGGAGGAGGAACGGGGGAGGGGAGAGGGATGATGTCGAGGATGACCTCGACCCTCCGCTCCTCAGCACAACTCTCTGCCGACCGCAGGGGCTCGGTCATGCAGCCGAGAGGCACCTCTTCAAGCTTCTGCACGGCTCGGTAGGTCTCTCTGTCGGCACTGAAAAACCTCAGGTGTCAGACTCCGCCTGCGTATCGTCGGACATCGTCGCCGGAGGAGGGCGGAGGAGGGGGCAGGGGATGCGGAGGACTGAGAAACACACAAAGGGCGGTAGGCGGCAGGAGAAGGGAGGAGGCTCAGGAAGGATGGTTTTCGGACGTGATGGAGGGGTTCACACTGCTCTTTGGTGATTCCGGAGGTCTCGGGAAAGAGTTGGACGCTGATCCCGCAGGGTGCTCTCGCATCCCCTTCCAAAACCGCAGCGCAAAATCGATGGAACGACACACGCGTGCTAACAACCACCGTGACCCCCTGTACGTCCTCCCACCTCCTACCTTCTCTTCCCTTTTTCCTCCTCCTCCTCCTCCTCCTCCTCCTTCGCCTCCTCCTTCTCCTCCTTGTTGTTCTCCTCCTCCTACTCCTCATCCTCCTCCTCCTCCTCTTTCTCCTCCTCTTTCTCCTCTCCTCCTCCTCCTCCTCCTCCTCCTCCCTCCTCCTCCTCCTCCCTCCCCCTCCTCCTCCTCCTCCTCCTCCTCCTCCTCCTCCTCCTCCTCCTCCTCCTCCTCCTCCTCCTCCTCCTCCTCCTCCTCCTTTGGGCGAACAGAATCCACGACTCGCATGGCGTCGCCAACAGCGCAGATACCATCGTGGAGATCCTGGCGGACGAGTGCGAGCGCCGAGGCCTGCAGGTGCCAAGCGCAAGGATCCTCCACACTGCGCCTCTCGGGTGGCCCGCCCGTCCCGATCTCGCAGAGGGCCCACCGCCCCGGGCAGGCGCCGGCAGCCGAGCAACACGCACACGCACACACATAGGAAGCGCCCTGGTGCGCCCACGGCCACCGAGCTGCAGCCGCAGAAGCGGTCGAGCCACACGGCGGGCACCCGTTGCTCCGTTGAGGCTGCCGCCCACCGCCGCGCGCTGAAAGGGCGGGCGCCTGCCGAACCCGCGTGGCAGCGGCAGCGGCTACAGACGCCCGCGCTGCGAGGACCAGTGCCGCCGCAGCAGCGTGGGCCGTGGGCTCCATCCAAGGCACCCCTTGAGGCTCCTCGGGCTGTCCGAGGAGGCTGTCGGAGGCACGAGATGGCGAGAACGCGGCAGCAGCCGCACCCCCTGGAAACCAAAAGGTATGGAATCTGCCACTCCCCAGACCTCTCCCAGGGTTCGTCCTGACCAAGACTGCGAGGCCATCCCAGCCGTGGCAACGAGGCCTCCAAGGAAGCCGGAACAATGGGAAAACGGACGGAAGGGTGAAGTCAGAACTGATAGCACGGATGCGCGATAAGGATGCAAGCCCCTTGGACGCCCGCGGCGAAGTTTTTTTCTCAAACGCGGCGGGCCATCGAGGGTGGTTGAGGATGGACCGAAGAGGCACTCTTGGCAAGGCGATCTGTCCTTGCCATCGACTTCGAGTGTAGTGGTCATGGGCACCCCCTTCCTCCTCTGACCCTCCGCCCGCGGAAGCAGGCCGCCGTCCGAGGACCCTCAGGGCGACCTGGGACCACGCGCCCTCTCGGGGACCCGCTGACCCGGGTCAGTGCAGCCCCGCGTCGATCGGCCCTCGCAGAATCCCGCAGGCTCCCGCAGGATCCTGCTGGCAGGCACGGGTCAGTGCACCCCTGGCCCTACAGGATCCTGCAAGATCTGGCGCCCTGGCTGACTCCTGTCTGCACGCACGCCCATCGACGCAGGTGGCGGGGCATTGTCTTATCCCGCCGAGGGCAGTGCCAGTCGTTCCTCCTGCACCCCAGGCGCAGCCTGCTAGGACGCGCACTGCTTGTTGACAAGCCTCTGCAGTCCAGCAAGATCACTTCAGCTTGCCAGGGGCTTACCTGAGATGGGCGACCGCCGATCGGCGACTCCACTTCTGATGGCGCCCACCTTCCATTAAATGGGAGCGAGCCGTTGAAGTGAGTGCCTGGCGGGATTTGAGGTGGACGAGGTTGGGTGGCCATGAGGGTGCTGGGCCATTAGCGCGGCGGCATGTAAGTTGGGGGCGGTCGACGTTGAGTCAACTTCGACCGACGCTCGCGGCGTACACCACGCGAAATGGTTAAGAAATCATGGGTTAAGAAATTCATGGTCTCAGAACTTGAACAAGAACGCAACATTTCTATCAAAATCTTAAGATTTACATTGAAACGTTAAGAATAATCGAGAATCTGGCCGAAAATTTAAGTTTTCTTAAGCATCGCCTAAGGTGTAGGCAGACCACCGGCGCAGGGCCGCGCGGGGCGTGCGCGCGGGCGCCGCCCGCCCGCGCGCAGAGGCGGGGCGGCGGCCTCTCTCTCCGCGCACGGAGCACGTCGCGCAGAGGCGGGGCGGCGGCCTCGCGGGCGCGGCCTCACGGGCGCGGCCCTGACCCCACGGCGCGCCGAAGGGCGGCCAAGGGCACCCTGGCTGCCCGCGTCCGCAGGGCTGCCCCCCAGAGGAACGCCCCGCCGCGCAGCCGAGGGGCGGCGCCCGCCACAGGGGTGTCCCCGAGAGGCTGGCCAATGAATTTTGCAGAGGACGGGCCGCAGAGGCAGAGGCAAGAAGAGACCCGAGGGTACCCTGGAGAAGGTCACACGTCCTTATCTCGCGCGTGGACTGTACCCCCCTGGGCGGGCGCGGGTGATGACTGGCATGTTGAGGGGCTCCCACTCGAGCCTTTGGGAGCGGACCGGAGTGAGGAGGCCCCAGCCACGAGGGATATGGGGGGGTCCGTTCGGCAGGTGCAGCCAACGAGCCCACCCTTAGGAGGCAACTACTGGGAGGTTTTCGCCGGAAAGATTAAGGGGGACTAGGCCCCATTTGGGAGCTGTTACGCCTGAGTGGGCCTCGGATTAAGCGGGATTAAGCGGGATTAAGCGGGAGTAAGCGGGATCAGGATTAAGCCGGATGTCGGACCAGGGCAAAATCAGAATTTGACCTCCCAGGAGTTGCATCCGAACCACCCTGATTGATTACAGTCGACCCGTATCAGAAGGATACACGATAAGGATGCAAGGGCCTTGGACCGCCCGTCCCGAAGCTTTTCGAGCGGGGCGCGGCAGACGAGAGTCGCTGAGGATGGGCCGAAGAGGCAAGGATGCAAGGGTACCCGTGGGGAGATTGCCCATCCTTACCATGCAGGTTGACTGTGATGAAGCCTTGCGGACCTGAGTTAAGAGGCCCGGCCAGGGGGGTCTTTTCAGCAGGGGGATCAAACGAAACCACCCTGATTAATGACCCGCCTCGGTGTTCATCTTCCTCTCCCTCTCCCTCCTCGTGCTCCTCCTCCTCCTCCTCCTCCTTTTCTTCCTGCTCCTCATCGTCGCCCGTTTGGCTCTAGTGCGGCGGTTCTTCTCCGCCCCGCGGCGGCTGCCCGCGGCCGGCCATGGGGGTCTCGTGCGCGGAGCTCGCGCTGATCGTCGAGGGCGCCACGCGAGGCGCTGCGGGCGGAGGTCAACGAGCAACAATGGCTGCGGCGGCGGCGCGTCCGCGTGGCGGCGGAGGTGCTGCAGGATGCCGCGGAGCCGTCAGATGAGCAAGTAGAGGCGAAGGAGAGGATGAAGGCCATCGAGCCCGCCATCCAGAAGCACGTCCAGGCGGGCGGGACGCGGCGTGCATGCCAACATCCCTGGGAGCGGCAGGAAGCCGTGCAGCCAGGCCTCTCCATCATGGCTTCTGTGCTGGCCAGGCGTGTGACGCGTGAAGGGGTACTCCACCAAGCAGGCGACGGTAGGCAGCGACTCCGAGTGGACGAGACCTCCGAGCGGGAGGCCACGAGCAGCGGCAGGGATGCCAAGGACATGAGGTGCGACGTGGTCCACATGGCGAAGAAGGAGAAGAGCATCGATGAGGTGCGCAAGCAGGACAAGCAGGTGCTCGGGGAGAACGCCTACGGCGCGGAGCCCGAGGGCAAAGATGCCAAACTGCAGGTGGCCATGCAGACCTTGTCGGAGCTGCTGGCCGTGCGCTGGTTTGGCATGGGCGCCCGCAAGTCTGATGTCGCGAAGGAAAAGGAGAAGGAGAAGGAGCAACAGAAGGCCGAGCTGCTGATGTCGAGGAACGAGTGGAGCGCGTCCATGTGGACGTCATGTTGGAGCTCGCCTAGAAACGCGATGTCGCGAACCAGGCTGCCGTGAGCGTCCAGCTGGCCGAGGTTGAACTGACCCTTGCGGAGGCAAGTTTCGAGGACGCCTTCCAGGAGATGATCGATGACGCCTCGGCTCTGCAGCTGGAGGAGGCGGAGCGGCGGGAGTTCCCAGTGAAGTTTGGCCTTCAGGACAAGTTTTGGAGTGCGGCGGAGGCAAACGCTAAGCCTGCTACATCGCATGACAATGGGGCTCTGAGCAAGGACTCGCCCTCAGGGCCAACTCGGGCGTTTCGCCTGCGCGATCCCGACAATCTGGGCACCAACGCAGCCCCGCGGAACAGCCCTGGTCGACAGAGAAGGGTCTCGCCCACTGGGCCCAAACGGCTCGTGCCCCCACTGCGGCACGCTCGCCTGTGCAATTGCGGGGGCTCGTGTTCCTCCCGCGGCCGTCGCCCCTGGGGGCGCGGAGGCTCGTGCTCCTCCCGGGGTCCCCGGAGGCTGCTGAAAAGTGCAGTCGCGGTGGCTCGTGGCGATCCTGCGGCTGGCGCCGTGGGGCTGCGGAGGCTTGCAGTCCTCCCGCGACCCCAGGGGTGGCGAAAAGTGAGGTGTTGACACGTGCGTGGCTTCGCAGCAGAGCCCAGCAGGGTCCCGATCCTCATCGTCCTCCATCCTCTCTCTTCCTGCATCCGCCTCGCTTCTCTTGCTCCCCCTGCTCCTCCTCGCCTCTATCTTCTTGTTTTTTCTCCTCTCCCGTCTCCTTCGCATAGTTTCCCTCGTCGTGTCTCTTTGTGTCCCCAACTGGTAGTCAGGAGCCCGGAAGGGGACCGGTAGGGGCCTTCTCCACAGCCTCCCCCTCAGGCTCATGCTCCCCGTCGCGCACTTCTCGCCCTCATCCTCCTACTCCTCCTCATCCCATTACTTCCTCTTCTCGTATCCCTTCCTCCTCCTGCTCCCTGTGCTCCGCTCCATCCATCACCAGCGCCCGCTCTGCTTATGCACAGTTCTCGGCATCGGACCCATAACTGACACGCCCGAGCGACGTCTGGTACTGGGTGGCGCTAGGGTGCTAGCACGCTCCGAGTGTTCGCTTCCACCCCCGCGATGGATCATGAGTGGCGGTGGTCTCTGCTAATTGGCGGCGGCCACAATGGGGGGTGGGAGGGCGGAAGTCTTCTTAGAAGGAGGCTGCTTCTTAGAAGGCGCCAGCCCTGCATCTATAGGCAAGGCCCGCGCCTTCTCAGCTTCTCGGAAGCAGGGGTGCTTCTAAGAAGACCTCCCCCCTCCCACCCCACCCCTTTCGCATGGCTGAGCTTCTCCGAGATCTGGAAGCCTGGAGCTCCCAACAGCTGCATCGATGGAGGGCGGCCCGTGTTCAAAATGTGGCGCTCGCCGTGGCACCGCGCACATCCGCCGTCAGTTTCCGACAAGTACGCGGATACAGAGGTCGGCAGATTTCAAGCGGAGGCCCTGGCACTAGCGCGGCGCATACTCGCCGAACGTTGCCATGCAGCTGCACAGATGGAGGGCGGCACGCTTGTTGTTCAGGATGTGGTGGCTCTGGCCGTAGAGCAGCGCACCCTCGCCCGAAAAATCCCAGCAGCATCGCGTATGGAAGGCGAAAGCGCTTGGCAGCGCCGAGCTCCGTCCCGCTCCGTGCATGGCGTTGCTCGCCTCTCTGTTGTTCCCTCAGCTGGTGGCACGGCCTGTCCTGCCTGCACGGCGATCGACCCGCTTCGCGCGCCCGAGTGCCAACTTGGAAGACGACTCATGCACAGAACTCGGCGATGCGGCGAGGAGAAAGTCGAGGGGAGGCAGGCCCTCTCAGAATGCAGCGGGGCTTCGGAGAAGGCCAGTGGACTTCTGAGCCGTCTGAGAAGGACCACCCCCTCTGCCCCCTCTGCCTTCTCCACTGGGCGCGCCACCGAAGAATGGGGCTCGCGTTTGAGATGTCTTTGGGGCTGATTATCTCCAAAGGTCCAACAAAGGTGCATCAGCTACACGGCAGTAGACGGCTCCTTTTCAGAGTGGGGCTCTCGCCTGCGATCTGCAGGCGGTGCTGGTGCCATGGTGGGGCACGGATCGAGAACCAACGTTTTCTTCTAAACGGAACTGCTGGCAGACTCTCCCTTGAACTCGAGTGCTCGTGCTGCAGAAACATGAGGTAGGACAGCGCTGGAAGCAGACTCGGCGCCCGCCCGCCCCCCGAAGGGGAGGGAGGAGAGAGAGAACACCTGCGGACACTCTCGAGACAGGAAGGCGGCCAGAGAATACTGGAGCACGGAAACCAACGGCGCCGGCTTTCAACAACCGAGGGGCACCCGAGCATGGCGGACGCACCTTGGCCCTGGCCATCGCTCGGACGTCCATCCCCTGTGTTTCTGCTTCGGCTTCGTGCGTGCTTCTTTGTTCGCAGGATGGCCCAGGATGCTCCT
Organism: Prorocentrum cordatum; assembly: GCA_963575745.1. NCBI lineage: Eukaryota > Dinophyceae > Prorocentrales > Prorocentraceae > Prorocentrum > Prorocentrum cordatum. The sequence continues at coordinate 474,672 of CAUYUJ010015682.1, forward strand.
GACTCATAGCCCCTGCCGCGACAAAAGGTGCACACGCCCGAGCGATACCGAGACACTGGCCTCCGCCGCGCGCCCGCGCGCGGGCGGCGGGCCGCGGCGCGGGCGCGGCCGGCCTTGCCCCCCTTCTTCCCCATCGCGGCCTGGCGCGCGCGCGCGGCGCCGCCCCGGGGGGCAGCGTCTGGGCCCCGGTGCCCGCGGCGGCCGCCCCCTCCCGGCGGAGGGCCGCGACCGGCGGAGCAGACGGCGCGGCGACGTCCCTCCCTTCTCCCCTGAAGGGGCCCTGGGACACGCAAACGCTTTTCGTTGGTCTGCGGGTCGAGAGCCAGCCTCTTCCGGTGAAGAGCTAGGCGGGCCGCGCAAAGCACTAATGGGGGAGACGGGGCGCGGGCGGGCGGGGCCTCAGGCGGCCGGAGGGCGCGGGGTGCAGGCGGCGCTGAAGAGCTTGCACAATGGGACACGCAAACAAACACACTCACAAATAACATGATTCCCTCTTATTTCTCCATACCTTCTTGGTTTTCGTCTGCCCCCCAGTTCCCCTATTTTCCCACATCTTCCGGGGCGTCGACGATTGATTGTGTCTGTGTGTTTCTGAGGGGTCAGAACGGATCCGATACCGCTGCTCACCAACAACGTCTCCCAGGGTGCGCTCTGACTGGGGTGCCGATCGGAACCCAGCTGTAGCGGCGAGGGCGTCCTGAGATGCCCCAGCGGACGAAAACCACATCTGACTGTCGGTATCAGGATGTTTTCTCCGCTTATCGGCTCCTCGTCCACGTTCGCCTCCAACCCTCGAAAACGACTCCCAGACCTGTCCCAGGGTACGACTTGGCTTTGGCCAGGGTCACAAAGTGAATCCAACCGCCTAGTGACGAGAATCCCCCTGGACGTGTCAAAAGAAGCCCAAAATCAAACAGCATGGATCTTCGATCGCCATCATTGTCCCCGAGCAGTCTTCAGGGCAGCCGTTGGCCAAAGGTCGAGTCCTCAGCATCTCCTTTCAATCATTCCCGTCCCTTGGGAAGGGGTTTACCCTTCCACCTCCCAAACCTACACGTGGTCCTAACTTCGCCCGCTCGTTAAGCATCAACATCTCTGTTTGCCCTGTCTAGAGACGTCGTCGCCGATGTACAACCAATATCGGCCGATGCTCTCTTTGGTCAATGTGTGCATCCCACACGGACTCCAAAACACCAACGGCTTCCGACACCACCCGCTTCCACAGGACGGCCAAAGGGGCTCTCAGGATCCCCCCAGGGCAGTCCAAGACGGCCCCAAGAAAACCCACCCAGAGATCCCGAGATGCCCGTTCGTCGGCACAAGGAACAGGCGAGACCAGAGCGGGAAACACCAGAACGTACGAGTGAGCCAGTCATGCGACCGCAACGCTGCGCCCCGCGCCCCCCCCCCGACAGCGGAAACATAGATTTCACAGGGCAGATATCAATGCTGACGCGAAGAAGCGGATATCACTGAGGCATGGGTGCAAAGAGGAGAACGAAGGCTTCGATGGAGAGGAAGTCAAGTCCGATGAAGAGCGCGCATACGATCCGGAGGAGAAGAGGGGTGCCACTCAATATGCCCACGTACCTCGTGATGGCCAGGGGAGCAGGCCCAGAAATCCCCGAGCACATGGGGTGACATCCCGAATCGAACAAGACTGGAAAAACCGAACTGGCACGAGCGACCCAACATCATGTTGCATCGGATTAGATTGCACGCGACCTGACGAGACCACACCACACGCAGTAAGGCAAGTGCACAGAAAGGAGGAGGGAGGCTGAGAGGAGGAGGGAGGCTGAGAGGGTAGAGGCAGATGACCCACGCGCGCCCCCACGGGGCGCCCAAGAGGGCCCCGAGAGGCCAACCACAAAAAAGCACTCACGGACCCCGACTGGGCTGGGTTGGGAGAGCACGAACCACACACGGCACACAACTGAGCCGTGCAGTGAACTGAGCGGCGCGGGGCTTTTCTCCGAGCGTCGCTGCGCTGAACAGCATGCTGAATCGAAGACAACATAATATCCCTGGACCTGCGGCGTCTTAATGTGCGCCTTCTAGGCCATGGGCCACGGAGCGAGCACATCTCCCTTTGAAGCATGTGCAGCCTCAAGCACGGCATGCAACCATACACAGACCTAAAGACATTCCGATGGACCAGGGACGGCTGGCAGGCTGGTGCCCGAAGTGCCTATGAAGGCCAGCGTCGGACATCTGGCCCATGCCTGGTGTAAGAGAAGTCATGCTCAGCGCGGATCACTGGCCTCCTCCTCCCCCTCCTCCTCCTCCTCCTCCTCCCCTCCTCCTCTCCTCCTCCTCCTCCCCCGCCTCCTCCTCCTCCTCCTCCTCCTCTCCTCCTCCTCCTCCTCCTCCTCCTCCTCCTCCTCCTCCTCCTCCTCCCTCCTCCTCCTCCTCCTCCTCCCTCCTCCTCCTCCTCCTCCTCCCCCCCCTCTGGGGGCCAGAAAAAAAAACATCCCTCGAGAACATGAGGCCCTCCGTCGGCCCAACAAAAGCCAGAACACCCGAGGCGTCCCTTCCCCCCCCTGGCCTCCTCCTCCTCCTCCTCCTCCCTCCTCCTCCTCCTCCTCCTCCTCCCCTCCTCCTCCTCCTCCTCCTCCTCCTCCTCCTCCTCCTCCTCCTCTCCTCCTCCTCCTCCTCCTCCTCCTCCTCCCCCCCCCGTCTGGGGGCCAGAAAAAAAAAACATCCCTCGAGAGCACGAGGCCCTCCGTCGGCCAACAAAAAAGTCAGGACACCCGAGGCATCCCCTTCCCCGAGAGGCTTCAAGAACCTCCAACAGGCACGAAGAGCACATTGGGATACCCTCCCCCCCGAAACCGACTTCGGTCTCTAGACCTCGGCCAGACTCCAGGCGAAGCCATGCTCGGCGCAGATCACCGGCCACCGTGTGCCGATACGGTGGAGGCCCAGTCCACAAGAAGCCTCCCACAAGAAACCCGACCCTGAGACCCCAGGACGTCCATGGATTTTTTATGTGGGAACGCCACGCTATCTATATATATATATACAAGACTGCAGTGGCGCTTCGCGCCATGCACCTTGGTCCTTGAAGTTTGGTATGTAGGCGGAACAGCAGGAAGGTCAAGCCGACAATTTAGAGATAACTCCTTGTTGTTTTTTCCGGCATCGCCGCTATGATCATGTTATTCGTTATCCTTCCTCCATGCTTATTTTTCCTTATTTTCGCCGTACCCTGCGCATTCCATCCTCCGCAGCTCTTTTTTGCGGAGGCTCCTCCTTGGAGAGCCTCTGGGGACCTCACAAAAGTTGTTTCAGGGTTTCTCAAGGCCTTCTGGAGGCCTCCTGGGCGTATTCTGGGGGCCTCTGGGGACTTCCTCGGGCCACCCTGCCTCAAACCGCGGTCTCCCTGAACGACCGTGTCACGATTTGGAGTGCTTCGGAGGGTGTCTTGGGGCCATCTTGGGCCGCCATTGGGCTCTCTGAGGGCCACCGTGGACCCGTGTTGTGCCGTTTTGGGGCTCTCTTGGACTGCCTGGAAGCCGTTTCGGATGGTTGTGGGGCGATGTTGGAGCCTCCCAGGCGGCTTCGGACGCCCAGAAGACCGCCGTCTTGGAGCGTCGGGAAGCCGAAAAGAGAATAACCCCAAAATTCAGCAAACAACAAAAGAAAATCAAATATTTGTGCCTCTTGGGGCCGTCTTGGGAGTGCTCTTGGGGGCCTCTTCGGGGCCGTCCTGGAAGCCTTTTGGGCCATCTTGAGGTCACGTCGGTCAGTCTTGAAGCGCTCTTGTGCTGTCTTGGGGGTCTCTGGGACGTCTCCGATGACCCCCCTGATCGCCCTAGGTGTGCTGGGAGGCTTGGCAAAACGCCCTGCGAGGCCCGGGGGGCCGCTTCGAGGCCCGTCCGGAGGGTCCCAAAGCCCCAAATCCCGGGAGTCCGGCTTTGGGCCCCCCCCCCGGGCTTGCAAAAATATAGGAAGAGGAATATATAGCAAAGCCATCGCAAAGCCATCAAAGACAAGACACCCAAGGCACCCTGGAGTGGAGGCGAGCAAGGCGTCTCTTGGCATGGGCCTCCGCCGTATGCCCTTGATCCGGCCCGCGTGCGGCCAAAGGCTCCCGAGGCGAGCTGCTCCAGGGGCGCGCCTCCGGCACCGCGGGGCCTTCGCGTGGCGAGGCCCCCCCCCCTTTGGGGACCTCGCGATAGTATTAAGTCGGGCCTGTCCCCCTACAGGGGGATTTTGGACGAAAAATAAAAAATAGTTAAAAAATGCACCAATATAAAAAGAAATACTCAAAAAATCGCCCCCAGACTGTTTTTTTGTATCTATTTTTGAATATTCCCCGACAGGCCCGACTTAACGATAGTACTGTCCCCCCGCGCGACGTCGGCCTGGCGCCGCGGACACCGCCACCCGACGGCCTGGGGCTCGGAAGCGGCGCCCCCCGACGCCGAAGCCGAGGATGACGACCTCCCTGGAGGGATCCCAAAGGGGGTCCGAGCAGATGGGGTCGAAGGATCGCGCCGCATCGTCAATTCATCGCCGATGCATCGACATGTCGGCGATGCAGCGATGCATCGGCGACATCTGCGTGGAGAAAATCGGGCTCCACATCGAACCGCATCCCCGATGCATCGGCGATACGGAGCGATCCTTCGACCACATCTACTCCGACCCTATCTAGAAGGCCTGGCCTTCCAGACCACCACAACCCAACCCGAAGACACGACTTTCGGGTTGGGGGGAGGTGGGCTTCATGTGCGTTCTCTTCACGTTCCCCCGCCCCCCCCAGTGGGAATGGAGAGACATTGGGGCCTTCGGGTTGGGCTGGGGTGGTCTGGTGGGTGGTGAGAGATAAGGGCGCCCCTCATAGCATCTCTTGTTGCTCCGCACCCCCCCCCCCCCGGGAAGCCCAGGCTGGGGCTAAAAACCTTCTCCAAAGGCCGGGTCCAGGACGGTCCAGTCGATATCCGTGGGGTCATCGGAAGCCTCCAGAGGTCTCTGGAGGCCGAAGCCCCCAGGGGACTTCCGCCGCTCACAGAAGCACTTGATCCTCATCGATCCCTCGATCTTCCTTCGGCGCTCAACCTGCCGATGAAAAGAATTGGATCGGCAGACGCGGGGAAGTCGAACGGGGAAGGTAAGCGCTTTTATTTGCGGGTCAGCCACATGTAGCTGATTTTTCCCCGCGCCTGACGCGCTGGGAGCGGCCATGTGTGGATGAAGACGCGGTCTACCAGCGCGGCCCAAACTAGCTGCATGGAGCAGATGTCGCACACGCCCCTCCCACACCCCCGCAGAGGCTCGCGGAGGCCTCCGATGTCCCGCGGAGGCTCTCCTGGAGGCCTCCAGAGCCCCCCCCCCGCAGCACAAGCATGGCAACAAGCGTCCCAGACATAGACGCCTGTCGCTTCGATGTTTGCCGATGCATGGGACCTGGACCTCTTGACCCATTTGGCGCATTCGGCGTCTTCTTCCTCCTCAGTTGTTCTGGTGACGGCCCCGAGGACCGAGACCGACCCCCAGAGGCGAAAAGGGCGACAGACCGTCGGCCCCGATCTGTCCATTGCGCTGGATGTCTGGGAAGCCTCGATCCCCTTTGATACTCGATCTTCCTGCGGCAGCCGAGAGGGGGCGAGGGAGGGAGGAGGGAGGGAGGAGGGAGGGAGGAGGAGGGAGGGAGGAGGGAGGAAGGAGGAGGGAGGAAGGAGGGAGGGAGGGGGCGCCAGCAGTGGCCGATGGCGGCACAGCTCAGGCAGCAGACTCCGCCGCCGACGCAACCGAGAAGAGCCCCTCACGTAGCGGCGGGGCCACCCGACCAGCTGCGCGCAGCGGCCGTTGAGATCTCCCCCCCGCCCTATTTGCGTCCGACCCCGCTGCTCCCCCTCGGCACCCGGGCCTCAGCCTGCCGAATGCTCGCCAAACCAAAAGTGACTGCTCGCAAACGGCCTGGGCCCGCCGCGCGGGGGGGGGGGGGCTACGATCCAGTCTGTACAGGCGCACGTGAGTTTGTGCCTCGGACGTCTGCGAGCAGGCACTCTGCGAGCCGCGGAGCGCGCTCGGTGGGATGGAAACAGACAGGGGTCTCCCATGCGAGGTCCGAGAAGATGGGGTCGGAGGATTGCACTGGATCGCCGATGCATCGGCGATGCATCGACGATGCATCGGCGATGAATCGACGATGTATCGGCGACGTCGGCGATGCATCGGAGACGTCGGCGCGGGGAAACTCGAGCTCCACATCGACCCGCATCGCCGATGCATCGGCGAGGCGGCGCGACCCCTCGACCCCAGCTGCTCGGACCCCATCTGGGAGGCCTAGGACGAAAACAAAATGGGGCCGGCAGTCGACCTGGGGGGCGTCCAAGAGGGGGGCGTCCAAAGGGGGGCGTCCAAGAGGGGGGGGGGGGGAATCATGGCGGGCGGCACGTGCGCGGCCCGGGGGGGGGGGGGGCAGGGACGCAGTGAAACAAGAAGAGGCGCCGTGAAATCTGAGGAAGTAGCAGGGCCAACGCTATGATGTCCCCCCCCCCCCCCTAGTCATCACCCCGCTCTTTGCCGCCCCCGACCCGACGTCCAGCACGGCCCGCGCCGCCCCCGTCGAGGGGGGGGGGGCCGAGGGGGGCCGCCACCGACTGCGGCCCTCGCCGCCGCTCGCCCCGCGGCAGAGGGCGCGCCGGGCGGCGTGCCGCGCGGGCCCGGCGCGGCCGGGCGGAGAGGGGGGGGTGTCGGGGAGGGAAGGGGGAGAGGCGGAGGGGAGAGGCGCAGGGCGGAGGAGGATCGTGGGTCGTGTGCCGGGGAGGGGGCGAGCGAGGCGGAGGGCAGAGGCGGGGGGGAGAGGCGGAGAGGGATCGTGGATCGTGTGTCGGGGAGGGGAGGAGGTGAAGGAGGAGAGCGGGTCGTGTCTGCGTGTGTGTCGGGGGGGAGGCGGGCATGGGGAGCGGAAGCGCGAGGTGGAGGATCGTGGATTGTGCTTGCTGGGCGACTTCGCCCCCCCCCCTCTCGGGCCTCAGGCTTCTGGAAGCCTCTGGGGAACCGGGGGCTCCGCGGACCTCCAGACCTCCGGGGGAAATGGAAGGCGGGGGAGGTGAGGGAGAGAGGAAGCAGCGACGAGGCCGGAGGGAGGCAGGAGGGCGGAAGGAGGAGGGAGGAGGGAGGAGGACAGAGGGCAGGAGGAGGGAGGAGGGAGGAGGCAGAGGCTCGAGGCAGGAGGGAGCAGGGAGGAGGAGAGGAGGCAGAGGCTCGAGGCAGGAGGGAGGAGGCAGGAGGGAGGCGGAAGGAGGGCGAGGAGGAGGGCGGAAGGAGGAGGGAAGAGCACGAACGGCAGGAGGGAGGAGAGCGGGACGAGGCAGAGGACGGAGGCAGGAGGCGGGGGGCTGGAAGCAGAAGGGGCCACGAAGGGGGGAGGTGGGAGCGGAGGCAGGAGGGAGATGATGTCGAGGCCGAGGAGGCCGCCCCAAGAGAGGGAGGAGGGGGAGACGAGGCAAAGGATGTCTGGCTCGGGTTCTCCCCCCCCTGGTGACGTCCCCCGTCCGACGCTCCAAGACCAGGAGCAGGGGCAGGTTGGGAGGAGGGAGAAGCGAGGAGGGAAGTGGAAGAATGGAGAGACAGGTCGAGGCGGGAGGGACGACATCCCTACTCCTCGCCCTCCTCTTCCTCCTGCCGCTCATCCTTCTTCTTTTCCTGCTCCTCCGCATCCTCCTCCCTCCTCCTCGTCCATTCATTTTCTTATATAACTTCTCCCTGTCGCACCCCGAGGCCAGTTTTTAGGGCGGGCCGGGCGTTTCGCATGAGACTGCCTCACCATTTATGACCCTGAGACTCAAAGAGCCAGAAAACAAATATCACTGATGGAAGGCGAGTGGTTTTCAACATGTGGCTCTCGCCTTGGCGCCGCGAGCACTCGTTTTAAACAGTGACACAACTTTCACGAATTGCAGGCGGTTTCCTTTTCAACATGTGGTTCTCGCCTTAGCTCCGCTCTCATACGTATAAAAAAAACTTTGCAAGAGTTTCGCGGATTGAAGGCGACCGGTTTTCAAATTGTGGCTCTCGCCTGCGCGTCGCTCACATTCTTTCTAAACATTTGCAAAGATTCACGGATTGAGGGCGACCCGTTGTCAAAATGTGGATCTCGCCTTAGCGACGCGCACATCGTTTTGAACATTTGCAGAAGTTTCACGGATTGAGGGCGATTATGTTCGAAATGTGGCTTAGCGCCTCGCACATTTGTTGCAACAAACTGCAAGAGTTTCACAGGTTCCCATGATGAACGTACCATTAATGGTGCTTCGAAGGGATTCAAGATTATGAGGGTGCAACATGTACGTTGATTCGCGGCGTTGAAGTCCCAGGAACGGCGTTCTGGCACGATTCCGGATCGTCAAAACGCAACAATCAGTTTGATCCGTGGAGTCGGAATTCCGAGAACAATGTTTTGGCATGCGTCAGGGTCTGCAAACGGTTCTCTCTCATCGAGGCACTTCCCTCTGTGGAAATGAACTGTTGTAGAGACACACGAGGAGGGAGCTTGGAGGGAGGGTTATTCCAACATCGTTGATGACTCTTGGGTTTACGCTGGTCGTCCTCCTCCTCCTCCTTCGCTCCTTTTCCTCATGAATAACTCCTCCCTGTCGCTTCCCGAGGCCAGTCGGGAGGGCAGGCCAGGTGCTTCGCCTGAGAGTTTCTAACCACTTATGAGCCTGAAGCTTAGACATTGGAAACAGATTCGCGGATGGAGGGCAGGATCTTTTCAACATGTGGCTCTCGCCTTAGCGCCACGCGCACTCGTTTTAAAGAGCGTCGCGGATTGAAGACAGGTGGTATTCAACATGTGGTTCTCGCCTTAGCGCCGTGCACATTCGTTTTGAACAGGTGCAAGGCTTCCACGAATTGAGAACAAATGGTTTTCTAAACGTGGCTCTCGCCTTAGCCCTCAGCGCCGCGCACATTCGTTTCAACACACTACAAAAGCTTCAACATTTGAGGGCGGTTCCTTTTCATAATGTGGCTCCCGTTTTAGCGACGCGCACATTCGTTTCCAAAAACTGACAGAGCTTCAAATATTGAGAGCGGTTCCTTTTCAACATGTGGCTCCCGCCTGAGCGCCGTGCACATTCGTTTCAAACAACTGCAACACGGGTGATCATGGCTAACGAACTCGAAATGGCGTATTGGAGCTATTCAGGATTGTACAGGCCTAGCAGTTTGATTGATTCGAAGTTGAAATCCCAGAATGGCGCTGTGGAACAAGTCAGGCCCCTCGAAACGCAACAGTCAGGTTGACTCGTGGCGTTGAAATCCTGGGAATGGCGTTCGGCGCGCTTCCAGATTTTCATAAGGCTGTCTTCCAACGGGGTACTTCCCTCTGAGGAAATAAATCCTTGTAGGGGCCTAAGAAGAGGGAGCTTGGAGGCAAGGTGTATTCCAACATCGTTGGCGAGTCTTGAATTTACCCTGGTATTCCTCCTCCTCCTCCTCCTCCTCCTCCTCCTCGTCCCCCTCCCCCTCGTCTCGTCACCATTATCCTCCCCCATCCTTCCACCAAAATATTCGCATGAATCCCGTGCAGTCAGATTGCTCGGCTTCGAGACGCGAAACATCACGCAACACGTTACGCGACGGAACCGTGAGGTTCCGGAACAAATCACGGCCAGACCTCCCAACCCCGTCTTTCTGCGACATCTCGTCGGTCCATAGGGCCGAACCCATTGCGAAGATGCTCGTCGGGATTTTTCGCGACGCCAAGCTGCCAGGTTCCTCTTTTCGAACCGGCCCCTGGACGTCCATACTGGGGCGCGTCGTTCAGGGTTTAGAAGTGTCTCCAGTCGAAGTGACGAGAGCGGCACTGGAGGCAGCAGGAGGCAGAAAACACCAAAATCCTCCAGGAGGACATCCTCGAGTCAATCCCTGGACCCCGATCACCATCCCAACCAAATCTCCGAGCTACGCCAAGCCGTGGTTACGATGCCCCCTCCCCGATACCAACAAAAACGATCAATTCAAAACTCCTCTTCCGCCCTGTGACGACGAATTGAAGGCGGCTTGGTGGAAAACTAGGCATGAGGAGCCCGGTGGAAATGGGTCCTGGTCCAATGGGCTTTCCCTGGACCGTTCTTGAAGGGGCCCCAGGACACACAAATAAATACACACAAATAAAACTGCTCCCCATATTTTCCTATATTTTCTGGGTTTCTGTCTTCCCGCCCACTTCCCATATTTTCTCATATTTTCTGAGAAATCGAAGATCAATTGTGTCTGTGTGTTTCTTTTCCTCCTCAGTTCTGTCATCCCGAGCTTGTTTGACGGCCCTGGGGGCTTGCAGAGCGCCCCGAGCCCGAAAGCACCGAGAGACCTGCGGGACCCCCTCCATCCAGGACGCCCTTCTTCCACGACCCCGTCTCTTCACGCTGAGGTGCAGGGAAACGTTGGGGGGGACTGGTGCAGGGGGGACGTCAGGGGGGGGGGGGCTGGCTCCGGAGGAAAGCGTCGACCTGGAATCGGCGATACATCGCCGGCAGATCGGCGGTAATGAGGGCGCCGACAGCGAATCCGCGTGCTCCTGGACGGGGTTGGCTATAGCAGAAGGCCCCTTGCGGCGACCAGTGGGCGACGAGGGGTCGATGCGTTCCCCCATTATACCGCCCGAGCGTTGCCCTAGCTGGTGGATCGATGACCGAGGATCCAGGATGCAGGATCGACGATCTAGGATCTAGGATCGAGGATCTAGGAGGAGGACCGGGGCAGAGGAGGAGAAGGGGGAGGAATAGGAGGAGGAGGGGAAGGACGAGCTGGTGGAGGGGAACCCCCTCCCGCTGGGCCTCTGATTCGGCAGGCTGCGCGCGAACGCGCCGGGAGCCCTCGGCCGCGGCGGCGCGGCGCGGCGCGGCGGGCGAGCGGGCCCCGCCGGCGCGACTGCGCCACTGCCGCCTGGGGTGGGGGCGGAGGACACGGCCGCGGCGGCCAGCGGCGGCGATGATCGACGACGGGCGCACAGGACGGCGGCAGCGGCGGCGGCGGACAACGGCCGCGGCAAGAAGCTGACAACGGCGGCGGCTGCGACGGGGCACGGGCACCGGGCACAGGAGGGCGACAGCGGCCGGGGCGGCGAGGGGGCACGCGATGACGACAACGGCGGTGGCGACGGCGACGGCGGCGACGTTCATGCTGCTCTTCGCCCGCTCCTCCTCTCTCACTTGTCTCCAGGTCAACCCAACCCCCTCCACCATTCATCCATTCATCCTCCTGGTTCTCCCCCCAACAAACATGATGGACCCACGAACCCGGAAAGGGATATAGACATGTGGAGCATGGACACGTTTTCACGATACCCAACTGGGCAACACCTCACGAAACATCCCACGAGACACTTCACGAAACATCCCACGAGACACCTCACGAAACATTCCACGAGACACCTCACGAAACATTCCACGAGACACCCCGCGAAACATTCCACGAGACACCCCACGAAACATTCCACGACGACAGGCAACCACTCAACCAAGGCGGTGTGGTCGTGCTGGGGAGTGGTCGTGCTGGGGTGTGGTCGTGCTGGGGGGTGGTCGTGCTGGGGGGTGGTCGTGCTGGGGGGGTGGTCGTGCTGGGGGGTGGTCGTGCTGGGGCGTGGTCGTGCTGGGGCGTGGTCGTGCTGGGGTGTGGTCGTGCTGTGGTGAGGTCGTGCTGGGGTGTGTCGTGCTGGGGTGGGGTCGTGCTGGGGTGGGGTCCTGCTGGGGTGTGGTCTGCTGGGGTGTGGTCGTGCTGGGGTGGGGTCGTGCTTGGGTGGGGTCGTGCTGGGGTGTGGTCGTGCTGGGGTGTGGTCGGTCGTGCGTGCTGGGGTGTGGTCGTGCTGGGGTGTGGTCGTGCTGGGGTGTGGTCGTGCTGGGGTGGGTCGTGCTGGGGTGTCGTGCTGGGGTGTGGTCGTGCTGGGGGGTGGTCGTGCTGGGGTGTGGTCGTGCTGGGGTGTGGTCGTGCTGGGGTGTGGTCGTGCTGGGGTGTGGTCGTGCTGGGGTGTGGTCGTGCTGGGGCGTGGTCGTGCTGGGCGTGGTCGTGCTGGGGTGTGGTCGTGCGTGCTGAGGTGTCCCGCACCCTGTGATTTATCGATCGGGATTTCAAAAACAAGCGTTTCGCCTGAGACATCCTCAAAGTTTAATCCGCCGGCCTCCTTCGACCTCGATATTTATCAGGGAAAGAATCCGCCGGCCTCCTTCAAATTGGGCACGGGGGGATATGTTTACATAGAAAAAAAGAACCCTGGGCCGACGGCCTTTCCCGGAAAAACACGGTGCGCACGCCACGCCCCACACTCCATCGTCCATTGCAAAAAGAGTGTTGCCGGGCGGGCGGGCGCCCAAGTGGGACAATAAAAGGGAACAGGCCCCACAGAGAAGCAAAAACGGCGGCGGGCGGGGCGGCAGGGCACCCAGGGGGCACGGTCGCTGCATCCCTGGCGCGCGCGCGCAGCGAGGAATGCAAAACAAATCACCGCCCCGTGAAGCCCGCCAGCGGCCCAGCGCCAGGCGAAGGGCCCACCCACTCGACGAGCGCGTTCCACTACTCGCAAAGTAACTACTCGCAAATGGCCTGGGTCCCCCGCGGGGGATCTACGAGAAGTTGCATCAAAGCAGACAGGTTTTTTTTCTGACGTTTGCGAGTAGGCACTTTGCGAGTAGTGGAACGCGCTCGGCGAACCACCGGCAGCGGCACCAGCGCCGCGGAGCAGCAGCGCGGGGGGCACGCGTGAATGGGGGGCACGCGACAGCACCAGCGACGAAGCAGCGGCAGCAGAGGGGGCACGCAGGAGTTACAAACGCGAGGCGCCCGTATGCTGCAGGAGCGCATCTTTCCACCTCCACCACGTTGTCTAAGATATTCCGCCCCTTGACCCCCCTCCCCGCTCCTCCACCACCTCGCGCGGCGCCGCCAAATTCAGACCGGCGCACCAGGGGCGAGCGCGGACCTTCGCTTCCGCGATGGAGGGGGGGGAGAGGAGACCAGTGGCGCCAGGAGGTCTCAGCACGAAAGCACTCTGCCGGCAGGATTGCCACCTTCGGGCCCACGCGGCTGATTCTGCGCCGGGGGGGGGGGGGCATTCGCCCTCGCCGTCGAAGATTTGCCCGCGCGCCGAGAACAAGACCCCGGAAGCCGCAGAATCAGCCCAACAACCACGTGGGATGAAGTCGGCCCCAAGGGCCGAAGACCTCTTGAAACGCGCATACCTCTCAAGCCCCTCTCGATCCAGACGACGATGCGCGGCGAGCCGAGATTGGTCGACCATTTGCGCGCGCCTGAGGATGGGCGTCCAGCGCCAATGACCACGCGGCAAAAGAGCAGAAATACCTCCTGCCAGTGCGCAACAACTGCCTGCGCCGCTAGATCGAGATTGGCGCGCGTCAAACCTGCTCCATCCAAGACCACCCCGAAGCCCGAGAGCGGGCCGCAGGGTTCGGCGATGCAGCGGCAAACGCCGCGTGGACGTGGCCCGACAAGGCCCCGCGATAAGTGAGGGAACCAAAAGTTTCAACAGTGGCATGCATCTCGTCGATGGCAGCAGGAAGAAGGATCGTGTAGAGTATGCCAGTCTGGAATAGCCTCACACGCCCCACGGCCACACCGGCAATGTCCTTGCGAGTCGGGCCAGGCTGGTGAAACTCGCACCATGAAACGGACACACTTCTCGGACAGCGTTGCGCTGAAGCCTGTCCCCTGGCCCGAATTCCCCGTCGGGCCGAACCCCGACGCCCCCCGCGCGAGCGAAGTTCCAGTCACCGGCGACGAATCACGCAGCGGGAAGCGGGAGGGAGAGACGACTAGCTGAAATCAATGCTTGTACATGCTAACTGGGCCACACGCGCTGGGCACATTCAAATTTGTTTTGACAAGGTCCCCAGCCAACCAAGAGAATCCTGCCGCCCTCAACAATCGCGGGAACAACTTCGCTGAACTGTTTTGGAAGCTGAGCGGACATGAACGTGACGGCCCCTCTCGCAGCTCTATCTGCCACGCAGCTGCCATGGAGAACACCTGCGCGGAGCTCATCAGAGACGGCCGCCGCGCCGACATCGGACCCATGAGTTCCCGGAGAACACGCGGCCAGACACCGTTCAAGCACCTTGTTTGCCTGTCCAGAACGCGACATTGCCCTGAGAGGGTGAAGACGGAATAAAGGCAACGAGGGCGCGGGTGATCCACGCGCAAGGAGTGCGCTGTTAAGGGCCACGATATAATTACTCCATCTGCAAACCGAGCCAGGGTGGGAATTGTGACGCTGCGCCACCCGAACAAATACTAGCGGAGCAACCTGACGACTGGGGCCCCGTTCATCTCTCAAAAATCGAGGGGCCCGAGGTACTCCCGTTGAACTCGGTCTCTCTCGCGTTGTTGTCGCGCTCGCCTGAAGGGGTGAATCTCACCAAACGGCATATGCAAGCGCCGCGCACGCTGCGCCCCTACCACCTCCTCAAGACCCCCAGCATCAAAGAAACAGAAGCGTCCACGATCTGCGCCAAGATGGGTCCGTTCTTCAAGAAATACGTAGCACCCCTGGGTTTAATCGAGCCGACATCATCAGGTTCAAATTGGTTCGCCACAGCCTGCCTCACATTCCCTGTGCTCGAATTGCGTCTTGGACGTCCGTGAAAGGTCGCACCAGACATGGAGCCCGAGGCCTGGTCCACCTTCAATGCTCGGGAACACGAACGGCCCTCTGAAGTCGGTTTCGGCTAAAGGCCGACGCCTGTAAAACGCTGTCGCTGTCGGGAGACATCGTCTTACTACAATGGCAAGCCTTGACATGGACGCGAGGTTTTTTTTGCACCTGGGGAGCACTTCGCGAGAATGGGGTTCTCGCAGATTGGCGCAACATCATCTCCACCAGGGCTCCCGTCAAACCTTGGACCACCACGCGGGATGGATTACCAACATCACCAAGCCCAAAACGATGTCGAACATGCCAATAGAAGCCGCCACCATCCTTCCGCGTCACCGTCCCTCCCACGCTCTCCATCGCCATCTTGCCCACCTCTGTCAACTCCTCATTTGTCGCACCAGCCATCCATCAACCAATTACTCAAATTGAACTCTGACACGTGGCGATCCAGGATAGCTTTCAGCAGCGCGCGGTCCTCGGTGGGTTTCAACTGAACGAAGATATCAGCACTCTGCTTGGCAAGGTCAGTATGTTTTTCCTGCTAGACACGGGAAATCTTTCCACCCTGGATAATATGCCCCTGGGTCTCGGGCATCTGCACGCTAATCTCTCACACGAGCCAAACAATCGACCGCCGAAGAGAGCAGTTAGTTGAGGTTTCTCAACGCCGCGCATGGCTTGGCATGGCTTGGCGCATCGCCTCAATGGCAGGAGGGGAGAGCGGCCGCAGCGAACAGGCGACAGAACGGCCGCCGAGGGCCAGGGGGCACTGCCGCGGCCCGCCCTGGAGCCACCACGAGAGAGGTTTGGAATACGGGAGCAGGCCCTTGAGCTAAAATCTTCGGGAACAAATGAAGAAGACGAGGAACCCCAAAAACTATCGGAATCGGGCATATTCCGTCTGAGGGGTGTGTGTGTGTGTGTGTGAGCATCGGCTGGTGGCAGTCTGGTGGCAGTCTGAAACCTAGATTGCTCTTTTCTTGCCGTGCCTTGTCAACCCGGCCACCCACATGGGCGGCCTTACGGCGCTTTCCCTGACGTGCGAGTACCCAGTCCTACTTCACCGACGGCGTCACTACGGGTACTTTTTTGCGTTCACATACTGGGCCTCGTCATCGCCTGTGGGTGCCCCAACGCTGCGGCCAGGCTGCTGCCCCGGTCACCGCTGAATAGCCCCCTCCGCGCCTGCGCGCTCGGGTCGGAAGTCTTCCGCCTCTGAGTGCCCCCTCCTCCCTCCTCCTCTGCGGCCGCCCCAGCTGTCTCATTCTTCTATCCTGCCTGCTGGGCAGTTCGGTTCTCGGTGTTCCCCGTTTAGCTCTATCGCTGGTGCAGCCAGTCTGCCTCGCCGCCAACGGAAAAATGTGGACATCGGCGGGGCAACGTATTCCGTGTCCGTGTGAGGGACATGAGACAGTCGTCGGAGCGACACCATGCGAACCCGCTCCCTGGGACCGTAGGTGGAGATCGTTATGCGACAGGACCCTTCAATTTGTGGGGGTCAGCTTCATGTCTTGTTTTGCAATCGGCCTAAACGCCCGTGAACAACGCACTGCCATTGTCGCTCCTCTCCACCAGAGGGCTGGAAGTGGAATGGGTGATCCCCAGAAACTTTGGACACCATCCCTTTGGCCCGCTTCTCCCAGGGCCCTGAGAGCCCGAGACGGGACATCCCAGGGACGGCCCAGGCTAGGAAAAGCTGGATGGACCTGGCCCTGCACGGCGCGGGGAAGCCCTCGATGGGGGGGGGGATGTGCGAAACGGCGGGGGCGGCGGGAGAAAGAGACACGTTTTCGTTGCGTTGCCTCTCCGTGAGGGCGACCTTCTGGCCATCGCTCGGACGCCCAGCCCCCGTGCCTGTGCCAGTGTCTTGTGTGCTTGTTTTGTTCTCGCGAGATCATCCGATGTGCTCCCCGACGGCCCTGGCCGGGAGAACATGCACGCGCCCGAGCGATGCCAAGCCTCGCGAGAGAGACGCCAGTCGGGTGCTCTACACCCTGCATCGGAAGTCCCGCGAGGTGCGGGTCTCGCGGGGGGCGCTCCCCCACGCGGCCTACACCACATCCTCGGCGGGGGGCCCTCTTGTAAGGGTGACCGATTCTGCCTCCCCCTCGACCTTACCCGATCTTGCTCGTCGAAGCACTTCTGGCTCGCGGCAATTTTAAAGAGGTATCGGCGTGACGCACAGCTAGGACCGAACCGTGCAACGGCGAGGGGTTATATAAATCGGACAGGGACGCCGCCAACGTTGAATTCGATCGTCGCTGGCACTGGCAGTCACTGGTAGTTCTCGCATGCAAAACCACCTTGCCACCCAGACTCTAAATGTGCCCCAAACCATCCCACAGCGGCGGCGCACAGCTTCCTGGGAAGCTCGACAGGCGTGCGAGCGCGATGGCTGCCATGTTTTGCTTCGAGAACGCTCTGTCTCGCGGAACGGCGCTATCTTGGGGTCATCTGGGCCGTTTTGGATATGTCCTGTGGCTGGACTGAAGCTGCCTTCTGTCGTCTTGTACCCCTTCTGGAGCCCTATTATGCCATATTGGGGCCCTCTTGGGCTGTCTTGAGGCGCATCGTGTGCCGTGTCGCGGGCGCAGCGGCATAAGAACAGCCGAACATATAAGATTAGCCAGCGTTGGCCCGAAACAACGTTCATGCTCTGTGACTGTGCAAGCTATGTGGCGCAAATTATGTGGTGCAAGCTACGTGGTGCAATTAACTAATGTTCACAAGTGTCTTGCCAAACCTACTGTTCGCGTAATTACCCCACCCTCTTAGACGCAACTTGTTTTGCACAACCCATGCGGCTGCGATTGTGGTGGCTCATTAGCACTGTCTGGCGCATCTCTGCGGCAGTGATAGCGCACTCAAGCTTGCGCGCAGAGCGATCAACTGGTGAGGCACAACCGATGCGGTCGCGATGGCGCTTTCCGATGCCAACTTCCCATCGCGTCTCAAAGGACGCGCTGGCGCGCCGACACTGCAACACTTCAATGCGGGTCGGTGACTCGAGCGGGCTCGGTATCATGATGACGTCAGCCACGACGGCAACGATGATGAGAGTACGTAGCGATGGTGGTGGCGGTCATGATGGTGATGACGGCATGGCCACTGACAACACCGATGCTGGTGACAAAGATGACAATTATGATGTCCATGTGTCGGTGATGAAGGTGCGTAAGTGATGCTTGCGGCACTGGCAGCGATTGTCGATGACTCTGACCCAAGAACCCTGGCTGACTTCGTTGGTCTAGACAGCGTGCCTGTGTTTAACATGCGCGTTGGATGAAGCTATCTTGTGATGCTCCGAACAACCATGGTCTTGGAAGGACTTCGACGCGCGCGCGCGCGGCGGCGCGCGCGTGGCCCACCTGCTACCATTTGACACAGGTCGTGCACAGGGCGCACGCTGGCTGCATCAGCGCGGGTGCACCGCGTGGTGGAATGAGAGCGTGGGCTCTGAAGGAAACTGCTGAACTCAGATGGCTGCCCTATGACTTCAGCAAGTGCGCGAGGGCAAACTATCTGCAGGACCTGCGATGAAACACGTACGGGCGCTTGATGGTTTGGAGTTGAAGTGCCTGCGCGGTGTGGTTTTTACATGTGCGCACGCGTGTGGACTTGGTGACATGTTTTGCCAAGGTTTCTTGAGAAATTGTCTTCTGCGATACACGAGTGCGCGCATTGTATCGTTTGATAGGAATGAGAGGGGCGATACCGTTTTGCCTGGGATGCGATGGATCTACTGGGCAAGTTAACGACGAGGCAGGACCATATGCAATTCGCAATGTTCCAGGGAGCGAGGCAATAAGAGTCTTTCTTTTTTTGTCAGGAGAAAATACGTGGTGCAATCTATCCGCGCATCGAAGCCGCAGCGGGCGGCAACGTGGCGAAACCTCGTCGGACCCTCCAAGCGCACGAGGCGGCAACGAGGCGGCAACGGACGGCAACGTGGCGAAACCTCGCCAGACGCACACAGCGTACGAGGCGACTATGAGACGGAAACGGGCGGCAACTTGGCGAAACCTAGCCGGACCCAATCAAGCGCACGAGGCAGCAATGAGGCGGCAACGGGCGGCAACGTGGCGAAACCTCGCCAGACACACCTGGCGCACGAGTCGGCAACGAGACAGCAACCAGCACACGAGGCGGCAACGAGGTGGCAAGGGGCGGCAATTTGGCGAAACCTCGCAGGACGCACCCAGCTCACGAGGCGACAACGAGGCGGCAACGGGCGGCAACGTGGCGAAACCTCGTCGGACCCACCCAGCGCAGGAGGCGGCAACGAGGCGGCAACGGGCGTCAACATGAGAAATCCTCGCTGGACCCAGTCTATTCCGTAGGGACCCAGTAAGAACCTCTTAGTATAAGCACTGTCTGAGAAAAAACAATCGGAACATCTCTTAAAAATGGCACCCTTGCGGCATAATGCCCTAAACAGGCGTACACCGTTGCGACGGCGACCACGATGGGGGGGCGACGGTGGGGGGAATCGAAACAGGAACAGGGATAGGGGTAGGGGTATATATATATATATATATATATATATATATATATAAATATATATAATATAATACATAATACATAAAACTAGGGAGGTGAGGGATAGGGGGATGGGGATGGGGATGGGGATAGGGAGGTATACATATATTCCTCTTTCTATATTTTTACAAGCCCGGGCGGCCGCAAAACCCCGCCCCCCCCCCCCCCCAAACCGGACTCCTGGGATCCTGGGGCTTTGGGACCCTCCGGACGCCCATTGAAGCGGTCCCGAGTGCCTCAAGAGCGCTCCAAGACAGGCACAAAGCGCTCCAAGACGCCAAAGATAGCCCCAAGACAGCCTCAGGAGCCCCCAAGACGCCCCAAGCGGCCCCAAAGAAGCCTCCCAAGACGGCCCCGGGAGGCCGAAATGGTTAATTTTCCAATGTGTTTTTCGATGTTTTCTGCTTTCTCGCCATTTTAGCTTTCCGACGCTCCAAGACAGAACTAGAAGCCCTCAAGAGCGCCCCAAGATGGCCCGGGGGGCCCCCAAAACGGCCCCAACACGGCCCCAAGACGGCTCTGGAGCGCCCCGAAACAGCCCAAGAGGCGCCCAAGAAGGCCCAAGAGGGCCCCGAGAAAGCTTCAAACGAGCCCCCACAGGGCGTTCAAAAGTACAAACATCTAACTTTCCGCCCCAAGTGGGCCCCAGGAGGCCCCAGGAGGGCCCCAAGAGGCCCCAGGAGGCTTCCAAAGGCCCCGAGGACTCCCAAAAAGAACCCACGAGGCCCCAGTATGGCTCTCCAAAAGGCATCCAAAACGGCCCCCCAAGAGGCTTCAAAACTGCTGAATCGCCCCACTTGACCGCCACCTCCGGAACGGCTTCGCTGCGCTGCTCCGTTGTTTGCCAGACAGTGGCATCCCACGACGCAGCGACGCTCCCCGACGGCACCTTCATTATCCCTCTCCCTCCTCCTCTTCCTCCTCATGATCTGGCAGTCCTTGGAGCCGCAGCCCCCTGGTCTGTTTCCATATGTGATCGCAGGGCATCTCCGTTTGTCTCACCCCCATGCGCAAGTCGAGACAGCACGCCGCCCCAATGCGTGCCTTACCTTACCTTACCTCATGATATTCCTCCCTTCGCCGCGCCTCCCTAAATCGTCCTCCACTTCTTTCCCGCCCCTTCTGTCCGACGTTTTGTCTTTCCGGAGCCTCCACGGCCGCTCTCATCGCCGCTGATCGGTCCGCTGGGACATTCTCATGGAGTCCCAGTGGCGCGCGGACCAGCAGAGCGAGGGCGCGAGCAAGTAAGGTGCAGGTCCGGGAACTGGGCGCGAACCGGCCGCGGTTCAAAGACCGTGGAGGGCCGCGCTAGACGCCAACGCGCGCAAGGGTTGAAGGACCAAGGTGCATGGCGCGAAGCGCCAATGCAGTCTTGTACATATATATATATATATATACATCAGGGGTGGGGATAGTGATAGGGATATCGATATAGGGTAGGGGTACAAGGGACAGGGATCGAATGATGGGGATAGGGACGGCAATGGGAGGCCACGAAGAGTCCGGGGGAGGCCACGGGCCACGCGAGGCTACTTACTGGAGGCAGCGGGAAGCAATGTGGCCCGGATCCAGCAGGCGCCACTGCCCTTTCCTGGAGAAGTGATACAGCGAACCCTTCCAGACAAGCTGCCTGTGGGGCACATCACCTGTCACTCCCCCCTCGAAGCCCTCTCGCGAGCGCTCCTGCGGTCTCTTCAGGCCGCCTTGGGGCCATCTGCGAGCCTCTCGGGCCATCCTGGGCCGTCCTGGCGAGGTCTTGCCGTACTCGCGGGCCAGCGCGGGCACCTCTGGAAGCCCCGAGATCCCCCCCCGCAGAGCCCTGAGAAAGGGTCCGCCTTCCCCCGGGGCCGGAGTGGGTTGCGGGGGTGGTGGTGTTGAACAGGTAGGCCGCCTCGGGGCCAAAGGGGGGCCCGGTCGCCGCTGACTTGATCGAACTATCTTGGTCGACAGCAAGCTCTTGCCGTGAGAGGAGGTGCAGTGCAGCAGGGGCTCGACCACACTAAACCTTCCACAAGACACCCAACCCTGAGACCCCAGGACGTCCGCTGATTCTTGGTGTGGGAACGCCACGCTTCCTATAGCAAGACCATCGCGTTTGTGGGAACGTCACGCTGTCCACCCAAGAAGCCCAGAGTTAGGTCGTTAGGTCGGGCCTGTCCCCCTACAGGGGGATTCTGGACAAAACCTACAACATATTCAAAACATAGTTAAGCAATTCTCAAAAATATGCGAAAACCGTCCACGTGCTATGTTTTGACTACTTTTGGATATCCCTTCTGTCGAGGGACAGGCCCAACTGAAACCCAGGGCACTCTGCAGGCGAGCGGGATGTTTCTTGGCATGGGCCTCCGCTGCAGGAGCGGAGCGGGGGCGCGCGAAGCGGGCATCCAAGGGCGCAGAGCCGAGGGAAGAGAGCCGAGCGCAAGCGGCGGGGCTGCCAAGCTTCCACGGCCGCTCCGGCGGCCGCACCTCTGCATGGTCGCGGCCACCCCTCCGGCGGAGAGGCCGGAGGGGCAGCCGCAGCCAGCCGAAGTGCACGAGAGCGCGGTGCGAAGACGCACCCTCTCCTCCCCTCTGCGCCCCAGCTGAGGGGAGCCGAAGGGGGGGGCCGGGGGGGCGACGGGGAACGCAGGGGGAAAGCCCTCGGCCTGGGATCAACCACTTGCTCCCCCCTCGAGCCCAGTGGACGATTCAGGACAGGGCAGCCCACCAAGGTAATTAGGGGGGCCGAGCCAAATGGCCGCGCTCGAAGTGCCGAGGTTGCCAGCGATCGACCTGGAATCAACTGAACCGCATCGAAGCCGCATGCTCCCGAGCAGGGCGGAGGGCGCTGAAAGGAGCGACGAGAGGGGGGCCGGCGTCCCCGCCCAGCCAGTGCCGCCTCCCGCCTCCTCTCCCGCCGCCCTTCCGCACCGCTCTCGCCGAAGCCGAGATGCAGCAGCACGAGCCTGGGGAGCAAACCTCGATGCTGTTCCAGGCGGGGAGGGGGGAGTGAAGGCGTGCTCCCGCACTCCTCGGGCCCCCGGGTATCCGCAGTGACCATGCGCACGGCAGGCCGACCCTGCCCTCGGGGTGCCGGCGGTCGAGCGAGAGCGGCAGAGAGGACACGGTGCTGGCACGTGCGCGGCCCCTCTCGCACCGCTCCCCGGCCAGCTCACACCACGATGGTGGAGGGGCCGCTGCTGGCGGAGCCCTGGCACTGCGCCCGCACGATGTCCTCGAGCTCTGCCGCGCTGCGGCCAAGCTCGCCCTTCATCTCGCACAGGTTCACCAGGACCTGCGAGAACTGCATGTTGAACGCGTTCCAGCCTCCAGAGTCGTGGTCTGGCCGGCGGCAGGGGCAGGACTCGTAGACGGCGTCCACGAGGCCCTTGTGGCATTCTCCTGTGGACGCCCCGCAGCGAACACTGGTCAAAACCGACAGCGGCCTCCGTTTGGCATGGGACTGCGGTCTCAAGTCGACCACACCCGCGGCGACGCCAACAGCGAGCCCTGTCTGGAATGGGCAGGAATAGCTGTCGTCGGTCCTCGTCCCCACTCTGTCAATACCCTGCGTTTGATAGTACGCGTGGGGGGGGGGGGGCACCACCCCCGCAGACAGCCCCCAGATCGACCCCCGTCGCGCGCAAACGTTGCCGCGACAATAGACCCTGGTCGGCCTACGCCACCCGCCGCAAAAAGCAGACCCCCGGCCCAGGGGCGCGGACAGATTTGTTGCTCAGCGGGACCCCGAGATGACACCCTCAGATGGGCAAGGGTAGCAGCGGCTTTCGTGTACAGCTGCTCCTGAGGCCGGGGGGGACGCCAGCCTCCTCCTGCGGTGGCTTACACGCGTAGAACGAAGCGGAGCATCAGGAGGTGAAACCAACAACTAATCGGAGTCGTCCGACTCCTCTGAACGAACACGGGCAGCTGTGACCAACGGCTGGAGTGTCCCGACCATCTCAGCGCGACTCGGCCAGAGCCAAGAGCTGCACATATGGGCGGACCTGCTCCTCATGTGGGGGCTCCACCCCCATGGACACCTCGCCCCGCAGCAACACGAATGGCAAATTTAGCGCAAGCACGTGTGCCCTTCTTTCCCTGGATGCCGCGGCCCCTGCCACAGCGGCAGGGGGTCCTCTGTTTACAGGGTGCTGCAACTACTCAAAAAAGCCTCGAGCAAGCTCCTCGCGGCCCTGACCTGTGGCCCCCTGGCCGACGTCAGCGAGGCGAATTACCCTGCGTCAACGGTCGGCGTCCTCCCACAGACGCTGCCGAGAAGGAGAGAACGCTGATCACCAAACGCCGAGGACTCTTTCCGATGGTGCCCATCTCCGTCCACGATGTCGCGCTTGGAGGACCCGGCAACCTGCGCGCAAGCCTCGTCACTCCCGCAGGCCGCCGCGGCGATGCCCGAGAAGACGAGCTCGTCCGCCTCGCGGGCCTCGAGGACGTCCTTGTACTCGCGCCACGCCGCGGCCTTCGAGGCATCGTCGGTCTGCGCCTGAGCATCGATCGACCGATCCCGAACCCTGGCTTACCCACCTGGGTGGGCATCTGTTTGTGTGAATGTATCTCTATAGATGTATTGTATTATGATTCCCTTTTCGATGATTTTATGATCTGGGACCCTGCGAGAGCCCCCTCCACCTAAACGGGACCCCTCCGAATCCTTGGACCCGGGAGCACCCTGGAGGCCCTTGCAGACGGTCCCCTGTGCTTTCTGGGGCTCCTGAAGCACCTGCAGGGCCTAGGCAACGGACCCAAAACGGTCAGGAGGGCGGCCGGACGGCTCCACGAGAGCCTAGAGGCCCCAGACATCCACCGTGACGCCCGAAGACGACCCAAAGAAGACCCTCCAGAGGCATTCAAAACTTATATGAAAAACATGGATTCCCTACGGTTTCAATATGATTTTAGGAATGCTCGATTCTTCGGTCTTCTGGGCGTCCTTGATCGCCCAGGAGGCCAGCGAATCGCCCCAAATTTAGCCAAGAGGGCTTCCAGGCAGTCCAAGGGGGGCCCCAAGACGGCCCAACAGGGCCCCAGGATGGCCCGAGGAGAGCACCATGACGGCCCAAGGTGCCCCCAAGACGCCTCCTGAATCATTCCATATCGTGACCCGGTCGTTCAGGGAGACCGCGGTCAGAAGCAAGGTGGCCCAGGGAAGCCCCCAGAGGCCCCCAGGAGGGACCCAGGAGGCTTCCAGAAGGCCCCAACAAGACCTTAAGAAACTTCGTGAGTCTTACAAGAGGATCTCCTAGATCTATGTCATGTGCCATATGCCTGTTCCTTCGGGCTTCGCGGGGCCTATCCCAAGACAGGTGGGCAGGCTGATGGGGGCTGATATGCCATGGCCCCATGGCCCAGTGGGACGGGGACAAGTACCCGTCGGCCGGCAGAAATAGGTGGAGCCATGAAGTAGGAAGGCACTGAAAATAGATTGGGTTTCCGCCTGGCCCCTGAAAGAGGACGGAAAAGGTGAAGCCACTCGATCTTTGAAGTAGGAAGGTGCTTAAAGTAGATCGGAATCTGAGACTCCGGAAACAAAACCGACTTTCAACGACCGAGGGGTACGTCAAACGATGCTGAGCGCCTGCCACTTCACGTAGGCGAGGTGCTTCGGGATGTCCCGCACATCGACGGCCGAGCCGGCCCGCTCCCGGCTCTGGTCCGTGGCACCGACGCCCGAGCCGACCTCGAACTTGCCGATCGCCTCGTCCGCGATAGACTTCTCGCCAAACTGCGTCACGTGGCTCTTGTTGGTGCGTTTCGTCACCAGCTTCACCTGCGCCCCGATCGTCTCGGCCGCGAAGGAGCCCTTGTCCGAGTCCTCCATCCACGCGATCGAGAACAGGTCTCCCAGGCAGGTTCCCATGGATTGTCCCATGACCCTGTCGTCGGGGTGGCAGTAGTAGCCCCAGGAGGACTCCTTGGCATTTGCAGCGGTCACAGCGTACATGCTGCTGCCAGCGGGCAGCACATCGCCAATGAACATGGAACCACTTTCGCAAGCCTCCATGTAGAACACCAGCTCCTTGAACATGTTCCCCTCTTTCATCGTGTTAAGCGCGGCTGCAAGCTGCGTCTTGTGGAGCAGCGGCCCGTTAGGGAAGGCGATGCTGCCAGGTCCACCATGGTCGATGAAATTGATGAACACATGATCGTTGGGGCCGCTCTTGAGCACCTTCGAAGCATGGTCAGCAGACTCTTTGCCCGTGATGACGTCGAGGAAGAGCTTTGCTGTCACGACATTGCCCTTGTAGTCTGGCCTGCAGTCCGCGTAGACGTCGGGGGTGTCGGAGCCAGGGCGGTTGTACAGCCTGCCTGGGAACTTGTTCTCCTCGGAATGTGCCACGTCGTCCTGCATCATCAGGATGATGTTGCTGGCTGGGATGCCGCTCCGAAGCATCAGATGGTAGGCGTGGCAAGCGTCCGCCTCTGACATTAGAGACCTCCTAGATGTGGTCCGAGTAGATGTGGTCGGAGGATCGCGCCGCATCGCCGATGCATCGGCGATGTATCGGCGATGCACCAGCGATGCATCGTCGACGTCGCCGATGCATCGGCGACGTCGGCGTGGGGAAACACGGTCTCCACATCGAGCCGAACCGTCGACACATCGACGATGCGGCGCGATGTTCCGACCATCCACTCGGACCCCATCTAGGAGGCCTCGAATGTTGCTGGCCGGGATGCCGCTCCGAAGCATCATAATTATGGTGTGCGTGGCAGGCGTCCGCCTCGGACGTGCGAGGCACCAGAGGGCCGTCGAAGAGAGGCGGGCCCTGGACCCCGGCGGCTGCTTCCCCAGCACGAGCGCTCCTCGACCCGAGTCGCGTTTCGGTCCTCCTCCTCCTCCTCCTCCTCCTCCGCCTCCTCCTCCTCCTCCTCCTTCCTGCCTCCTCCTCCTCCTCCTCCTCCTCCTCCTCCTCCTCCTCCTCCTCCTCCTCCTCCTCCTCCTCCTCCTCCTCCTCCTCCTCCTCCTCCTCCTCCTCCTCCTCCTCCTCCTCCTCCTGGGGCCCCGAGAAACCCCCAGAGGCCAAAACGGAAGGGAAATCGTGGCACTGGCCCCAGGGACCCAGAGGACTGCCACGAGGTCCAGGGCAGGGCTGGACCTAAACGTTGTTTTTGTGCGTCTTGCTTTCGTTTGGTGTTTCGTTTTGCTCGACCTGTTTTCCCCTACCTCCCTGCCACAAGGAAAAACATCACACAGCCGAAGTCCAGCAAAACAGCGTTTAGGTCCAGCCCTGGTCCCGGGGACTTTCCAGAAATCTGGGGCCACGCCCAAAGGACCGCCTGGCCCCTCGGGGGGTCAGTCACGACTGGCCAGGAAAAGTCTGCCCGCGCGCCTCTTGGGGGGGGGCACTTTTGACCAGCGTTTCTCGCCGACGGGTTCGGCAGGGGCTCAAGGACGGACAATGTCAGCCAGCGTCGAAACTGACAGTCAGTCATTGCACTGTGGAGTGTGACAGCCCTGTGGTGCTACCATGTGATGCTAACTATGTGCTGCAAGCTATGTGGTGCAAACCATGTGGTGCAATCGACGCGGCTCAATCTGCGTGGTGTAGGCTATGTGGTCCAAGCTATTTGGTACAAGCTACGTCGTGCAAGCCATGTGGTGCAGGCGATGTGTTGCAAGCGATATGGTGTAGGCGATGTTGCGTTATTGGCACGGTGCAAGTGCAGTCTACGGGGTGCAGGTAATATCTGTTCGCAGCGAATTCTCGCGCAAACATCCCACCCACCACCCGCCATTTGGTTTGCAAACGTCATGCGACGGCGATCGCGATGAGTGCGTAGCGCTGGCTAATGCACCTCTGCAGCCGCGCCAGCCCGCGCATGCGCGCGCGCAGCGGCCAGGTAGTTTGGCGGGATCGGCGCGGCCGCGGTGGTGCTGACCGCTCGGCACATCCCAGCGGGCACTTGAGTGCGAGTCGGCGACTTGGGCGGGCGCGGTATCATGGCAACATCGAAACTTGTAGACACGATGATGATAGTAGCGATGTTGGTGTCGATGCTGGCAGCGACGACGGCACGGCCAGTGACTGCGCCGATGCCGATCACGCCGACAACGATGACGGCGTCTTCGCGTCGGTGATGCAGGTATTAAAAAGAATCCCACCAGCCCTCTGGGCGTCGGTGGTTTAGGGCGTTTCCTCTTCCACCCCTCCCTCTTCCCCTTCGGGGAGGGGTTTACCCCTCCCCCTACCCCCTCCCCACTGACCTGGACAGGAGGGGCGGGGAGCGGTCAGAGCGTCCAAGATGGCCCAGGACGGCTCCAAGAGGGCCTCAGAGAGCCCAAGATCGCCTCCAAGATGGCTCAAGATAGCGCAAGATGCCTGAAGATGGTTCAGAAGACGCTCCAACACGTTCCAAGACCGCTCCAAGATGGTTCCACGTGCCCACAAGAGCATCAGTAGAGTGCCCTCAAAAGGCCGAAATGCTTCAAAACCCTAAGGAAAATCAATGTTTTTGGTGTTCTCACTTTTTCGCGTCCGAAGCCCATCCGAGGCCTCAAGATGGCGCCAAGATGTCCCAACTGGGCCCCAACAGGGGCAGAAGAGAGCCTCAAGACTCCCTCAACAGCGTCCAAGAGCGCTCCAATAGCGATCCAAGAGGGGTCCAGGAAACGATTTTAGACAGTCTGGAGGGGCAACGCTAATTAAAGCTCTGCTCTTCTTTGCTAGCTTTGCTCCAAGATGCACCCCCCAGAGCGCCCCGATGGCGTCTAAAGACGCTCCATGATGCTCCAAGATCGCGTAAAGACGGCTCCAAGTACCCACAAGAGCATCACGAGGAAGCCTCTAGGAGCCCAAAACTGCTTCAAAACCCTAGGGAAAATCAATGTTTTTGGCGTTCTCACCTTTTCGCTTGCGATGCACATCCGAGGCGTCAAGATGACTCCAAGATGGCTCAAGATAGCCCCAAGAGGGGCCCAAGAGAGCCTCAGGACGGCTCCAAGAGCGGCCACGAGCGCTCCAAGAGCGATCCAAGAGGGGTCCAGGAGACGATTTTTGGAGCTCCTGGGGGGCGAGCCAAGTTGAGGGACCCTCCTTCGTTGATCGATCTCCTCCTAAATGGCTCCAAGAGGCGTCTTGGACTCTTCTCTTGGGCCCTGCGCGCGGGCGGGCGGAGCGCCGCCCGCCCGCCCGCAAGGCCCAAGAGCCCACCAAACCGTTCGAAGATACCTCCAAGACACCACCAGGGAGGAGGAAGAGGCGGAGGAAGAGGAGGAGGAGGAGGAGGAGGAGGAGGAAGAGGAGGAAGAGAGGGAGGAGGAGAGGAGGAGGAGGAAGAAGGCGGAGGAGAAGGAGGAAGAGGGGGAGAAGAACAGCTGCCGATCATCGGCGCTCTTCGTTCGAGTGCCTGGTGTAGGATGGGCTGGTGGGGATACGCGAAGCGTCAAGAATTCGAAATGCGCGCGCGGTAGACGCGCGAGAGTGGCTCGCATGGTAATATGTGACACGGGTCGTGTCACCCCAGCACGCGCACAAGGGCGTTCGAACTATTTCGACATGCGCGCGCGAAGCCTGTTTGGTAACATGTTCTGAGTCTGGTTTTCTTGGGAATTCACAAGAGCGCGCGCACGCTTTTGTTGAACATCAACGTTGCTAAACCTTGCGTTTTTACATGTTGCTTTGACACTCGATTTTTAAATCCTTCCGAAACCGAGGGTTCTTTGAAGGATTTCGGCATGCGCGCGCGACGACGGGCGCGCGTGCACGTCGTCTCATTTGTTGCAGAGGATTCTCGCGACGGCACGCGCCCACGGGCGTTCGAACGATTTCGACATGCGCGCGCGAGACCCGTTTGGTAGCATGTGTTGAACAAATCCGCAAGAACGCGCGCGCATGATTTGTTTGACAATCCGTGTTGCGAAACCCTGTGCTCTTTACATGTTCCTTTGACACTCGATTTTGAAATCCTTCCGAAACCTATGGGTTTTGAAGGATTTCGGCATGCGCGCGCGACGACGCGCGCGCGTGTGCACATCGTCAAGTAGTTTGCCAGGGATGCTTGACAACTTCTGATTGTTGGTGAACGAGCGTGCGCGCATAGCATTTGTTGCAAAGGATGGCGGGGTGGGCGATACCGCCCCCCCTGGGATGGTGTATAATTTATATTTGAGATGGACGATGGGGTAACATCGTGTGTACATTGCAATACGAGGAAGAAAATCTTTAACCCCGGGGGGGGGGGAGAGGGTGGCAGAACCTACTACTTGTGATATAAGAACGCTACAACTATTTGTTTTATGAAAAAAAGACGTGGTGCACGCTGTGTGCTGCAAGCTACGTGGTGCACGCTGTGTTGTGCGTGGTGCTGCACACGTGGCGAAAACCATCGAGGCGACCACAAGGCGCCCACGGGCGGCGCCCAGGCGAAACAGCGGCGTGCCCGCGCAGCGCGCAGCGCCCACGGGGCGCCCACGGGCGACCACCCGGAGAACCTCCAGGGGATGCCCCCCCCCCCCCGAGCGCGGGGCGAGCCGGCGGGCGGGCGCCGGGCGAAACCTCGGCAGCACCCCCCCAGCGCGGGGCCCCCACGGAGGAGGAGGAGGAGGAGGAGGGAGGAGGAGGAGGAGAGGGAGGAGGAGGAGGAGGAGGAGGGAGGAGGAGGAGGAGGAGGAGGCAGGCCCAATCCCGCGCGGGTCGTCCACGAGCGCCCCCCGAGGCGCCCCCGCGCGGGTCGTCCACGAGCGCCCCCCGAGGCGCCCGCGGGCGGGCACCGGGCGAAGCCTCGCCATCCCCACGAGGTGCCGGGGCGCCCACGAGGCGCCCACGCGCGGGCAGCAGGCGGGGCCCTCCCAGCGCGGGGCGCCCACGAGGCGCCCACGGGCGGGCTCCAGGCGAAGCCTCGGCATAAGTTGGCCCTCCAGCGCGGGGCGCGCGGGAGCGCCCACGCGAGGCGCCCACGGGCTGCCACCGGGGCAGGCCCGCCTAGACGCAAGCACCGCTTTGGGGGGGTGTGCCAAACACAGAGCCTCACGGGAAGCCCTTTCGGCCGCGGAAAAAAAACTGAAGGACTGGAGCCCCTTTTCGGGAAGGGCGAAAGGGGGGGATAGCAAAGGGGGGGGTTGAGAATCAGCTCACGTAGCTCATTTTCCCGGCGCCTCCCGGCGCCGGGCCGGGAGGCGCCCATGTATCGAGGAATGGGCCCGGCGGCGGGGTCGAAACCAACTGCATGCAGCAGATTTCGTAGCCCCCCCTTTCCCTATCTCCCCCTTTCGTTCGGCCCGACCTTTGGGCTCCAGGGCAGCCGCCTGGTGGCGGTAGTTCCAGTAGCCCTTGGAGCCCGCGGCGATCACGGCCCAACGCTGCCCCTCCGCGGGCAGCGCGGCCTCGACGAGCGCGGCCAGGGGCAGCAGCCGCCCCAGCACTGAGAGCGCCGCCATGTGCGCGGCCGTCTGTGCGAGGTGCTGGCTGGCCGACTCGCTGCTTTCGCTGGGCACCCTGCCACGGGGGCTCGAGCCAGGGAGGAAGAGGAGCGACGACGACGACGGCCGCTGTCGCTTCGCAGGTCTCTGAGCGTCTCTGGCGGTTCTCGTCGCCCGGGCTGGACGCAGCTCGCAACACCGACCACGATGAACCCCCAAACGGGTCCAGCGACTGATTCTGAGCGGTCGTGGGGGCCGAGAGCTGTAGGCGCCGTGGCTGCGTAGCTCCAACGCCTGGCTGCACGCGAGCAGGACCTCGGCGCTGCTTGGGCGGAGGAATGCCGGCGTGGGCCTGTGAATACAGCGGGGCCCAGTCCACAAGAAACCTCCCACAAAAAGACCAACCCTGGGACCCCAGGACGTCCACTGATTTTTGGTGTGGGAACGTCGAGCTTTCCGTAGCACAACCATCGAGACCCAAGAAATCCAGGGCACCCTGGAGGCAAGCACGCGCTGGCCGCTGGCCTCAGCGCTGGGGCGAAGATGTGGAGCCGAGAAACGATACCGTCGATGGTTGCCCCTTCCGACCCGCGGAACCATGCGGAGGAGGAGGGAGGGAGGAGGAGGAGGGAGGGAGGACGGAGCAGGAGAAGGAGGAGGAGAAGGAGGAGGAGGAGGAGGAGGGAGGAGGAGGAGGCGGAGGCGGAGGAGGAGGAGGAGGAGGAGGAGGAGAAGGAGGAGGAGGGCGGAGGAGGAGGAGAAGGAGGAGGAGAGCGGAGGAGGAGGAGGAGGCGGAGGAGGAGGGAGGAAGAGGAGGAGGACGGAGGAGGAGGAGGAGGAGGAGGAGGAGGAGGAGGAAACGATACCATCGATCGACACCCATGCATAACGACGGCCAGATCCGCCACCGCGCCCCAGGGCACGAAGCGTAATTAGCGCCCTCGGGCCCCTCCGAGCTCGCTGCATACCGAAGCTTTGCAGACAAGAAGTCTGGGGCTCAGACGTGCGAGCCCTCGCGCGCTCCTGGCAGCCGTGGCGTGAGATTGATCACACCAGAGGAAGGAAAACAAACACCACAAGCATTAACTTTTGGCGCTCCGCGCGGACTTCTTGGATCCGCGCTGGGGCCCCCCCCCAGCGGCGCCTCCGGCGCCGCCCCTGGCGCGCTCCACGCGCCAAAAGTTTATGCTCATGGCGCTTTCTCTTCGTCGATTCAGAGGCCTCGGGAGCATGGCCTGCCTTCCACACGTTCACCACGGCACGAGGTGGTCCCGGAGCCCCGTGAGCCCTCTTCGGCGACGTCCTCGGGCCGTCTTGCGCAGGCCCCGGGGGGCCAGCCCGGGAGGCTCAAATCACATAGACGCGGCCTGCTCTGCCCAAAGGCGGCCCCAGGACGGCCCTCTACATCGCCGTACCGAAAATTCCTTGCAATTCTGCGAGCGCGCCCGACTGCACATGGCCGATTCCAGAAACCCTGAACCCCCCAAAACGTGTTCATCTCTTGGGGGCGCATCTTTTGCTTCCGCCGCCCTTCCGCTGGCTTCCGCCGGCGGAGGCGGCCTAGTTTTACTTCCGCCGACCTTCCGCCGCCATTCTACCGCCTTCCGCCGCGGAAGAGATGGCAACTCCTTCGATTCCCAAAGGCAAGGCCATTTTTGAAACGCCTCACATGTTGCTCTTAGACGCGAGTTCACTGCGACGGCAGACCTGAGGGGGACAAGGGCTCAGGACGCGTTGAACCCCCCCAGCCCCTCGAAGCCTAGCAAGACACTTGTCCTGTATGGTCTGGCGCCAGATCCCGTCCCGCGAGGTATTATAACCAGATTGCTCTAGCTCAGAACAATACAACCCAAGAAAAAATGCGGTTCCGATGAATCCCGCGCGGGATGCACATCTCGCAGTTCGATTGCGTGTCGTAGATGCTTTGGGGTCATCTTGAAAGCGCCTCATACCCCCCTGTGAGGTCAAGGGGTCGTCTTCTGGCATTGCTGTGGCCACTTTGGGCCCGCCTGGGGGAAACCGCGTGGTCACTGAGATATCTCTTGATCGCTCATTGCATACGTGGCGGGTTCCAGAAAGCCTGATACCCAAACATGAAGAGGCCCCAGAACACGCAAATACATACACACAAATAAAAGCATTCCCCATATTTTCTCATATTTTCTGGGTTTCTGTCTTCCCCCCCACTTCCCATATTTTCCCATATTTTCTGGGGAATCGACGAATAATTGTGTCTGTGTGTTTCTTTCCCTCCTGAAAACACCTGGCCATGAGGCCTATGCTTTCTTCCGCCGGCTTCCACCAGCCATTCGCCTGCCTCCGCCGGCGGACGCGCCCTCGTTTACTTCCGCCGACTTGTCCGCCGGCCTTCCGCCGAGGCAGAGACATCAGCACCGTCGATCCTCGAAGGCGAGACCGTTCACGATGATACTGATGATGACGATGATGCGGATGCGGATGCTGCTGATGATGATGTTGATGATGTTGCTGATGATGTTGCTGATGATGATGATGATGATGATGATGATGATGACGATGATAAGATGATGATGATGATGATGATGACGATGACGATGACGATGACGATGACGATGACGATGATGATGATGATGATGATGATGATGATGATGATGATGATGATGATGATGATGATGATGATGATGATGATGATGATGATGATGATGATGATGGTCGGTGTTCGGCCGCATTGGGGTTGCCCTGTGGCCTGCAGGAAGCCACGCCGAGATCACGTGCGCATCCCGGGGCCCGCCTGGGACCGCCCTGGGGGCACGGCGCGTTCACGCCGCGGCGGCCCCGCCGCGGGCGCTCGAGGCTGCACGCCGCCAGAGACATCGGCCAGTGTGGAACCGCCTGCCAATCGGAAGGCCACCGATCGTTCGAGGCTGCACGAACCATCGCGCGGCGTCGGAAACAAGCGCCGGGGTCGTCGCGACGAGCCTGAAGCATCGTCGGGCCACTTCGTGGTGCGAGGCCAGCAGGACCTTGGACACGCTCGGGGGGCGTGGGGCCGCCGTGGCATCGGTTCGGGTCCTCTTAGAGCCTTGCGCGTTTCCGAGGAAACCTCTGCTGCGGTAAGGCGGCCTGGCGCGAGGCCCGGGAGGAGACTGCCTCCGCTGGGGCTGCGGGTTGGCATCTGGCCTTCCTGCTCCGCCTCCTCCTCCGCCTCCTCCTCCCCGTCCTCCTCCTCCTCCTCCTCCTCCTCCTCCTCCTCCTCCTCCTCCTCCTCCTCCTCCTGGTCCTCTTCCTCCTCCTCCTGGTCCTCCTCCTCCTCCTCGTCCTCCTCCTCCTCCTCCTCCTCCTCCTCGTCCTCCTCCTCCTCCTGCTCCTCGTCCTCGTCCTTCTCCTCCCCCTCCTCCCCGTCCTCTCCCTCCCAGAGGGCCTCCGCCACCGCGGCTTCCTCGAGGGGCCAAGGCCGCCCCCGGTCGCCCACGCCACACACAAGCCTGCGGTGCCACCTGGCGCGGCCGCGGGCGGCGCGGGGGACGGGCACCGCCGGAAGCGCAAACTTGAAGGGAGGAAGAGAGAGAGAGAGAGAGAACAAAAAAACATCAACAATCGATCTATGCAAATAAGAGAGAGAGAGAGAGAGAAAGAGAGAGAGAGAGAGAGACATGTCTGTATATATGAAGATAAGAAAGAGAGAGTGAGAGATGGAGAAAGAGGGATAGAGAGAGAGGGAACACACTGACGGGCCAATCCTCGCCCAGCGCGGGGCGAGGGCGGATGGCAACGCAGTGCCCGGAGGGGAGGAGAGGAGGTCCTCCTCCTCCTCCTCCTCCTCCTCCTCCTCCTCCGTTTCCTCATCCTTCTCCTCTTCCCCCTCCTCTTCCTCTTCCTCTTCCCCCTCCTCCTCCTCCTCCTCCTCCTCCTCCACCTCCTCCTCCTACTCCTCCTCCTAGTCCTCCTCCTCCTCCTCCCCACCACGAACAGCCCACGAGTAGTCCTCCTCCTCCTCCTCCTCCTCTCCTGCTCCTCCTCGTCCTGCTGCTCCTCCTCCTCCTCCTCCTCCTCCTCCTACTACTACTCCTCCTCCTCCTGCTTTTTCGTCCTCGTCCTCCTCTTCCTCCTCCTCTTCCTTCTCCTCTTCCTCCTCCTGCTCGTCCTCCTCTTCCCGCTCGTCCTCTTCCTCTCCTCCTCTCCTCCTCTCCTCCTCCCCTCCTCCTCCTCCTCCTCCTATTCCTGCTCCTTCTCCTCCTCCTTTTTCCGTCCTCCTCCTCCTCCTCCTCCTCCTCCTCCTACACCTCCTCCCTTAGCGCCACAGGGGAGGCCTGCGGACGTCGTGCCTGGCGGCCCAATGACCGCCGTGCGCTCGGCCGGCGCAGCGGGCGGCATCTCCCGCAGCCACCGGGGCCCGAGAGGCAAACGATGCGGCCCGCGGCCCGCGCAGCAGCGGCGCGAGCAGCAGCTCGGGCGGAGGGCAGCGGGTGGGTGACCTATAACGCGGGGGGGGGACCTAGAACTCCTGGGAGTGATGGGCCCGTTTTCCGTTTTCCACCACCACCACCGCAAGTTGGAGGAGGGTAAGAGGGG
This sequence comes from Prorocentrum cordatum, assembly GCA_963575745.1. Classification (NCBI taxonomy): domain Eukaryota; class Dinophyceae; order Prorocentrales; family Prorocentraceae; genus Prorocentrum; species Prorocentrum cordatum. Next base: position 509,750 of record CAUYUJ010015682.1, read on the forward strand.
GATGAAGAGGAGGAGGAGGAGGAGGAGGAGGAGGAGGAGGAGGAGGAGGAGGAGGAGGAGGAGGACCCCCTCCCCCTCCTACGTACGGTGGTGGTGGAACACAGGCCCATCAGAGGAGGCTAAGGTGGGTTATATCTGGCCCAATCTGGCTTACACGTGTAACCTTTCTATCCACTTAGAAACCCCCACGGTCATCCCAGTGGGGGGGTGAAGCGATCACGACGCGAGGTTTTTCGCTATATGTTCGGCCTGAAGGGGCCTTCGCCAGGCTGCTGGGCCGTCGTCCAAGAGCGACTGAGGATGAACAGACTGGTCCCAGGGAAGGGGTCGAGACATCATGGACAAATCATGACGTCGGTGGTCTGGGTGGGAGTGGAGAAACAGGCCCTAAGGAGACCCTTGAGGATCCCTGCTGGAGCCAGCAGAGGCCCCGAAGGGGCCCTAAAGGGCCCCCTCGGGGCCCTTTTTCATAAGCCAAGCGAAGGCTGGCCAACCCGTGGCTGCTAAAACGGAGCTTTGGGAAATTGTTTTTCCTTCCGGGAAGCAGCCCATTTACTGTTTAGCGCCCTGAGTTTTATTCCGGTAATTCGTTTTGTCTTCAAGGAAGACCATTTCAACAGCCATTGATTTGCCAGCCCTCGCCCAGCTTCCGACTTTTTTTCACCCCCCATTGCAACCCGCCCGAGGAGCAGTGCAGGGTGCAGCAGCATCTGGTGATCGTGGTGCCCAAGCAGGGGATGATGTCGTCCTCTCTACGCAGGGCGCGTCGGCCCTCGTTCGCATGGAGACATCTCTCTGACGAGAACCATCCCGACAGAGTGGGGCGCCACTGATGTGGCAGCGAGGCTCGGCAAGTCAGCCATTTCCGCAACACGGCAGGCCATCCTGACGTGGGTCTACAGAAGTCTATTGAGGTCTGCCTGAGAAGCCTGGGATGGAGTACCCCTTGTTCGCCGAGACTAACGGTGGCGGTGAGGACAAGGACGGTAAGGGCGGGGAGGAGATCAATGCAGTGCAGGCCAAGAGGACTACGGAGCTCAAGGGGCTCACCGAGAAGATTGGGCAGGCCCAGGAGCTCCACCATGAGCAGCAGTAGCAGCAGAGTGCTCAGCTGCAGGAGCTCGCGTCAGAGCTACAGCAACAGCAGATGGACTTGCTGC
>CAUYUJ010015682.1:515909-535909 GCA_963575745.1 Prorocentrum cordatum
ACATTGTATTTTTTGGGTGCCCCTCCCGGGGCTCGCACCCGATTTTTTATCAGGGAATGTCTTCAGGCTCAAACTGTGTCGTTGGCCCCCAGTTTACAACAACAACGGCTACCGCCTGACACTTCCTCACAATGTATTGAAGAATCGTGCTGTCGCTTGGGACATCCTGACAATTTACAACCGAATCGCGGCTCCCGCTTGATACTTCTTGGCCATTTATTGTATCATCGCGTTCTCGCTTGGGACTTCCTCGCAACTTACCACCGGACCGCTTCGCTTGATATTTCTTTACAGTCTATTCAGATGCCCGTCCTCGACACTCAGGAATCGCGCTCCCGCTACGTATTGCCCGGCGGTTCAAGCAGGACTCACGCTTCAACGACCCGCCCGCTCGACCCGCCCGTCGGTGCCTGCCCGCCCGACCAGCACGTTAATGACTGCAGTCGCCGCTCGCTGCCCTTCGCCCGCCTTCGATGCCCCTCGCTGCCCGTACTGGTTCCGCGGTCGCCTTCGTTCGCTCGCTGCCCTTCGTGGCCCCTTTGCTGCCCTCAGTGGCCCCGCTGTCGCCCTTTGTGGCCCCGTATAAGAATGCCCTTCGTGGCCCCCGCTCGCTCGCGCCCGTCGTGGCCCCATATGCATGCCCTTCGTGGCCCCGCTGTCGCCCTTTGTGGCCCCCTCGCTGCACTTCGTGGCCCTGGTGCTGCCCTCAGCGGCCCCGTCGCTGCAATCGGTGGCCTCGGATTTTATGCCCTTCGTGGCCCACGCTGGCTTTTCTCACAATTTGCTTAGGAATCGCGCTATCGCTCGAGACTTCCTCGCGATTCACGCAGGACCCACGCTTCAGCAACCCACAACCCGCCTGCTCGACCTCGTCGCCTGGGCCCGCCTTTCCGACCTGCCCGCTATGGGTCTGCCCACCCGATCTGCCCATCTGGTTCTACCACTTGTTCCCTGCTCCTTGCCCCCCTCCTACTAACTTCTCTCGTGCTCCATGATTATCCCTCCCACTTCCACCCGTCCTCTCTTCCCTTGTTTTAGGGGCTGAACTCAATACACGTGGCAGGTAAGGAAGATATACCCCCAAGGGGGTACGACCGAAGACGACGAGGGCGGGTACTGAGGTGTTGGGATATACGTATTTCTGTAGCACGTGAACAGATAGGAGCACACAATCTTAAAATGAGTGTGTGTGTTGTTGTTGTTGCTGCTGCTGTTGTCGTTGTGGTTGTGGTTGTTGTTGTTTGTGTTGTTGTGATTGTTGTTGTTGCTGTTGTTGTTGCTATGAATGTTGTTTGTTGTTGTCGTCGTCCCACCCGCGACCCACCCGCGACCCACCCCGCGACACACCCCACGACCCACCCAGCGACCCACCCCGCGACGCACCTCACCGCGCGACCTACCCCGCGACCCATTCGCGACCCACCCCGCGACCCACCCGCGACCCACCCCGAGACCCATCCGCGACCCATCGCGACCCACCCGCGACCCACCCCGCGACACACCCGCGACACACCCCGCGACCCACCCTCAAGGGAGGAAAAACCACCCGGACCCGACAATTTACGTTTACTAAACGGCCCTGGGCGTTGACTAAACAGCCCTGCCCTGTTCGATTCATTCCTTGTGTGCGTTTACTAAAGGGCTTCGCTTGTCGGCGTGATTATTATGGGGAGAATTTTTTGCCCTCTACACCCACGACCCACCCGCGACCCAACAGCGACCCACCCGCGACCCACCTGCGACCCATTTGCCCCACCCGCGACTTACCCACATTGGTTTAACGAAAAAATCGGCGCCTGCGGCGGGCTCGCTGTATGATTTGTAAAACTTTGGCGCCTGCGGCGGGCTTCTCCAGAGTCTCGCAAACTGCCGACGTCCCCACCGCCCCCTCACTCTTATCCGCATATGCGGGGTGCTACTTATATAGAAGAAGGGGTATGCGATTGTGGGCGAGAGGTGAATGAGCGGGAAGCGGTGGCGCGGCGGGTGAGGATGAGATCAGGAGGGCCAGGCTCGCGAGGGGGAGGAGTGAGGGTCACCCGGGGGAGGCTCAGGCGATCCTGGAGCAGGAAGGTGAGGATGTAGAGAATGAGGGTCAGGAGAGCGAGGATCAGGATAAATAACACCAGCAGGGTGAGGATCGGGCGAGTGTGGAGCAGGAAAGGGAGGATCGGCGGAGCGAGGATCGGCAGAGTGAGCATCACGAGGAGAGTGAGGATTGAGCATGAGGAGGGTGAGGATCAGGATCGCCCCTGGAGGGTATCCCTCCTCCTCCTCCTCCTCCTCCTCCTCCTCCTCCTCCTCATTATCCTCCTCAACGTCTGGAGTAGGGGACACGCCCCGTGCACCCGGCGCGCCCAGTGTATCCCTGAACGCGGTGCCTGCGGTTGCCTGGGGGCCCGCGTCGGGCGATGTCTGCGAAGAGGTCTCGAGCGAGCCCCGGGGCTGCGCTGGGGGCCCGTGGGGCCTGGGGGCGCGCTTGGGGCCCGTGAGCGATTGTTGGGAGGATGTCTCGAGAGAACGCCACACTGGGACACGCCCGTATGCATCCCTGGGAATTTTCCCTTGAGGCGCGCCGGGGCCCGTGGAGTGATTCTTGCGAGGATGCCTCGAGCGAGGGCGCCGGATTGGGACATGCGCCCGGCACATCGCCGGAAATGTTCCCTTGGGTGCGCGTCGGGGACCGATGGCGATTTTTGCGAGGATGTCTCGAGCGAAGGCGCCAGATTGGGACACGCCCGACGCGCCCGGCGCATCCCCAGAAATGGTCCCTGCGGGTGCGCTGGAAGGCTACTTTCTCGCGCGCCGGGGGTCAGGATGACGCGAGTTCGACAGAAACCCCCTCAAACGATTACGACTACAATCGCGACTACAATCACGATTGCAATCACGATTACAACCACGACAACAATCACGACTACAACCAAATCTACTGAGGCCTATTGCGATCCTCTTGAGAAGATGCGCTCACGGATCCTCTTGCGTGTAGGGTAGGCCACAATAGGTTACGCCCTGGGAGAAGGAACCCTCAACATTATCCAGCCCGCCCACCAATAAAGGGAAAATAATCCCCGCCGCGACGACGACGACGACGACAACGACGACGACAACGACCACGAGGAGGAGTAGGAGGAGGAGGAAGAAAGGGGGGGGAAGGAGGAGGAGGAGGAGGAGGAGGAAGAGGAGGATGAGGAGGAGAGGAGGACGAGGAGGAGAAGGACGCGGAGGAGGAGGACCAGTGTAAACCCAAGATTCATCAATGATGTTGGAATAAACCCTCCCTCCGAGCTCCCTCTTCTTAGGCCCCTACAACGGTTCATTTCCATATAAGGAACTGCCTCTTTGGATGACAACCGTTTGAAGACCCTGAAGCATGCCAAAATATTGTTCTCGGGATTCCAACGCCACGGATCGAACTGACTGTTGCATCTTGCCAATCCTGAATTGCGCCAGAACGCCATTTCTACAATTTCAACACAGCAAATCAACAAAACTGTTGCGACCGCATAATCCTGAATCCTTTCAGAACGCCACTTCTGGCATGTAGATGATGGGAACCACTGGAACTCTTGCAAATGTTTAAAGCGAATGTGCGCCACGCTACGGCGAGAACCACCTTTTGAAAAAGAACCGCCCTCAACCCGTGAAACTCTTGCAAACGTTTGAAACGAAGGTGCGCCGCGCTAAGGCGAGAATTACATTTTGGAAAGGAGCCGCCCTCAATCCGTGAAGCTCTTGCAAGTGTTGAAAACAAATATGTGCCGCGCTAAAGCGAGAACCACATTTTGAAAGCGACCCGCCCTCCATCTGTGAAGCTGTTGTCAACCTGTAAGCTTAAGAATCATAACTGGTGAGGCAGCCTCCGGCAAAACGCTCGGCCCGTCCTAAAAACTTACCTCGGGGTGCTACAGCCAGAACATATATATATATATATAACAAAGAACTGAAGGGGAGGGGGAGGCAGAGGAGGAGGAGGAGGAGGAGGAGGAGGAGGAGGAGGAGTGAGTTTGTTCCCTGCCGGGAGAAACAGGGGGGGGGGTGCAAAACGAACTGCCTCCCGAGTTTGACCTCCACACCCCCTCCCAGCGCGGGGCGCCCACGAGGCGCCAACGGGCGGGCACCAGCCGAAACCTCCGTACCCCCCCGCAGCGCGGGGCGCACACGGGCGCCTACGAGGCGCCCACGGGCGGGCAACAGGCGAAAGAGTAGGCTTACTCCCCCCAACGCGGGGCGCCCACGAGGCGCCCACGGGCGGGCACCAGGCGAAACCTCCGCATACCCGAACAACCGCAGAGCGCCCACGAGGCGCTCACGGGGGGGCACCCGACCCTGTCCTTTCAAGCGAGACGAGCAAGAGATCCTGAGTGCAGGTACTATTTGGGGTGAACCCGCGAGCTTCCTGTGGCCTGTGGGTGCGCACGCCAAACACCGTGCTCACCACCCGAGGAGGAGGAGGAGGAGGAGGAGGAGGAGGAGAGGAGGAGGAGGAGGAGGAGGACACCACTTTGCAGCAGCTTCTGCTCGACACGGATGGAGCGAGTGCCAACAGTTGCCCGATGCGTGCTGCCACGTGCACTGGCGCACCTGCTGCGCCCTGCGCGCGTCGCGCGCCTGGCGCACCTGGCGCGGCCAAAGCATGCCGCACAACAACTGGCGCACGTAGCGCATCTGGCGCACCTGGCTCGCCTGGGCCCACTGGGCACCTAGAGCACCCCTCCTCCTCCCCCTCCTCCTCCTCCTCCTCCTCCTCCTCCTCCTCCTCCTCCTCCTTGGAGCACCTGCTGCCCATGCTGGAATGGGAGCGAGCGAGACTGTGACATCTCCCGTTGAAACGTGTTCCCCCCTACTGAGTACCTACCAGACCACCACAGCCCGACCCGAAGACTCGAATGTGACCCGAATTTCGGGTGGGGGGGGGGGTACGGGTTCCATGTGTTTGTTCAATGTTGCCCGACCCCCACCCCCACTGGAAATCAATAGTAAATTTGGGCCTTCGGGTTGGGTTGGGGTGGTTTGGTGGGTGGTGACCTACCCCCCCCCCGGACCTGGACGGGGAGAGGTGTCGGGGGGGGGGGGGGGGGTACTGGGCTGACCCAGCGCGGCTCCAAGAAGGCCCCAAATAGCCCAGGATATGGCATCCAAGATGGCGCAAGGTGACGTCCAGCATGCCTCCAACAAGACCCACGACCGACGCAATACGGCATCAACTGGTATTGAAGCTTCTCCAGGTCGCCACCAAAAGGCCAAACAATTGAAACGCATACGCGCGCTTCGCTGATGAATACCGTCCCGCCCATACAAGCATTCGAGGCATCCACAGGGATCCAAGATCGCTGCAAAGAGCCCTAATAGGGCGCCAGGATGGCCAAGCCTGCCCCAAACATCCCCCTGAAGGGTCCCAGGAGAGTCCCAAGAGGGCCCCAAGTGGCGTTGGTTCTAGCTCCGACGTGGCAATGCTAATTAAGGACCACCACCTGCGTGTGAAACTGAACTGCAAGATGTCCTCAAACATTTTCCTGAGAGGCCCATGCGATGGCACAGGTAAGCTTCTAGGAAGCTCTCGTACCAAATAAAACTCACAGGCACTGATGGTGGTTGACGTCTGGGTGTACTCAGGCTGATCCCAAACTTCGATTCACGGCTGCCCCTCTCTTTGCTCCACTGCTTGCCCCTACTACTCCCTGATCAAGACAACTCGCTGGGACATCGTTTATGAATGGACTGGTGGGTGGCACGGGTAGAGTCAAAAATTTCAGCTCCTGCATCGACCATCTTCCGAGGTCCACGGGAGGGCAACACGACCAGGGCAGAAACCCGCTCTGCACAGCCAATACAAACATGCTCAAGTCGAGGGTGAGCGTCACGTACGAATGACCAGCGACCAGGAAAAGAAACCTGCACATCGGATGCGGTGGCCGAAGCTCAGGGAGGACGCCTCCCAGGACTCAGCGGGCGGCACGCTGCTCCGTGCGAACACCGACGCAACAAACAAGAACATACTCGCAGACAGGCACAGATGAGACTCATATGAGTCAGCGCATGTGTATCAAACACGTTGCTAAATTCATCCAGGTGGCCACTCAACCGTGCCCGTCGAATAGAGTCTGTACGGTCTTGTCGCCCTCCCACGCGATGCCGTAGAGCGCCTTCACTCGGCCGATTTCCCCATCGCAGCACTCGATGATACCAGCCGACTCCTCCACGGTGAACCCCAGCCGGCACAAGGCAGCGACGCAATCCTCAAGCGAATCCGTGCCGGGTGCATACCCGCACCCGTCCTCCTCCACCAGCTGCAGTCGGAGCACGGGCCGTCCCTGCACCGAGCCCACCGCGCCGTCGGCAGCTGGGGCGGCGGCAGCATCCGCTGCGAGGTCCGAGAGGGCTCCCGAGCACGGTGCTGCTGCTGCATCGGAGCGGCTCTGGTCCTGCGCACTGCCGTTGTCCACGGCAGGCTGGCGAACCCGCTGCCGCCCCCAGCGGCGCCTGGAAGCTGCAGCGGTGTCCAGGGTGCTGGATGCCGAGCTGGCGGGCAGGGGGTTGGGGTCGCTGCCCGCAAGACGAAACGAAGCTGTGGCGGAGTCCGCTTGGCTTTCGCATGGCCTCGGGTTGATCACGACGCCATCGACTTCAAGAGCCTGTGCCCGCGCGCGAGCAGCAGACTGGAGCTGCTCACGTGACGCCAGACCTGCCCCGAACGGTAAAGCTTCACCCTTCCGCTCGCAACGCTCTGCTAGCCTACCCAGGAGCTCGTTCCTCTCCTGCCTGCTCCTGAGCTCGGCCGCCCGCGTGGCATCGCCCAATCCGTGAGCGTCTGCCCTCTCTTGCCGGGCAGCGGCCGCCGATGCTGCCAGAGCACGCTGCAAGGCACGATGATCATCAGACGGGGCTGACGCCGCCGCCGAGGAACCCTCGTGCTTGACTCTGCCAAGGCTGTCGGCAGCACCAGAACACAAATCAAAGTCTTGAATACTGGCGGCCACGGCCGCAGCGAGATCTGCGTCTTCATCAGCGGCCACCTCGCCGGCAGTGCATTCCATCCTATCGGCAGCCGATGGCAGTGCTGAATCCCAGTGGTTGCGGCCGTTGTGCAGCAAACGTATGGGATTCGCTTCTGCGAGCATCTTCTCAGACGGCGGATCCAAGATAGAGACACCATCTGGATTCCAGACATGGACCGGCCGCCCGTAGACATACGCCGCACAAAGCGCTTCTAAGCCAGAGCCCCAAGTGCCACTGCACCTCATTTTCTGCAGGTAGAGTCGCAGCATGGCATCGCCCTTGCCATTTCCAGGTGCGAAAATCTCACCTCGCTGGGCCTCCAGCATCTGGCGATGCATGGGGGCCATCGGGGAGCGCCCAGCAGCAACGTCTGATGGCACGAGGTGCTGCTGCATCCAATCGCAAATCTCTGCTCTAGCGTGGCCGTCAAGATTTGTATCCCCAAGGGCTTGCCTGGCAATGGCGTGAAACAGACAATTGCCGTCTCCTCCCTCACGAATGCGTCGACACCCTGGAGGCGCCCAATTGGGCAAACCTGAAGCACGCGAATCGGTTGTAGCGGTGTGCGCTGCAACCGCCGCCGCCCATGATGGCTCCTCTCCTCCCAGACGCCGGCCCTGTCCTGCCGCCTTCCAGCCCGAGCGCTGCGGACCTTGATTCGCTGTGGAATCCGCAGGCTTGTTATACTTGCGGTTGCCTTTTCGCCCCATGTCTTCGCCCTGGTCAGCACGGCCGCCGCTCAAGAAGGATGTGAGCCTCCTTCTGGAACCAGTGCTTTTGAGTCAAAGGCTACGGGGATGGCGCGGGGGGCGCAAATCTGACACCGTGCGCCTGGCGCCAGTGAAGCCCTCGGGTCGTCGGCAATCCTCCGTTGAGAACTCGACAATGGGAGGCCCCCAGCCGTCCGAAGGGAAGGGCCCCAGCGCTCTACTCTCTTGCACTGCGGCCTCGAAGCTACTTGGCCGTAACAGAAGCGCACTTGGAACCGCGAAAGGCCTCCAGGCGGCACCAAGACGATGCCAAGTAGGCCCCGTGATCCGAACATACGATCCAAATGGCCGCAAGACACCCAACCGGACGAGGAATTTAAGACAACAAGACGGCCCCGTGATCCCTGCATCACGCCTGCATGACTTCTAGATGTCATCAGGGCAACCACCACGATCGCCCAGCCAGAAAATGAGCAACTGGTGATCCCGAAATGGCCCGATGACCGCAAGATGACCCCCAGGCGACCCCACGGTGGCGTCAACATGATATTGAATGGCACATATGGTCCCAACATGATCCAGATATGACCTCAGGATGGCATTAACACGAGCCCATAGACGATCCCAAGGTGGCGGGAACATTGGACGCTCGGGATGTGTGGGCACGCTGTTTGCCCACGATGGCATCTGCGGTCCACGGGACGAAACTTGTCCTACTGAGAAGAACGCAGTCGGGCGGGATCCTGCCCAGGCCACGCAAGGAGGCTGCCATGCTAGGCTCGCGCTCGGGTACGGCAGGTTCGTGTCGTGACGACCCTGGCGCTGGTTTCTGACACCGCGTCGATCGTTCAACCTTGAACGATCGGCGGCTTTCCGATCGCCCGATCGTTCCATGTAGGCCGACTCTGGGCCACCGGCGGCGTTCAACCTTGAACGCCCGCGGCGAATCGTCGCCGGTCGACGCGGCGCGAACCTGCCGCAGGATGGCTGCTCCACTCCGAGCACTGCCTCGGGGCCGCTGCCACGGAGGCCCTGCGTGCGCGGATGCAGGTCTGCCGTCGAAGATGCACAGGTTTTTCGCAGAGCACATGGTCTGCTCGATCCCGCGATCATGGCCCGCTTGCGGACCTCGGGCTCGGCGAAGCAGAAACGGGGGCGTCCTCATGTCTGAGGTCGCACGGTCCTGGCTTCGCCAACAGGACCCTTCGCAATATTTGTAATGCGCCTCAGGGCATTGCGAATCTCGCAAGTGCGACGCTTGAGGTATAGTCCGAAAAAACCTCAATCACGCGTAGTAGATGGAAATGGTGATCTAACACTTGTCGTCAAAACAGACCGCAAGCATGCGTGAGAAAACAGCTTCTGCGAACTGCCACCAGGTTTACCTGGCACGGAATTGTGCGACATTGACGCCCCCGTTCTGGTCGTGGTCTACTAGAGTTAAGACGGGCCTGTCCCTCTACAGGAGGGCATACTGAGAACTAGTAAAAAATAGCCTGAGGACGATGCTTCGACTATTTTTTCACTACTTTGGGTTTTTTGGGTTAGCAGTTTCTATCTTTCGCCCAAAATCCGCCTGTAGGGGAAGATGCCCGACCTAAACCTAGAGGAGGGCGATCCATGATCCTCTGGCCTGCTCAACTCTTGCCTCCACGCCCTCGCGCGGCCGCCCCCCCCTGAGAGAAAAAGGGAACTCTCTCCGTGCCTGACCGCCAGATGCGCTTTTGCCTCCGCGCCGCTGACAGGGGACCTTCACAACTGGTCCCCCGCCCCCGGCGGACCCTCCGCCGACTCAAAATAATATATACATAATAAGCACAATAGTCATAATACTAAAACCAATAAAAACCGAAGCCCCAGACATACAACGACTTCGTGAGCTTCGAGAGCGATGCCCACCCGAGAGAACACGCGAGGCGGGACCCCCCCGGGGGAGCACCGGCAAGCGCCGGGTTGGGCCTGGCGGCCGCGGGAGCGAAGGATTGCAAAAAAAACCCTCTTGAACGAAGGATTGCAAAAAAACCCTTCAACGAAGGATTGCAAACAAACCCTTCGTTCAACGAGGTTTTTTTGCAATCCTTCCTGCAGCCGCCCCTCGCCGCAGACGAGGGGAGCACGGGGCGAGCCACCACTGGGAGCACTGGCGCGCTCTCCGGGCCCGACGGCCGTGGCCTCCTGAGTTTTTTTTTGTCCCCATCGTACTGAAGGGGCCCTGAGACACACAAATAAATACACACAAATAAAATAATCCCCCATATTTTACCATATTTTCTGGGTTTCTGTCTTCCCGCCCACTTCCCATATTTTCCCATATTTTCTGGGAAATCCAGGATTAATTGTGTCCGTGTGTTTCTTTTCCTCCTGACGTACTTCAGGACCACATCCCCAAAATGACTTCCATCATCCCAAACAAGTGTCGAAACAGAGTCCAGCGAGTCTCGCCTCCCAGGGCACGACACGTGAAAAAACCCTCCAGCGTCGGAACCATTCTTGGTGCTCGAGGTTCTTTGTGGTGGTCAAGGCTATAAAGCAGGTTGGAGCATCCTAACGCAAGGGCCTCGGGCGCCCGCTTCGGAGTTGCTCGAGGCGCGGCGCGGCCCACGAAGGTGGCCGAGGAGGGGCCGAGGGGGGCGAGGATGCAGGGGGTGCCCCTGGGGTCAAGTCGGGCGTGCCCCCCTACAGGGGGATTTTCGACGAGAACGCAAAATACCTCAAAAATACCCCCCCATGGTAAAAAACAAAAAACACTACAAACATAGCCCCATACGCTCATGTGACTATTTTTGAATTTGCCCGACTTGAGCCTAGGGGCAGTCGCTCCCCTGCCCCACTGTGCGGGTCGACCGCGTGCGGGGTGCACGAGGCAGGCTGGGAGCCCTCTCCCCGAAGTCCACAGGCAACCGGTATTGCAAGGATGCGCGATGAGGATGCAGCTAGGGCTCCCAACTTCGCGCTTCGCGCTGCGCGAAGCGCGAAGCGCGAATAACTTCGCGCTCTCGCGCCGCCCTCCCAAAGGGAGAATAGGAGGACGAGGAGGAGAAGGAGAAGGAACGAGGACCGCGAAGCGCGAAGCGCGAACAACTTCGCGCCCTCGAGGGAGCCCTTGAGGATGCAAGGGCCCTGGGCGCCCACTTCGAAGCTTTTTCCGAGCGGGGCGCGGCCGGCGGAGGCGGCGAAGGAGGGACCGAGGAGGCAAGGATGCAGGGGGGGGGCTCCTGGGAAGGCTGCCCCTTCCTCACTACACCCTGCGAAATGCTTAAGAAATCATGGGTTAAGAAATTCATAGTCTCAGAACTTGAATAAAAACCCAAAATTTCTATCAAAATCTTGGGATTTACATTGAAACATTAAGAATAATCGAGACTCTGGTCGAAAACTTAAGTTTTCTTAAGCATCGCCTAAGGTGTATACTGGCTGCCTGCAACCGCCCCAACCTGGAGGGTGGGGAAGAGCACTGGGCTGGCGGCGCGCACACGGGGGCAGGGGGGAGGGGGGACGGCCTCTTAGAAGCTGGTCGCCTCTCAGAAGGCGGCGGCCTCACATCTGCAGGCAAGCGCCGCGCCTTCTGAGAACCAGGGCTGCTTCTAAGAAGCCTTCCCCCCTCCCCCAAGCCCCCTCTGCGCGTGGCCGTGGCTGACTGCGAGGGCCCTCGGACCTCTTCCAGGGAATCCACCTGACGAGTCCCTTCTGGGACGCCCGAAATGGGTACGGACAGATATGGGTACAATGCCGAACAACACATGTTGTCCCAAACCAACAGCGGCCGCTGTTGGGCAGGGGGCCTTCTGTCTCAAATGGACACAGACCGCGGCGACACCAACAGCGAACTGCTGTCTCACTGCACCGACCTTGCAGACGTGCTGCAGCGGATTTTTGCATAGATTCCTGTCACTGCACAACCCCGACATGGCGAGTGAAAAACGAAGTGAATTTCGCGTGGATGTTGTTAATCTTCATTCCTGCCGCCCCAAAACATTCGCACGAAATTCACCTCGAAATCCGGTACGAAATTCTCCGGGACAATCCGGGCCCATCCTCTCGTTTTCCGAACGAAATCCGCTCTGTAAGGTTAGCGCCATTAGCTGTCGGTCTTTGTTCCCGTTCTTTCCGTACCGATTTCGATCGTCCCCATCCTTTGGCTGGATCCAGCCGCCGGAAGCTCCCCGGTGGCCCAGAGAGAAGGCCGGACCGCGCTCGGGCAGATACATATTCCTCTTCCTATATTTTTACAAGCCCGGGCGGGGGGAAAACCCGCCCGTCCGGAGGGTCCCAAGCCCCATGGGGCTTGGGACCCTCCGGACGGGCCTCGAAGCGGCCCCCTGGGCCTCGCAGGGCGTTTTGCCAAGCCTTCCCAGCGCACCTAGGGCGATCAGGGGGTCATCGGAGACGTCCCAGAGACTCCCAAGACAGCAGAAGAGCACTCAAACAGTGACCGACGTGACCTCAAGATGGCCCAAAAGGCCTCCAGGACGGCCCCAAAGAGGCCTCCAAGAGCACTCCCAAGAAGGCCCCAAGAGGCACAAATCTTTGATTTTCTTTTGTTTTTTGCTGAATTTTGGGGTTCTCCTCTTTTCGGCTTCCCGACGCTCCAAGACGGCGGTCTTCTGGGCGTCCGAAGCCGCCTGGGAGGCTCCAACATAGCCCCACAACCATCCGAAAGGGCTTCCAGGCAATTCACGAGAGCCCCAAAACGGCACAACACGGGTCCAAGATGGCCCTCAGACAACCCCATGGCGGCCCAAGGTGGCCCCAAGACACCCTCCAAAGCATTCCAAATCGTGACCCAGTCGTTCAGGGAGACCGCGGTTGGAGGCAGGGTGGCCCGAGGAAGTCCCCAGAGGCCCCCAGAATACGCCCAGGAGGCCTCCAGAAGGCCTTAAGAAAGCCTGAAACAACTTTTGTGAGACCCCCAGAGGCTCTCCCAGGAGGAGCCTCCGCAAAAAAGAGCTGAGGAGGATGGGGAGAATGAGCAGGGTACGGCGAACATAAAGAAAACTAAGCATGGAGGAAGGATAACGAATAACATTATTATAGCGGCGATGCCGGAAAAGGCAACAAAGAGTTATCTCTAAATTGTCGGCTTGACCTTGGTGCTATTCCGCCTGCATTCCTAACTTCAAGGACCAAGGTGCATGGCGCGAAGCGCCACTGCAGTCTTGTATGTATATACATATACATAAGATGTACAGCTTTAGGTCCGGCATGCCATCCGACAGCGGATGTTGGGCGAAAACTGAAAGCATATCCAAAACATAAATAAAACAATTCATCAACAAATCGACTTGTTTTTGCCTATCAAAAGAAAACAGACAAATGTCCCCCGCCTTTTTTTGTAAACCCTTTTGAAGATTCCCCCCGTAGAGGGACGTGCTCGATCAAATATAGCTCGAGCAGGCGGAGGAGCAGCAGGAGGGGAGGGCCCCTGCCAGCAGATCGGGGTCCAGTCGCCCCGCTTCTCGCCCCTCGTCGCCGAGAAGACGTGAGGGGCGCTTCTCTTCGCGCGCGCTCGCGCCACCTCCTCAGAGAAGAGTGCTCCCCGGGAGGGCGAGGCCACGGAACGGCGAAAGGTTAGCATCTTCTCGCACCTGCGAGTGACCTGTAGCACGCCGGCTCGAGCAAAAGGAGGCTGAGCAGCAGCAGCAGCAGCAGCAGCAGCAGCAGCAGCAGCAAGGGAAGAGACCGCCTCCCATGCGGGGACACCTTGCGGGGTGGGGAGCCCTTCTAGCGACTGGAGCGCGCGCTCGGCACATAGTTGGAGCTGCTCGCAGCTCCAGAGCAGCGGCCCCAAGGTCCCCCACAGAGCCAGCCCTCCGGGGCCTCACGATCGTCCAAGCCCAAGGAGGGCGACCCATGAAGCCCCCTGCGTACGCCACCGTTGGCCTCTCTTGGGGTCGGGGGGGCACCTTTCACTTCCACCTCCTTCCGCCGGCTGCCGACGGGGAAGCCGGCAGCGTGTCCGCGACGCCCACGAGGGCTGCAGTGAACGCTGAGCCCACGACGGACCAGATCACGGCCGTCCGACGCACGCGAAAGGGCCGCCGTTGCCGAGCCGTGGCCGAGTAGTTCCGCCGCGACCGCGGCCGGGCCGCGGCCGGGGCGAGGCCAGGCGGCGCCTTTGTCCTTGCCCTTGCCCTTACCCTTGCTCTTGCCGTCCCCCTTGAACTTCTTCTGCGGGGGTCCCTCGTCGTCGGAGCCTGATTCGTCGCCTCAGCTGGGCCGTCTCTCCGCGAGGGCGCGCATGTAGAAGCCTCCTAGATGGGGTCCGAGGAGATGGGGCCGCATCGCCAACACATCGGCGATGCATCGGCGATGCACCTGCGATGCGTCGTGGACGTCGGCGATGTATCAGCGACGTCGACGTGAAGCAAATCGGGCCCCACATCAAGCCGCATCGGCGATGCATCGGCGATGCGGCGCGATCCTCTAACCCTATCTATCCCGACCCCACCTAGGACGCTCGAGCGCGTTTCTTTACTTTCGGCGATAATGGGCACCATAGGAGGGGGGAGGGGCCAGGGGGAGTACAATGTAACGCCTCCCCCCGCCGTGCGCACGGCGGGCAGTGCCCGGAGCGCACTGGGGGGGGGGAGGGGCGTTACGCTATAGAGGGGAGTGGGGAGGGGGGGCCGGGGGCTAGCATGCCCATGATGCCCCAAACGGTAAAGAAGCACGCTGTATAGGAGGCCTGGAGCATGGGCGAGCTCGCCACGAGCCGCGGGGCCTCGCCGCGCTGCTCTGGCGGGGGCGGCCGGCGCCGGGCGCGCCTGCCCCCCTGCAACCCCAGGGGCCTCCCCAGGGGCCTCCCCAGGGAGGGGCCCAGGCGTCCGCTGTGGCCTGCTCGTCTCATCGCGGGGCCCCGCTTCCTCCTCCGCCTCCTCGTCCGCCTCCTTCTCCTCCTCCTCCTCCTCCTCCTCCTCATTCTCATCCTCCTCCTCCTCCTCCTCCTCCTCCTCCTCCTCCTCCTCCTCCTCATTCTCCGCCTTCTCATTCTCTGTCTCCTCCTCCTCCACAGTTACTCAATATGAATACTACTCTCACTCTTCCCCTGATGACGGTTTGAAAGTGCTCGACCCCTCCCCGCGTACTGTTTTTTACACACAGGTGTCCCCGGAGTTGGGTTTTCACCTGCATTTTTTTCAAAATGCTGCTCTCGCTGAAGCGCCGGCCTCATTTTCGGGCCCCGCTCGTTCCGAATCGTGCTCCCGCTGCAGCGCTGGCCTCATTTCCGTGCTTCCGCTCGTTCCGAATCGTGCTCCCGCTGCAGCGCTGGCCTCATTTCCGCGCTTCCGCTCGTTTCGACTCGTGCTCCCGCTGCAGCGCTGGCGTCATTTCCCGTGCCATGCCACGGCATGCAATGCAATGCTAGGTTGATACTACGCTTTGCGGTGCTCTTCTACGCCATGCCATGCCGTGCTCTACAATGCATCGCGTACCCTTTCGGGATCATTGCCCTGCTCGACATCCGACTGTGCGAGTAGAGAGGGGATCTACGCCATGGTAAGGGATGGGAGGGAGGGGTAGGATGTCAGATATGACGCGAGCGCACCTAGCTTGTCCTCCTCCTCCTCCTCCTCCTCCCTCCTCCTCCTCCTCCTCTACCTCGTCCTCCTCGTCCTCCTCGTCCTCCTCGTCCTCCTCCTCCTCCACCCCTCTTCCTCCTCTCCTCCTCCTCCTCCTCCTCCTCCTCCTCCTCCCCTCCTCCTCCTCCTCCTCCTACCCGCCTCCCATCCCCATCCTCCTCACCTCTCCTCCCTCCCTCCCTCTTTCTCTCTCTGGCCCTCTCTCTCTCTCTCTTTCTCTCTCTCTCTCTCTCTCTCTCTCTCCCCAAGAAGCGGCGCTGCGACGACCGCCGGGGCCGCGCCCGCAGCTGCTGGGGCGTCGGCTGCACACGCGAGGAGTGCCCCCGAGGGCAGGAGGTGGCCCCCAGGAAGGCGCAGCCTGCCGATCGTTGCGAGCGGGGCGCGGCGGTGCCCCTGCGCGCCGCCCGAAGGCGGCGCACCCCAGAGGTCACTCCAGCGACGGGTCGCTCCTGCGCTCCGCTGCCCAGAGACGCGACACGCAACACGCAGCTCGTTGACACGGAGCTCAACACGTGGGCCGAGAGCCAAAGCGTTGTCCGACACGTTGTTGGCCGAAACCCGTGTTTGAGCACGGTGCGTGCTGCGATTGCTAACACAGGCGTAGCAGGGCAGCCGAGAGCTCTTGTGTGCAGCGAGTTGCCGAGAACGGCGCGTGCGGGGCCGAGGCCCTGGCCGTCTTCCTCCTCTTCCTCCTCGTCCTCGCCGGCGCGCGTGGGGGCGCGGGGGCGCGCGACAGCAACGGAGGCGGCAACGACGACGACGGCGGCGGCAACGACGGCGGCCACCACGACGGCTGGCACAACGACGACGACGACAACGACGACCACGGCGGCGGCGGCGACGAAGACGACGACGACGGCGGCGACGACGGCGGCGACGGCGACGACGAAGACGACGACTGCCGCAGCATCAGACTCGTCCTCACTCGCGAGAGCGCGCAATGCGATGGACCCCGTGATGCAGCCAGGCTCATCAGATCGAGCGGGGGGTGGCAAGATAGGGAGTAGGAGGATGGGTAAGAGGGTGGGGGAGGATGGAGTGAATGATTTCCAGCAACGCTCACAAAACGAAGAGGAGGAGGCCCACGAACCGCTGCTGAACCCACCATCTGGAGGTAGGCAGAATCGATAACACTGCATCATGCGTTCAGTGCAGGGCTCGGCCATACTACTGGTGATCACACAGGGCTAATTACGACGACTGATGATGCGGGCACGTCGTCTTGGATGAGGAAGTAAAAATCATGGAAGCGATCCGAAAGACGTCCCACCACCACTCCGCCGCGATATCGCAATGGGCCCAGGAGGGTGAAGTCTTGCCGAGAGGTCCCTGGGTCCAGGGGTGTCTCAATTTGAGGAGCACCTGCACCCCTTCCTAGATCCTCCTCCCTCCTCCTCCCTCCTCCTCCCCAGGATGGCAGGCAGGGGGCTGGACAGTTCTTGACCGCCAGGCAGGGTGGGGTAGAAATACCGCCCTCACAGATTTTCGAACTCGAGGCTCCACCCTTTGTGCCCCCCCCCCCCCCCCCCCTAAAGGGGGTGCCAAGACGGCGCTGCAGAGCATGACGCTTCCTCCTGCCGAGTCGACCCGATCCTCCTCATCCCTCCTCCTCCTCCTCCTCCGCCTCCTCCTCCTCATCCTCCTTCTCCTCCTCCTACTCCTCCTCATCCTCCTTCTCATCCTCCTCCTCCTCCATCCCCTTCTCATCCTCTTCCTTCTCCTCCTTCATCCACCTCCTTCGTTCTCCCCCTTCATCCTCCCTCCTTGTCCTCTCTCCTCGTCTTCCCTCCCGCCTCCATCCTCCCACCTCGATCCTCCTCCTACCTCCACCCTCCTCCTCCTCCTCCTCCTCCTCCTCCTCTTCCTCCTCCTCCTCCTCCTCCTCCTCCTCCTACTTCCCTTCTAACCTCGAGATTAGCCAGCCTCGTCCCCTGCGCCTTGCGCTCATCAGATAGCGCTGTGCCCGTGGGCCGAGCCCCTGCTGCACTGCGCACTGCACCGTTCCGAGAGGAGGGTCGTGACAGAACTGCCCTGCAAGGGGCCGGCAGTCGCGCGCGAGGGGGGAGGAGGGACCCTGCGCGAGGTGGGATATAGTGCGGGACCGTCTGCCGCGCGGGGCGCGGGAGACCTCGGCATCGGATCACGCCGGGGGGGTGGCTTCGGACTGCGCGGTGGTTGGGCGCGAATTCATGGGGGGACGACAAAATGGGGGGGGAGAGGAGAGTGGCCCTTTTCGGGCCCTGCAAGCTCTCGTCTGGGCCCTAAAAATAAAAGAAGGAAAAAACGGCATACACATAAACATTTAGCGAGCGCTCCGCGCGGATTTTTGGGGATTTGGCCTAGAACCCCCTCCATGGCGCGCGGAGCGCGCCAGGGGCGGCGCCAGAGGCGCCGCCAAGGGGCCCCAACGCGGATCCAATACATCCGCGCGAAGCGTAAAAAGCTTGTGCTTATGGTGTTTTTGCCTCTGCGACGAAAGGGCCGCTTCGGCGTTGGACAAACCTCCCTTTAGTAAGCCTTCCATTCGTGAGAACGGCATGGGACCGAAACCGACGGACCTGGACCCGCAAAATAACGGCCGCGACGCCCTCTCGCGAACCGAAAACCGCCAATTCGCGAATCGTCGTGTCAGGGTAAGAGGTATGTGCACCCCCGACCCCTGTTTTTGGACGCCCGAAAGGGGTACGAAAAGAGCGGGTACAATGCCCAACAACGATTGTTGTCCAAAACCAGCAGCGGCCGCTGTTGGGCAGGCGGCCTTTGTCTCGAATGGACACAGGCCGCGGCGGCGTGGACAGCGGGTCCTGTTCAAACTGAACCAGATCCGCTGTTGGGCATCGTACGACAGGTTCGCGTCGTGCCGACTTCGGCATTGGTTTCTGACACCGCGGGTACCGTTCCACCTTGAACGATCGGCCGTTTCCGAAACGTCCAAATCGTTCCACATCGAACGATTCTGGGTCGCCCGCGGCGTTCAACGTTGAACGCCGCTGGCGGGGTCGCCGCCGGTCGACACGACACGGACCTACCGTACCCATTCTTTCCGTGCCCATTTCGTTCGTGCAGACTGTTCGGCAGCCCTCGCCTGCCCCCCGTTCGTCGCCCCCCCCCCGACTGGCGCGGCCTCCCGGTGGGGGCGCGCCCGCGAGGGGCCGCCGAGCGGGGCCGCCGAGCGGGCCGGGCCCGTGCAGACCCTCGACGACGCGGCTCTGGCTCGGGCAGCTGGGCCCCGCAGCGATCGGCCCTTCCCCCCCCCCCCCCCGGGGCCGGCGCCTCCTCGCCCCTCCTCGCCCCTCCCCCTCCTCCTCCTCCTCCTCCTCCTCCTCCTCCTCCTCCTCCTCCTCCTCCTCCTCCTCCTCCTCCTCCTCCTCCTCCTCCCCCTCCTCCTCCTCCTCCTCCTCCTCCTCCTCCTCCTCCTCCTCCTCCTCCTCCTCCTCCTCCTCCTCCTCCTCCTCCTCCTCCTCCTCCTCCTCACCGTAGCCATTTTGGCTCATGCCTTTCCGTAGGCCCCCCCCTCCTGGACCCTGCCCCTCGGCGTGCCCTGCGACCCCAGATTCACGGGGCAACGCGGCGGGCGTGAGGGACGGGGGGGAGGGGGGCTTTGGGCTCGCGGAGTGATGGCAGCGTGACGCGCCCCATGCGATGGCGCCATCGGCTCGACTCGTGCATCGCGGAGGTCACGTGCGAGCGAGCACGCACGCTTTTCTGCAGATCGGCTCATCTCTCGGCTCCAGGCAGACCTGGATGCGGCTGTGCAGGACAGGAACGAGGTGCTGCAGGTCCTCGAGATGCTCGTCGGCGACGAGGCCATCTTGCAGAGGGTCCTCGCGAGCCTCCCCGCCCTGGCCGCCCTGGTCGCGGGCCGCATCCCCAGCCTCGAGGACAAGCTCAGGCGCAACGTCGCCTGGCACGCCGAGGCGGAGGGCCTCGACGTTCGGCGCTGCCCGGTGGCCGGCCTCAAGCGGGCCCAGCGCGGCCCCCGTTTGGGAGCGCGGTCACCTCCGGACCCGATCCTCGACACAGTCGGGTTGGCTGTTCCTTCGCTCGCGGTCCCGCCGTTCGATTTCGCGATGGTTGTCGATGCCCCCGATTTCGTGCCGAAGCTCGGTCAGCCGTTCTACCCCATCGAGACCGTCAAGGAGGAGCCTGGGATGCGATGCACCTGCGGGGCATTGGTCTTCTCTTCGTGTTCAGACGTCTATGATGGGCCTGGCCTCTCTTCGTCCCGAGCTGTACGTGACGTGCGTCATGAGACAGAGCAGCACGCTGGCGCAGCAGGCGGTTGTCCTCCTGATGCTCATCGTGCCCCCTCCAGGGCGTCGGCGTGGTGGCAAGCTCGCCAGGTTATCGAAAGAAAGTGGCTTCGCGGTGCTCCTGTTCGACCGCTCTGGCAGCCTATCGGCCTGCCCCCCGACCCTGGTGAAGGTCGGCTCTTCTCGTGACTTTCTTTGCACCTGCTGCTCGGTGCATTTAGCTTACAGCATGTCCCACAGTTGCTGTAAGGAGTCGCCTATTTGGCTGATGTGGTGAAGCCGTGGAGGTCAACAAAAAAAACCTCCTCCTCCTCCTCCTCCTCCTCCTCCTCCTGCTGTCAGCGCCCCTTCCAGCGGGGACTCCATTAAGGGGCACTCTGGCCAGTGACCCGGCGAACCCAGCACCCTCCCCGATGTGGGCAACGCTGCCATCCCAGAAGGAGGCCCCAGAGTGGCAA
>CAUYUJ010015682.1:540909-573731 GCA_963575745.1 Prorocentrum cordatum
CTTAGAACCCACAAACGTTCCAATCACAAAAATAAGGATCCTAGAACATACACCCGCGCGATAAAACAAGACAGACTCCGCCAGGAGTGTTTCGGGAGCGGCCAAGAGGGGGGTGTCCAAGAGGGGGGGGTGCAAATCATGACCGGCGGCATGTGCGCGGCCCAGCGGGGGGGCCTGGGACGTAATGAAATAACAAGAGGCGCCATGAAATCTGAGGAAACATCATGGCCCGCGCCATGAAATCCCCCCCTTCTAGTCATCACCCCCCTCTTTTCCGCTCCCGAGTGTTCTAAGACCATGTCGTGGAAACCACAGGTGGTTCTTAGAGCATCGCTTGGCAGGGCTATAGGCGAGCCGGGGCGCCTCGCCACGGCTCGATATCCAAACAGCTCGGCGAGCCGCCCGCGGAGAGCTCCGCTGGCCGGAGCCGGAGCCCGCCTGGCGTCCAGGCGCCCAGGCCTGGCGTCCTGCGCCCAGGACGCACGCACGAGGGGCCCCTTCTCCACCACCACCACCACAAGTTTTAGGGGGGGGGGGTCCTCCTCCTCCTCCTCCTCCTCCACCACCTCCTCCTCCTCCTCCTCCTCTTCGTCCTCCTCCTCCTCCTCCTCGTCGTCCTCCTCCTCCTCCTTCTCCTCTTCGTCCTCCTCATCCTCCTCCTCCTCTTCGTCCTCCTCCTCCTCCTCCTCCTCCTTCCCCCCTCCAACTTCTGGTGGTGGTGGAAAACAGGCTCATCAACACACGCGCAGAGGATCCGCGACCTCGAGGCAACGAGGCAACGCGGGAAAAAATGCAACCGCGCTCCGAAGGCTACGATCCCTCCTCACGAAAACGAGCCTCGCTCCGAGCCCCTCGCCGGCCATGCAGCCAGCCCCCCGACCAGCCGGCAGGGCTGCAGATCGGCAGCCCTTCGACAGAGCGGCTGGCCAGCCAGCCTGCAGACCGCCTGCCCAGACGGCCAACCCACCAGCCGAGTTTGAGTTGCCAGCCTGCCAGCCAATCAGCCACTCAACCAACCAACCGAAATCGACCCGGCCATGCAGATAATCGGAGCGGGGGCGACGGCCGAGTGCGACATCCCCCCATAGTAACATCATTCTTGCTTTTCCGACTCCCCTCCCTTCTCACCCTCACCCTCCTTCCTCGTCTCTCCAGCCTCATCCTGTTCTTCCGCGTCCCCCCTCCTCCTCCCCGTCCTCCCCCTCTTGCCCTATCCGACTTCTCCTCCTCGCCCGCTGTCCCCCCTCCCCCTCCTCATGATCCTCCTCACTCCTACTCAACTCCGATCATACGAAATCTTGGCCACATGGTCGCCGCCGCCGCCGCAGTCGCCGTCAACGTCGTGGCCGAAGCCTTCGCCGGAGTCTTGGCGGCGGCCTTCTCCTTGCTCTTGGGTGCTGGGGCGGCCTCCTCCTATGAGGAGGAGGGAGACGGCTCCCTCCTCCTCCCTTCTCCTCCCCCGCCTCAGGAGGGAGGGCGCGGAGACGCGCCGCTGCTTGGGGCCCACGCGATGGCATCATCTGAAAAGACTCCGCTACCGCGCTTGCGACGGCAGGTTTGTCGGGCCATTGCTGGGTTCCTTGACTCCGACATTTGTGACCCAAGTTTTAGGACCTCCTGGCGAATCGAACACAACCTGCGGTCTGCGTTTACTTGTTTGACCAAGTCCCTGTTGAATTGCCTTCTGCACGAAGAATGATGTCGATATCAAGGTTGCTGCTTTGAGTCTATGACATGCCCCCCGGGGCCCCGGCTCAGGCTCAAAACCCTTCCTCCCCCAAGCGCGGTGGAGCGCGGCAAGTCAACTTGAAAAAAGGTCAAACATCCACCCCCATGATAACCATCCCGGCACGCGAAGTCGTTTAGCAAACGGGCCCACAGAAGGAATCGAGAAGCGCAGGGCTGTTTCGTAAACGCGAAAACCTCTTGGTAAACGCCAACTGTCCGGTCCGGGTGGTCTTTCCTCCCCTGGTTGGTGACAAGTCTTTGTTCCGAACCCCCCTCCTCTCGGCGAAGATGCCTTGTCCTGCAGAGGCGCCCTGCCCCTGAGGCCAGCAGACCTGGACTGACACTCTTGGAGGGGACCAAAACGACAACAGCCAAAGGCTGTGCTATCACGCGCGGGGTTTCCTTGCGGCGCTGTCGCCTCTGGTGCACGCATCGCTCCTACGGGCGATCTGCGTCTTAAAACTGCCGAGTTGTGCCGATGATCGGTCAAGGTTCCTCCCGTGGACGCGGTGGCTGAGCGTTGACGCTGGACTCACACATCAGCTCCTGGCCAATACCCCACTGAGGTAATAACTTATGTAGAATAACTTGCCAGCTGCGCAACACGCAGACAACATGAGCAACCCAAGCTGCGAGAGGGATGCCACGTGATCTGGAAATCAAAGCCTCAGAAAACCACAGCGATGGAAATTGCAAGATCCTGTTTTTCAGAAGGCTCACGACTCCTGCAACGACTCCAAGACACGGCCCGATTCAAAGGGGAATCGCATTTCCAACAGTCATGATGATCGCCTGTATGGCGGCCATTGCCGAAACTCCCATAATGGAGAAACATAACCACGAGGAGGATCCCTACTGGTCGTGCGTAAATGCCTGGCGCAGTGAGGAGAGCGAAATGTCAAGTCACACTCGGGCGATGCCCTTGCCCCTTCAAACACATGAAATTGGTGTGATAAAGCCGGCGATCATAACAACGATTCGGCTGATGAAGATCAAAAAGATACGCATCCGGGATGTTCGTACTATTCCCGGAGCAATGCTCGCATGTTCATGCTTTCCTCACCTGGAAAAAGTAGATGAGTCCGCCAGGGTTCCGCCTGCTGCCCGGTTGGTGGGCGACCATGGGCGCCGCGAGTCA
This sequence comes from Prorocentrum cordatum, assembly GCA_963575745.1. Classification (NCBI taxonomy): domain Eukaryota; class Dinophyceae; order Prorocentrales; family Prorocentraceae; genus Prorocentrum; species Prorocentrum cordatum. The sequence goes on from CAUYUJ010015682.1 coordinate 543,776, forward strand.
GGTCGGGTCTACCGCGGCTTCTGTGAGAGGGATCTGCGAGCAATACAGCCAGTCAACATATACCAAACAACCGAACCGCGAACCGCAGAACCGAACCGACCGAGGGAGAACCGACGGAACCGGAACCCGTCAGAAACCCGTTGTGAGCCGAAACCAAACCGAACCGGAGGCGGTGGAACCGAACCGGGCCCGAACCCAGAGCCGAACCGGGAACCGGTCGTGGAGGTGGACCCTTGGGAACTGCCCGGTGCGAGCGCCCACTCTTGCGCTAGGTCCATCCCGCCCGCTCCCAATTCCTCCCCTGCGCCCCCGAGCTCCCTCGTCCTGTTTTGCTGCTTGTCCAGGGCCGAACTGGGGACGGAAGGGCGGCGGCAAAAGCTCAAATCGCATTTTTGGACGGTTCGAAAATGCGTTTTGGGCCTCCAGGTGGTTTTCGGAGCCTCGAAAGCTGCGCTGGGGATGGCAGTGCGGCGGAAAAGCTCAAATCGTTGTTTTGGACGGTTCGACACTGCACTTGGGCCTCCACGTGGTTTTCGGAGTCTCTAGGGCTGCGCTGGGGACGGAAGGGCGGCGGAAACTCTCAAATCGAATTTTGGACGGTTCGAAACTGCGCTTTGGGCCTCCAGGTGGTTTTCGGAGCCTCCAAGGCTGCTCTGGGGACGGCAGGGCGGCGGAAGAGCTCAAATCGCATGTTTGGACGGCTCGAAAATGCGTTTTGGGTCTCCAGGTGATTTTCGGAGCTTCCCGGGCTGCAGTGGGCACAGAAGGGCGGCGGAAAAGATCAAAACGCACTTGTGGACGGTTCGAAAATGCGCTTCGGGCTTCCAGGGGCCCTCGGGGCCTCCAGGGCCGAACTGGGGACGGCGGCCAGGGCTGGGCCCCCATCATCCTGCGCGCGCCCGGCGACGGCGCGGGCGGCGCCCTTGCCTTCCCAGCTGTCCTTTAGGATGACCCATGCCAGGAGTGAGTGGTCCGTAGTGTCCCAGACCGTAGTCCAAGCGTTTTCTATCTTGGCGCTGAGGAATCGCCTGCCGTCGCCAGAGCCCCCTGGTCCAGGAGGCACGATGCTGTCGACTGGTCCGTCGAGGGCACCATGCGTAACGTCTGGGCCCAGTGGTTCCCCTGGCTCGTCGTGTAGCTGGGCCCCGTGGCTCCCCTGGCCCCAGGGTTCCTCCAGACTCCTGGTTGAACTGAACCTCCAAACGCCTCCATATGATCATGTAGACGCACACGCGCACACGCCATCTGCAAGAACCGAGAACCGAACTGGAACCGGCCGAAACGGAACCGCCCTCTGAATGGGAACCGCCTCAAACAGCTCCGAAACCAGAACTGTACTGAACCGAACCAATTTCCCCCGAACCGAAACGAACCGAACGGAGCCGGGGACACGCTGATATACCCACCCACTGTGGAATGGCGCCTGCACAGGGCATTTGGCCGCAGGACACTCCACAGAGACGCGTGCGCCTTGAGGGTCACGCACAGAGAGGTGAAAGAAGAGGACAACTGCGGGTGTCCCCACAGGCCTGGCCTGAAACATCTTCCACAGCTTCGCCCGCTGCCCGCCCGTGGGCGCTCGCCCGCGGGAGCCCAACGGGCGCCACGCGTGCGCTGGGTGGGCGTGTCGCGGACTCGCAGAGGTGCCCGCACGTGGCCGCCCTGTGGCCGCCTCGAGCGCTGGGCGGCCGCATGCGTTGCTTTACCTAGCTTTCCGCACAGCTTGCACCACGCAGCTTGCACCACACGGTTTGCACCACAGGGCGTACACCACATAGCCTGCACCACACAATTTGCACCAGACATGTTGCACCGCGCGGTCACGCAGCCTACACCACGCAGCTCGCACCACGCAGCCGGCAACGCACAGCTTACACCACGTAGCCATAGCACGTTGTTTGCACTAAACAGTTTTGCGCCGCATAGTTTATACTTCAGATATTTTAGCACGTACGTTACACCACACAACTTGCACCACATCGCTTGCACGTCGACAATACAATAACTTACGGTGTAGGGCCCACGCTGGAAAACGCTTGAATTTGGAGAGAAAAAAAACCTGGCGAAAGACCCAATCACATGCATGTGTGAGGAACGCAGTTCTGAGAGTCGTCGTCGGTGCTCCCTGTGGGGCCACGAAAACTCTGAGGGGTGGGCAGACATGAGTCGTGCGGACGCATGTGGACCCTCCCGCTGGGGCCTTCGGTGCAGCTCCCCGTGGGGCCACGGAACGTCTGGGGGGTGTGCCGACACGAGCGGGCCGTCGGGGGAGCTCCTTATGGGGCCAGGAAGCGCCTGAGGGGTGTGCAGACATGGGTCTGGCGGACACATGTGGACCCTCCCACTGGGGCCTTCGGTGGAGCTCCCTATGAGGCAACGAAGCATGTGAGGGGTGTGCCGGCGTGGATCGGGCGGACGTGTATGGAATCTCCCTCTGGGGCATCCGGTGGAGCTCCTTATGGGGCCACGGGACGTGCGAGGGGTGTGCCGAAATGGGTCGTACGGACGCATGGGGACACTCCCACTGGAGCCCTCGGTGGAGCTCAAAATGAAGCCACAAAGCGTGAGAAGGATGTCGAAATGGGTCAGCAGGGCGAATGTGGACCCTGCCACTAGGGGCTTCGGTGGAACTCCCTATGTGGCAACGAAACGTGTGAGGGGAGTTCCGAACTGGGTCGGTAGACACATGTGGACCCTCCCACTGGGGCCTTAGGTGGGACACCCTATGAAGGCACGAAGCGTGTGATAGGTGTGCCGAAATGGGCCCGAAATGGGTGCGACGGACGCATGCGAGCGCAGCAACGGGGGCCTTCGGTGGAGCTCCTTGTAGGGCCACGAAACGTGCGAGGGGTGTGCCGACATAGGTGCGGCGGACGCATGTGGACCCTGCCACGGGGGCCTTCGGTGGAACTCCCCGTGGGGCCACGAAACGTGTGAGGGGTGTGTCGAAATTATTGACGGGCGCGGAGGGCAGAGGCAAGAAGGGGGATGAGGAAGGAGGGCGAGGAGCAAGGAAGGAAGGAACGCGGAGCGCAGTCGCTTGAGAACGAGGCCCCAACACCGCAGGATGGTTGGGAAAAAGCTGAAGCAGGCATACGCGAAAAGGTGCAGATGACCCATGGTTCGGGACGGGGGCCAAGTCTTGACCAACCTGTGCTTGCAATTGGGGAATCTTGCGCTTGAGCCTCTGAGCAATCGAGACGTTCGGAAGCAACTACTGGGAGGTCTTCGTCGGAAATATCACATAGGATTAAGCCCACTTTGGGAGCTGTTACGCCGGAGTGGGCCTCGGATCAGGCGGGACCAAGCCAGATCAAGCCGGATCAAGCGAGATTTAGCGGGAGTAAGCTGGATCAAGCCGCCCTAAGCCGGCTTTCGGACCAGGGCACAATCAGAATTTGCCCTCCCAGGAGTTGCCGAGGTGCTGCCGCGCCCCCGCCCGCGGGCGCCTCGTGCCCCGAGTGCGCCTGCGGAGCTCTCTCGCCCCCGGCCCGCCCGTGGCCGCCGCCTCGTGGCCGCCGCTCGGGGGCGCCTCCCGTGCTCCGGGGGGGCTCCGCCGAGGCTCCGCCGCGCGCCTGCCCGTGGACGCCCGGAGGCGCCGCGTGCCCTCTGGGTGGGCAAGCTATGGCACTGGGCTCGCACCACGCAGGCCACGCCACACGTCGTGGGCAGGCACGGCTCGCAGCGCACAGTGACAGGTCCACCCCCCACACCGCAGGCAGCGTGGCTCGCACCACACAGGTCACACCGCACGGCTTGAAACAGCGCAGCTCACCGCCGCCCGGCTCGGACAGCACGGCCGGCACCACACGGGTTGCTCTGCACCGAGGTCACGACATATTCGGCTTGCACCGGAGAGCTGGCCGGAAAAAGGCTGCACCTCAACAGCGCAAGGGTCCACGCAAGCGAACAGACGTTGCAAGAAACACCAAGACGTGCGAATGCATCCGGAAACGCCAGCCAACAGATGAGGGGCCCGAGAGGCGTCTACCAGACAAGAAGTCCAGAAGTGCCAGCCAGCACGCCAGGCGACAAGGGGTGCGCAACGGCCAAAAAAGTCTGGCAATGCCAGTCAACGCGCTGTGCTCCCACGAATCGCCCACGTAAGACGAAGCCAGGACGAGGATGAATTCGGGTGAGGGTAACCCTGTGCGGGTGATAAGCACACCATGGGGATAAACAAAGAATCGGGGCGTCGGGGGGATAATACAACAATTCCCCAGCAAGTCGCATGGAGGCATGTACGGCGTACGGATGTAGGATCACGAAGCCTGAGAAGTCCTCCTCGCTGCGGGTTCTGGCGGGGCTTTCCCTGGTGGAAGAGAAGAAGGGGAGGAGAAAGAGAAGAAGGAGGGCGACGAGGCGAGGGAGGAGGATGAGGAGGAGATGTCAAGTGAAATCAAAATTATCGAATTCTGTTTGTAAAACTGAAGGAGTCTTGGTGGTTGCTTACTCGTCGTGTAGGAGAGTACTCATGGTTGGTCTTTTGGGGGTGATAATCAATGACGGCGATAAACAAGTTCAGCTGAACGGGAGGGAGAAGAGAAGGAGATAAAGAAGAGGAGTAATAGGAGGCAGGGCTCACCGCGATTTAGCAGGCATAGCACTAGGGCGCCACATGGAGCCACGAACCGTGTGAGGTGTGTGTGTGTGTGTGTGCCAGAATGGGGTCTAAGAGAGGGTGATTACAAAGGATAATCATGATAAGATGATTCAATGTACGATTCGTACTTTCTATGGTGGTAATCAAAGTTCGGCCTCGCTGACTCAAGGGTTAAAGGAGGTGGGGGTGCTTTACTATCGCTGGCATGCGGTTCAACTGAGAACATCTGAGATCCGGCGGTTCTGAGGGATATCTCGGGCGCCGCGGCCTTCTCAGAGCGTTGCGGAGGGCTCTGAGAGCGTTCCGAGTTCCACAACGCTCTCGAACGGACTTATCTAGGGAACCGAACTCTCTACACCGACGCCTTTGTCTGGCCTCACACTGAATCTCGCACAGGAAAGCGGATCCTGGAGTATACGGGATCTTGGTGTATGCATTCTTCATTGTTTCCCCAGGAAGACGGGGAAAAATGAGCCTGGCGAAGAACCCAACCATATGCAGTTGTCAGTACCGCAGCTGCGGGTTTCATCTTCAATGGAACTCCCCATAGGACTACGGAACGTGTGAGGGGTGTGCCGAGATGGGTGCCACTGGGGCATTCGGCGAAGCTCCCTATGGGGACATGAAACACGCGCGGGGCGTGCCGACATGGGTGGCGGAAACGCATGTGCGGGCCGCCACTGGGGCCTCCAGTGGAGCTCCCTATGGGTCCCCGAAACATGATGCTGCTGCGGGGGGGGGGGCCGGGATGGGTGGCGGAGACGCATGTAAGCGCCGCTACTGGGGCCTTCGGTGGAGCTCCCTATGGGGCCACGAAGCGCGTGAGGGGTGTACTGGGATGTGTGGCGGGGACGCATGTGAGCGCCGCCACTGGGGCCTTCGGTGCAGCTCTCTATGGGGCCACGAAACGTGTGAGGGGTGTGCCGAATTGGTGCGGGTGGTGACGCATGCGGGCGGTGCCACTGGGGCCTTCGGTGGAGCTCCCTATGGGGCCACGAAACCTGTTGTTGTGAGAGGCGTGCCGGGATGGGTGGCGGGGACGCATGTGAGCGCGGCCGCTGGGGCCTTCGGTGGAGCTCCCTATGGGGCCACGAAACGTGTGAGGGGTGTGCCGAATTGGGTGGGTGGGTGACGCATGTGAGCGCCGCCGCTGGGGCCTCAGGTGGATGATGGGGCCACGAAACCTATCAGGGATGTGCCGAAATGTGTGTGCGGGACGCATGCGCATGTGAGCGCCGCCACTGGGGCCTTCGGTGGAGCTCCCTATGGGGCCACGAAACGTGTGAGGGGTGTGCCGAATTGGGTGTGCGTGACGCATGCGGGCGGCAGCACTGGGGCCTTCGGTGGAGCTTCCTATGGGGCCACGAAACGTGTGAGGGGTGTGCCGAATTGGGTGTGCGGGACGCATGCGGGCGGCAGCACTGGGGCCTTCTGTGGGGCTCCCTATGGGGCCACGAAACGTGTGAGGGGTGTGCCGAATTGGGTGTGCGGGACGCATGCGGGCGGCAGCACTGGGGCCTTCGGTGGGGCTCCCTATGGGGCCACGAAACGTGTGAGGGGTGTGCCGACTTGGGTGTGCGGGACGCATGCGGGCGGCAGCACTGGGGCCTTCGGTGGGGCTCCCTATGGGGCCACGAAACGTGTGAGGGGTGTGCCGAATTGGGCGTGCGGGACGCATGCGGGCGGCAGCACTGGGGCCTTCGGTGGGGCTCCCTATGGGGCCACGAAACGTGTGAGGGGTGTGCCGAATTGGGTGTGGGGGACGCATGCGGGCGGCACTGGGGCCTTCGGTCTATGGGGCCTGCGGTGTCGCGCATGCGGGCGGCAGCACTGGGGGTGGGGCTCCCTATGGGGCCACGAAACGTGTGAGGGGTGTGCCGAATTGGGTGTGGGTGACGCATGCGGGCGGCACTGGGCATGGGGCCACGAAGCGTGTGAGGGGTTTGCCGAATTGGGTGTGGGGACGCATGCGGGCGGCAGCACTGGGGCCTTCGGTGGGGCTCCCTATGGGGCCACGAAACGTGTGAGGGGTGTGCCGAATTGGGTGTGGGTGACGCATGCGGGCGGCAGCACTGGGGCCTTCGGTGGGGCTCCCTATGGGGCCACGAAACGTGTGAGGGGTGTGCCGAATTGGGTGTGGGGACGCATGCGGGCGGCAGCACTGGGGCCTTCGGCGGAGCTCCCTATGGGGCCACGAAACGGTGTACTGGGTGGGTGAAGAGGAGAGGAGGAGAGGAGGAGAGGAGAGGAGGAGAGGAGAGGAGAGGAGGGGAGGACGCGGGGACCGTCTCTTCAAAACGAGGACCCAACACCACAGGATGGTTGGGAAATATACACCACACCACCCCGACGTCGTCGCCGACCCTCAAAAAGTCCTGGGATTGAAAAACCGCCCGACATTGGTAATGTATATGCTCCAGTTGTCGATGATCCTCGCCCCAGCCACGTGAGACCACGGGCACCCACCGCGAAATCCCGGAGGTGTCAGCGCACGGGGAGATCCCACGAGGCGCCCGCGGGCGCCACCTGGGCGGAAACCCGGAAGTGCCAGCCAATCGCATATACCAGGAGATTGGCAGCACTGTCTGGAGGGAAGTGTAAGCTTCGTCTCTCAGGCTCATGCTTGATCCACGCTCTCGAACACACTCCAGCACGTGCTCGCCATGAAGATGTGACTCTTCGCCTGTAAGAATGGTGCAATGCTTCGACCGCCCTTGCTTGCCTCGCGCCACAAGTTCCTGCATGCCAAGAACCTAAGTCGTTTTTGAAACACCATGCTTAATCCAATAACGACAGTGGCGATTGCCATAGATATTCGAACATCTACGTGAGCAGGCATGTCACCCCATAGGTCCTCCGATTCCTCGCCTTCTTCTTCCTCTTCCTCTTCCTCCTCATCATCATCTTCCTCTACAGGTGCCTGGGGCAGAAACAGCTGAGGAAATGACAGATTCTGGTAAGCGAGAGGCAGATATAATGGATCAGGGCCAGCTGTCAGACAGGGAATAATCAGGGCACGAAGCTGCTGGCAGATCGGGACGGCGAGGCTGCCAAAGCAAGATCAGGCGTAGGGGGGGAGCACTAGAGAGAGCGAGAGAGAGAAAGAGACAGGCATACAAAAACTGCGCCCGAGAGAAAGACCGACTGACTGCTCTCTCTCTCTCTCTTTCTCTCTGTGTCCGTCTCTCTCTCTCTCTCTCTCTGTTCTCTATGTATTCTCTCTCTCTCTCTCTCGCTCTCCCTCTCTCGGCATCTCGATGCGACGCTCCCCCGCCCCCAGACGTGGGAGGCTGCCAGGGGGAGGTGAAATGAAATAGTGACAGCTGTGGGATTCGAACCCACGCCCTTACGGAATGGCGCCTTGAGCCACCGCCTTAGACCACTCGGCCAATATGTCCCTGTTGAAAGCGGCCCAGAGCGGCCCTGACCCGACCTGATTTGGCGCGGGAATATGCCATTGGCTGGCGAGGGGCTGCGTGGAAAGCAGAAGGGCTTCCCGCGGGGAAACGAGGCTGCCTGTCAGGGGGGGGGGGTCGGCGGCGAGGGGGGGGCGGTGTGGGGTGGGAGGGTAGCGGGGCTGGGGGTTTAGGCGCCGGGGGAAGCGGCGCGGCAGACAGGGAATAATCAGGGCACGAAGCTGCTGGCAGATCGGGACGGCGAGGCTGCCAAAGCAAGATCAGGCATGGGGGGGAGCAATAGAGAGAGCGAGAGCGAGAAAGACACGGGCATACAAGAACTGCACTAGAGAGAAAGACCGATAGACAGAGACAGAGAGAGAGAGAGACAAAAAAGAAAGGGAAAGAGAAAGACAGACAGAGAGAGAGGAGAAACAGAGAGAGAGAGAGAGAGAAAGAGAAGTGGTGGGAGAGGGCTGGGTCGGTCGACGTCCTCTTACGGCATCTTACCTAGAGGCCCCTTAGCCAACATCCGACGGGAGTGGGTTGCGCTAAGCCAGCATGTGGTTAAGATAACCGCACGCCTTGCCCTTGCGAGTAGCAACGTAAACCCAGACTGTAAGTACACTTCGAGCGGGCTTTGCTCTCACCCATCAACTCGGTTTGTTCTCGGTTGCGAAAGCACTTGTATCAATCATCATCCCTGCCTGAATAACACTGCACCAGGCACACCCCAACGTCGACCCCGTCACAATACATCGCATGCCGCGTATGGGAGCTAAAAGACGGGTGCACGTGCTTCGTCGCTAGGTTGTGGCAAGGAAAAGGAAGGTCTGCGCTCATCCAATCTCCTCGCTTGCGGGCCCTTGAGAAAATGATGACGCCTCCCAGGCAGAGTCCGTTCAAACCAAAACCCCTCCTACGACGAGAGCAACAGACAACATCGGGTTGAGAAATAGGGGGAACATCTGGGAACTGGCGGGACTGGAGGGCGTGGCGGCCGTTCCAGAGCGCTCTGGAGCGCTCTGAGAACACTCCGGAAAGCAGTGGAGCGACTCAGCTTCATCCTGGCAGTGGCAGCGAGGGCCCCCCCGAAGGGCCACACAGGAACCCGTCCAACTGCGGGGGCCAGAGGGCCGAGTGCGCCGCCGCCTCCAATTGCGGGGGGTCAGAAGCTGCGCCGCCTCCAATTGAGCGACGATCAACAGTGGGTCTTGCGCGAGATGGCACCGCGACCTTACGCGGCGGCTTGCGCGGGCCGCCAGCGCGGCGCGCTACCTTGGAGACAAGGGGCAGCTTGCGCGCCAATGTCGGCGCAGACGACCCCGTCTTTTGAATCGCGCACTTGGCGGCCCGGGCTGGGACGCCGCGTCGTGGGGACCTGCCCGCACCCCCTGTCCATGCAACTGCTCTCCTCCTCCTCCTCCTCCTCCTCCTCCTCCTCACCTCCTCCTCCTCCTCTCCTCCTCCTCCTCCCCCACTTCCTCCTCCTCCTCCTCACCCTCGGCGCCGTGCTCGTGCACGGCCGGGCCCCCCGACCCCCTCCTTGCCATCGCTCGGACGTCCACTCCCCGTGCACTGCTCGGTTCCGCGCGTTCTTTCGCAGGAGGAGGTAGGGGGAGGGGGAGGGGGAGGGGGGGAGGGGGAGGGGAGGGGGGAGGAGGAGGAGGAGGAGGAGGGAGGAGGAGGAGGAGGAGGAGGAGGAGGAGGAGGAGGGGAGGAGGAGGAGGAGGAGGAGGAGGAGGAGCGAGGAGGAGAAGGATGAGGAGGAGGAGGAGGAGGAGGAGGAGGAGGACAAGGAGGCTCCTCGATGGTCCGAAGTGCACGCGTCCGAGCGATGCCAAGTCTCAGGCAGCGCGCCGAGGGTGCGGCAGCGCGGCGAGGAGGGCGGGGGGGGGGGCTCTCGGGAGCCCTACCCTACGCAATCGAACACGGACCCCTCGTTACCCATCGGCCTTGGGCTGCCTTCGGCGGTCGTCGGCGGTCTTCGGACGGTCTTCGGCGGTTTCCCGCGGCCCTCGGCGGTCTTCGGCGGTCTTCGGCGCGAGGGTCGGATGCTTGCGTCCAGCACGGGCTCCATGATCGAACGCTTAGCACCTTGCCTCCTGAGCCTGCTGCGACGCCCCTGGCCCCTCCCGAGGAGAGGCCCCGCCGTCTTGGCGCGCTGCCCCCCCGCCGCCCGGGCCGCCCGCTCCTGCGTGCCGCCGAGCCCTCGGCGGAGCCCCGGCGGCAGGCTCCCCGGCCCAGAGCTGCAGCGGGGGCTTTCGACCACGAGAAGAAGTCCACGAGGAGGCCAGCCCCGAGACCCCAGGACGTCCACTGCTTTTTTTGCGTGGGAGCGGCACGCTTCCCGTAGCACGGCCATCGAGGCGCAAGAAACCAAGGGCACCCTGGAGGCTGGCAGGGTGCCTCTCGGCATGGGCTTCTCCACCGTGGCCCACATCGCCCCGGAACTCGAGACGGACCCGCAGAGGCCCAACACGCTGAGAAGCTGGCCGCCCTCTCTGGCGTCAGGGGTTGCAGGACGACGCCCCGCGCCCCACCGCCCGCCACGCGTCGGAGCGCCCGCGCCTTCTTGGCGGCCTCCTTCTTCGCCTCGCGGCGGCGCGGGGAGGAGCAGGAGCCCCCGTGCCACTGCATGGTGCCGGCCGCCGGAAGAAGAGCTCGTGGCGCCGCGTGTCCAGGCGCGCGCTGGGGAGGCGGGAGGCGGCGGCGACGGCTGCGGCAGGCGCGCGGGAGCACTCGCCGGCCCAGCGGGCTCAGGCTCAGGTCGGGCGTGTCCTGCTACTACAGGGTTCTTTTGGACGAAGCATGCCCAAACAACGCCAAAGCAAAAAGAACAGATCGTCCCCACACCATGTCTGACCGGTTGTGGATTTTCCTCCTGTCGGCTGACGCGCTCGACTTGAGCTTAGGCGCGCCGCCCCCGGGCCGCCCCCCGGTGGGGTGGCAGAAACTCTGGGCGCCCGGGAAGCTGCTGCTTCCAGCATGCCTCGTGCGCCGGCTGGTGGAGGGGCCCTGCGCGCAAGAGAACTCGAGGCTCCGCCCGTGCACGTCGCGTGTATTTCTGATCGTGCTCACTTCTAGTTGTGCTCCTTCCCAATTGTTCCTGGCCCCCCAGTGGCCAGGAAGAGGCCCAGGAAAGAACAATTGGAACTGAAAGGACCTTGGCCCCCAAAAAATCAAGGGAACCTCGAAGAATTAGAAATGAACAATGTGTGCTCCCCCATGGGGCATGTTGAAACGGGGTGCAGGTCGCGACCCGCCCTGAGAGGATCTGGCTGCCAGGTCCCAAGTCTGACATAAGACGGCTCCGAGAGACTCGCAGACAGTACTTCCACCTTCCATGACGGCCCCCGGAACCCCCTTTGGGACGCCAAAGTGGCCCCAATGCAGCCCAAGTGTGGAAAATATGGCTCTGAGATGGTCCGGAAAAGACCCGCCCCAATACGGTCCCAACATGGCCCCCCGAGAGGCAAACATCGTCAAAATCCGCTGCGGCCTTGCCCATGTGTAGCATCCGTACTTTGGGTTTCAGATGGCTCTAAGATGAGTTCCAGAAATTCCGCGAGAGTCCGAGAAGCCCCTGCAAGATTGCCCAGACGGCCCAAGAGACCCAGGGTGGTCACACGATGAGCCCAGCAGCTCCCAGCTGGCCCCCAACGAAGTCCCCAAGATGGCCTCCAAGCGGCCCAAGAGACCCCTCCACGGTGGCCCCAAGACTCCCCCAAGACCCAGGAGAGGTGCCCCAAAACGCCCCCAGGAACGCCCCCCAAACGGTCCCCCCCAAAAAGCGCCCCCAGGCCCTCCCACCAAAGATCACCTCTTCGCGCGTGGCTTCCCCGTGCTTGCTTCACTGCGGGGGCTGCCGCCGTGACTCCGGCTCTGCGGGCCTCATCCCAGGAACTGCTCAGCGCCCGTGCTGTCAAGGAGAGCCCCGAGAACCCAAAAAGAACCCCCCAGAAATCCCAAGGCCGCTCAGCGCCCTGCGGGCGAAAGCCCAAGTTCCCCAAGTTCCCAAGTTCCCCAAGGCGTTCGGAACATGGCGAGGGCAGGGGGCACGAAGGCTTGCAGGCCGCAGGCGCACGGCGGACGCTGGCCGGCGCCCCCCCCGAGGCGCCGTCCCGAGCGTCCCAGCTGCCGTGAAACTGCAGCCGAAACGTCCAGACCCGTGCAGAAGGATGCGCGGCAAGGACGCCATGTGGGGCCCTGGAAGGCCACGAGACCGGCACTCTGCGAGCGGGGCGCGGCCGGCGAGAGTGGGGCCAGGGGTCCTCCTCCTCCTCCTCCTCCACCTCCTCCCTCCTCCTCCTCCTCCTTCCTCCTCCTCCTCCTCCTCCTCCTCCTCCTCCTCAACCTCCTCCTCCTCCTCCTCAGGGATGGGCCGATGAGCGGAAGGATGCAAAGGGCAACCTTGGAAAGTTGCTCCTCCCGAGACGGAGGCCGGGCCCGCTCAGAGCGGGGCCAGGCCGCGGCGGGGCAGCGCAGGGCGAGTACACGCCCACTCGTGGGGGCGCCGCTGCGCGGTAGCGCGAGGGTGGAGTCGGTGCGGCGAAGCGCCGCAATTCACCAGTCCTCCTGCCCCTGGATCCTGCACTGGCCCAGATCCTGAACTAAGCAACGCACTGAAATGCTGCACCAGTGCACCACTACACGGCCTGGGCGACTCCACTGCTCGGACCGACACCCCCCTGGGCGAGTCGGTCCGTCCTGGACCCCCCCTGAGCGATCCAGCACCTGCCTACGAGGAAAGCCCCCGCCTGAGCTCCCCCTTTCGGGGGAGCTTTGGCGGGAGCAAGCCACGCAGGGGCGGCATTCCAACGCCGTGGCCTGGCCTCCACAAAGAGTCCAAAGGGCAATCCTCGCCAGGGGGCCTCGGGAATCCTCTGCCAAGAACCCCATGCCGCTACCCTCCGCCCGTTCTCTCCCTTTTGGGGCCCTCCTGGGAGGCCCTCGTCGCCCCTGGTGGATTCGCCTTGCCGCCCTGGTCAAAAAGCACCCCAGGAGAGGTCCAGGGAGTAGCGGTATCGGTGCATTTTGGCTTCCCCAAGAAAGGTGACTGACATGCGACGCTTCTCTGTGTTACCCGCAAGCCTTGCAGCCAAAGGGCACGGAAGACGCCGATGCGTCACACCAGCCCGCAGACCCTGACACAAATTCTCGGGACAGAGTGGTGGCATCCGGCCTCGGGCTTCGCCGCCTCTTTCTTGGCCTCCGCCTTCTTCGCCTCCTTCTTGGCCTCGGGCTTCTTGGCGGCCTTTGCATGGAGGGAGGAGGTCGCTCCCGCAGCAAGGGAGGCGCGATGCATAGAGCAGCTGGCCGCCTGGACCTGGACCTCGGAAGACAGACCGCGCCAGGGCATCAAAGGTGACACATGCTGAGTAGGACCAACTTGGGCCCCCTCCACGCCGCAGCCTGCTGGGGATTATTCTCGTCCGCTGGCGGTCTTGGACGATGAAACGATCCGCATGCAGCTCCACGCACATGGAAGAAGTGCGCAACTTACGATTCCAGCATCGCACATCGCGCCTACCAAGAGAACCCTGACCCAAAACATGATTAATCCGCCGACCCCCGCTTGCCGGGGGTGTGAGACATTCAGCTGTCCCCCAAAGGGGGGGGGAGGACGAGCTCGAAAACGCACCCCCAGGGCCTCCGGAGCCCCCCAAAAGCCCCAAGACGGCCCAACAGGGTCCAGATTGAACGCCGCCCAGACAATCGAAGAGAGCGTCATGACGGCAGGGTATCCCCACGACGATCCAAGATGGCTTCAAAATAGCCCGCGAGGCCCCCAAGACAGACCAAAAGCGCCTCCAGAGGATCGCCGAGAGTGTCCCAAGAGGCCCAAATCATCCCATTCGCTTTGAAAAGCGTACATTTCAGCACATTCGCATCTTACATTTTGACAGCCCATGATGCCTCCAAGAAGCCCAAAGGCAGCCCCAGGGGCCTCCCAAGACGGCTCAAGACAGCCCCTGGAGGGCCCCAGAGAGGGCTCCAAGAAAGCCCAAGAGAGAGGGAATACGAACTGACATTTCGAGCCCTTCCCACCGAGATGGCCCTCCAGCCCCACAGAGGCCCTCGATGGACCCCCAAGAGGCCCCAAGAGGCCTCCAAGACGCCCCCAAGAAGCCCCCAGGAGGCCGCCACGAGGCCTCAAAAAGCCTCCCACATGCCCCCCGAAGTTCTCCAAGAAGCCTCAGGAGAGGCATCCCACGAGACCCTCAGATTCATCCAGAAGGCTCATGACCCAAGATATAACCTCCAGGATCGTCTCAAACAGTCACTGGCCATCGCTCGGACGTCCATTCGCTCGGTTTCGTGCGTGGTTTTTTTCGCCAAATGATCACGGATGCTCCTCGATGGTCCTCGCCGAGAGAAAAATGCACACGTCCGAGCGATGCCAAGGTCACTCCTTGTGGGGGTCGGTGGGATGGCGTAAGCCACTCGAATCATACGCGAATCATGTTGGCAACCTCTGCTGCTTCCTCCATGGTCGGCACCCGCGAGTCCAGCCCTGGACGCTCTGCCTGTCGCGGATCCCGTGCCGGCTCTTCTGGTCAAGCCACCCACTTCCTGAAGAGCTCCTGTCTACAGTGGGAACGCTGCCCTAAGGAACCCTAAAGAAGGCACGAGGCCCATTTCTTCATAGGTGAAACTTCGATGCCCAATCGAAAACCGAAGGTAAAACTAAAACAAACAGTGAAACAACTGAGGAGCACGGAGCCCCTCCCAAACGACAAGGGTTCCTTCTTCAGCGCCCCGACTGTATCCCTGGACTGGCAGTCTGCCAGAGGGTTCCAAACAGGGTCTTCCAGAGAGCCCCCCGGGGGCATCGGAACCTCGGCAAAACAGGGGCTCCTGGAAAACCCCCTCCCCAAAAACCCCCTTTGGATCCCTCCGGATCCGGCACGGCACCGGTGCGCCGAGTACGGCTCTGTTTCAGCCTCGGCCGCGCACATCTTAGGAAGGGCCAGGCGGCGATATGAGCGCAAGATCGGGATTGGGAACGACGGAGAGCCCCGCAAGGCGGAGGGACAGAAGGGAGAAGAGGAAATAGGGGCGGGTCGGGGAGAGGAGCCATGGGATGACTGAGGAGAAGAAAACCTGCCATCGCTCGAACGTTCATTCTGTGTGTGTTTTCCGGGTTCGTGCGCTTGCATTCGCGAGATGATCCGAGATGCTCTTCAATGGTCCTCGCCGAGATGTGCGTGTTGTTGCGTTTTTGCTTGTTTGTTTTTTATGTGTACTTTATGTTTACAAACAAAACAAAGGTCCGAGCGGTGCGAAGAAGGAGGAGGCAAAAAGAGGAGGGAGAGAAAGAGGAGGTGTGGGGGGGGGGGGGGAAAAAGGGGCCACCAGTAACAGCAAGGAACATCTTTGAGGGTCGAGCGTGCCCCGCGCGCGAACCCGATCGCTGATCAGATGGGCACGGATAAAAGAACTGCCACCTGTGCACGATGACACAAGCATAACAACTCGGAGGTCCTCGCAGATTTCTTGGATCGGCGCTGGACCCCCTGGCGTGCTCCGCGCGCCAGGGAAGATGGTCCAGCGCTGATCCAAGAACTTTGCGCGGACCTCCGAGATGTTATGGTTATGAGCTTGTCTGTTCCCCGACTGATGCCGGATATGATGAGTGCCAGGAACCTACGGGCTAAAAAGCTTGCAAACGCGAAGAACTTTCTGCACTGCAGCAGCAGCACTGTACGCACGGGCGTCACTCGGATCACCACATCCACACACGGGGTGCTTCCAGAAGGCATTTCGCTTCTTTTGAGGGAGCCGCCACTTTCTCAAAGCCTTCTGGGTACGCTCAGAAAGGCAGGGGTGCTTCTGAGAGCAGGACGGCTTCTAAGAGGCGCACCAAGAACGAGCATGGAGAGCGGGAAGTGGAGCATGACAACGGGAGGAGAGCGACCAGGACCAGGAAAAGCGAGCGAGGCAGTCATTACGAACAGCGCGAAGAGCCATCTGGCGACTCGACCCTTCCACCGATGGGGCGTGGCATGAGCACTGCTCCTTGCGAAGCCCCCAAGATCGAGACACGCGCGATGAGCCACTTCCACGCGGAAAATATTCGCAGCTGCGCGTGCGAACATAAGCAGAAACCAGAAAGCCAGAACGCTGGCGGCATCGACAACTACTGACTTGCAAACGGGAGGCGCCTCGGCCTCCTCCTCCTCCTCCTCTTCCTCCTCTTCCTCCTCTTCCTTGGTGGGCTGAAAGCTACAAAACAAAAGTGGCTACACCAGCCTGTTGCACATGTATGCGCACGATTGCCTCAATGAAACTTGGCTCAGGTATCCACCAGGGCGCCCGCTCAGACCTACCCTCCCAGAACGTGCTACATGTATTCAGCGAGCTACATGACAATCCTTAGAAACAAATGTCGACCATCCAGGTGTCACACAATCATCCCGCGAGCCCACACGCTGCATAGGAAATATCCCGCTCCCCAGACATGCAACAAAACGCGCATCGCGTATTCATGTATGCCGCTACGCCATCTTCGAAGGCACAATTTAAGACATGTCCAGAACATGTACGAAGGGAAGAGAGAACATGCAACTTTGAAACAAAACGCCAGATGCCTGACCCTCGATACTTTCCGCACAACGTGCGCCTTCATGAATGACAAGCTATGCCAATGCCGTCAGTGAACACGGAACGGGCACAAAAGCTGCGAATGAATGCGCGAAGTGGCAACTGTGTCATAGTCAACGGTGCATACGGCAACATTAGCTGCAAACCAAACAATAGATGCACAATGGTGTTGTCCTCCTCTTCCTCGTCATCGTCGTCTTCCTCCGCCGCAGCAGGCGCCTTGGGCGGTCGATAAAGACAACCGGGTGGTTTGTTCTCTCTTGCACACATACATATACGTATGTAAAAAAACACATACTGTGTTCGAGGGAGAGGAAGAACGCGACCACATAACGTCACGCGTCGAGACTACCGCGTGGCCTCAGGTCACGCGTCGAGGCGCAGAGGATTTTGACGCACGCGGCCGCGGTTGCGGGTGAGGCTGTGGTGACTGGGGGGCGGCTATCAAAAATAGCCCCCCCCCCCCAGGCACCCAGGTCTGCACTGGATCGGATCGTGCAATCGGATCGGATCGAGAGCGGATCGAGAGCGGATCGAATCGCCAGCGATCGTCCCGAATCGGATCGGTATCGAATGGCCGCGCCTCGCTTCCGGCTGGCCCTGGCCGATGCCAGTGAATAGAGCCGGATCGCGGCGATTTGGAATCGCGGCCCCAGCCAGCGAATCGAATCGCATCGAATCGGATCGCAGGCGGCCCTTGCACCCCAACGAAATGAACAGGAGCGGACTTTGGCGAGCCGAATCTGGTGAGAGAAAGCGAGCAGTGGTGCGCATATATATATATATATATATATATATATATATATATCATGCAACAGGTGCGGCCAGAAACCGAAGCCCACGTCACGCTCGGAAGAAGCATGGCGTCGCAAACCTGGTTGCACCGAAGCCCCCTTCTTAAAGACGGCAGACCGGATTCGTCGACACGGCGGGCCGACGGCGTGGCAGGCCTCTACATGGTGACCCGTGCGCACGAGGCCGACCTGCGTGTCGGCAAGCGTTTCTGAGGCATGGCCCAGCCGTCACAAGAGGGCCCAAGGCCTGCCCCCGGAGCGGCTCCCAACGAAAAAGCAGAGGCGGATCCAACCAAAAGGCCCCAGGACGTCCCGGGACGGCCCCGGGATCCTCGCCAGGCCACACCAACGGGCCCTGGGAGGTCAGACGGACACCTTGGGGCACACAAATGTCTACGCTGCTTCCGAGACGCTGCTTGGCCGCCGAGCAGTGCACTTTGCCGAACAAAAAACATCCGTCGCAAAAGATGTCTTGAAAGCCTGAAGATGGTCCCTGCCCCGAGCCCCCCGCGACCCGCCGTGGCGGGGCAGGAGGAGGAGGAGGAGAAGGAGGAGGAGGAGGAGCAGGGGTGGAAGCGGCAGCGTGTGAAGCACCCTCGTGCCATCAGGAAATCAGGAGAAGGGGGAGGAGGAGTAGGAGGAGGAGGAGGAGGAGGAGGAGGAGGAGGAGGAGGAGGGGGAGGAGGGGAGGAGGAGGAGGAGGAGGAGGAGCAGGAGGAGGAGGAGGAGCAGGAGGAGGAGGAGGGTCCCTGCTCCTTGCAACGAGGCGGCACCCATGCATCTCAGCACTCCCTGGAAGGTCGCTTGACGGAGAGACGGCCACACGGAGGCGGCCCAGCAAGAAAGTCCCAAGCTGTCCAGGACGACGACGACGAAGACGACGACGAAGGCGACGACGACGAAGACGACGACGACCACCACGACGACAACGACCGCCGTCACGACGACGATCACGCCACGACGAGTCCCGAGACCATGGAGGCGGCCCCAAGACCCACCGGAGGAGAGCCCCCCCGCGCCCCCGAGAGCCCCGAGGGGCCCCCAAGAGGCCCCCAGGGTGAAGACGGCGCTCGGGGGCAGAGAGGAGGCTGACAATTGTTTGCCCGGCATGGGTCCCAGAAGGCCTCAGGGCCACCCCTCGGCTACCTCAGGTGGCTCCCAAACGGTCAAGCGACCCCTGAGAGGGCCCCGAGCAGTGCAGGACCCAAGACAGCCCAGCATCATCCCAGGAGACCCCTAGACGGCACAACACCTGCCCAAGATGGCTCTGGAGCAGCTCCAAGACTGGCTGGCATGTGACATCGCAGACGGCCTCAAGAACCGCTGGCAGTTCATACATGATGTGTGTGTGTGTGTGCTTGCGTGTGCGGGGAGAGGCTCCAGTCTTTACGCTGCTGCTAAATGGTACACTTTGGGACAAGGGGGGACAGACGGCTGTGTTCGCCCAGAGCCCAAGCTTGCGCTCGGAACGACAGGGGAATCGCACGCCAAAGGGAAACGTCGACCACGAACCGCTCGCTGGCGGCGCTGATCTCGAACCAACCCATCACGACTTACCTAAGCCGGGGGCGCGCAAACATGGATCAGCGATCCACGGATTTGGCGCGCGGTCGCCAAATCCATGGATCGGGGGAGGTGCCCTCCCCAAAATGCGGCAGGTGCCGCCTCGCTCGGCGGCGGAACTCCGCGATTCCCCACGGAAGCGGGACGCGCCGCTAAACCACGCCCCCTTTGATCCAGGTGTACGCTCGCCTGGCCAAGACCTGCACGCCGACTGGAGGTTCCAGCCTCGACCTCGGGAGCCAGAGCCTCCAGCCTGGATATCCCGAACCGCTCGGCTGCTTCGTGGCCCGAGCAGCCCGCCCACATCTCCGCCGCGATCCACGGCCCAGCGGTTGCACCGGACCAGCTAGCAGGACGATCCCAGAGGAAGGGGCCCAAGGACACACAAAGAAATGCACACAAGTCCAAGGACTCCCGATATTTCCATGTGTATATATATACATGTATGAAAAATATGGGTATTCGTCTTCCCCCCACTTCCCATATTCTCCTACATGTTCCTGGGAGTCGACGATTCATTGTGTCTGTGTGTGTGTGGGGGGTCGATGTCTACACCACGTCGTTCGGTCGACCGAGGAGCTCGGTGTATAGATGCCCCTCCTCCCAACCTGTGGGACGAGGGAGCGTCTACACGCTGAACCTCCTCGCCGAACTCCTCGGCTCTCTGGCCGACCAGACGACGTGGTATCTACGGATCGGCCGAATTCGGCGGCCCCGTCTAGACTGCAGCCGCACCACCCCACAGGGACAGACGCCGCGGAAGGACAGACGGGAGCCCACCAGAGTCCTCGGCTACACGCAAGAGTGACCCTGGGTAAGAGTGACCCTTGGTGACCTCGGCTTCTTGGGGGGCGCGAGGGGCCCAAGCACGAGCGCGCAAGACGCTGCTACCGCTTCGCGCTCGGCGATCGGGGGGCCCCAGTGGGCCCGCACCAGAGGTCACTCTGGCGAAGGGGCCACTCTTACGTCTAGCCGACGGAGGAGGAGGAGGAAGAGGAGGAGGAGGAGGAAGAGGAGGAAGAGGAGGAGGAGGAGGAGGAGGAGGAGGAGGAGGAGGAGGAGGAGGAGGAGGAGCAATCCCGGCCTGCGCCAGGTCCCCGCCGCCCCTCCAGCCAGTCCTCCGGCCGCTCCTCCAGCCAGTCCTCCAGCCGCTCCTCCTCGTCCTCCGCTGCCCTCGCCTCGTCCTCCTGACTCCCCCCGCCTGTCTGTAGGGAGCCGGAAAATTACATAAACATAGAAGGAAAACAGGAGGTACGCGCGGATTTCTTGGTTCCGCGCTGGGCCCCCCTCCCTGGCGCGCGGAGCGCGCCAGGGGCGGCGCCGGAGGCGCCGCCGGGGGGGCCCAGCGCCGATCCGGTAAATCCGCGCGGACCTCCGAGTTTTTCTGTTTATGCCATTTTTCGTTCCCCTATGTTCCGCTCCTCGGAGCTCTGCGAAACTGGGTCGTGCGAGAACATGGCCGGTTGGAAGAAATAGGAAAAGACCAGGGTGACAACCTACCAGACCACCCAACCTAACCCGAACACCCAAACTTCGGGTTGTGGGGGGGGGGAAGGTTCCACGCGTGGTTTTTCAATACTCTCCGACGCCCCCCCCCTCCACTGGGAATGGAGGTCTAAGTGGAGCCTTCGGGTCGGGTTGGGGTGGTTTGGGTGGTTTGGTGGGTGGTGACTGGCAGCAGGGGCCACCCTGAGGAGGATCCAGGGCACACCCTCCCGAACCTGAGTCCCCTCCCTTCGTTTCCACCTCCCGCCTCCCGGCCCTGGAGGAGCTGGAGGAGGAGGAGGAGGAGGAGGAGGAGGAAGAGGAGGAGGAGGAGGAGGAGGAGGAGGAGGAGGAGGAGGAGGAGGAGGGAGGAGGACGGGGGGAGACGGCCTGACCCTTCGCCAGCTTCGGGGGGGGGGGGGGGGGGGGGGGGGGCGGCGGCGCCAGACCTCAGCGTGCCGGCTGCTGCCGTCGCGCCGCAGGCCGCTCGGCTCCCAGCTCCCCGCCCTGCACCGTCCAGCCCCCCCCCCCCCTCCCTGGGGCTGCGGCCGCACCCCTCCGCCCACCGGGGCCGCATGCTGCCCTGCCGCGCCCGCCCCGAGAGGCGGCCTGGCCGCCTGCCCCCGCGCGCCTCCCCCCCCCCCCCCCCGAACCAAAAACCAAAACGAGGCGCGCTCGCGTCGGACCCCGCCCGCGCCTTGGCCTTGGCCTCCGCCGTGGCCTTTGCCTCCGTCTTGGCGGCCGGCTTGGCCTCGGCCTTCGCGGCAGGCTGCGCTGTCGCTCCGCAGGGCGGGAGGCGGGATCCAGCCGATGCACGGGCACCCTTGAACAGCGAGCTCCGAGGAATAGATCCGCGGAGCACCCAGACGAGGGAGCACTCTCTCTCTTTCTCTCTCTCTCTATCTCTCTCTCTCACAGTCTAAGCATGAATCCCACAAAGCACACGTGGCAGGAGAGCGGGAGAGCGGGCTACCCGCCCGGCTCTCTCTCTCTCTCTCTCGTTATCTCTCTATGCTTTTCTATATCTCGCTCTCTCTCTCTCTCTCTCCCCCCTTTATCCCTGCCCTTATACACTATGTATGCATATATATATATATGAAAATATGTTTACATACATATATACATACAATCATACATACATTCATGCATGCATACATGCATGCATAAATGTATGCATACATCCATACATACATACATACATCCATACATACATGCATACAGGCATATATATACATATACATATACATATATGTATACATATACATATACATATACATATATATATACATATACATATACATATACACATACACATACACATACATATACATATACATGTACATCTATATAGAGATATGTATATATGTATATACATACATACACATACACATACACATGCAAACATACATACATATATACATACATGCATACATACACACATACATACATGCTTACATACATACATACATCCATACATACATACACATACATACATACATGCATACATTCATACACACATACATACATACATGCAAACACACATATGTATAAACATGCATACATACATACATACATACATACATGCATGCATGCATGCATGCATACATCTATACATATATATGTATACATACATACATACATACATACATACATACATACATACACACATGCATGCATACTTACACACATGCATACACACATACATACATACATACATGCATATATACATGCATTCATGCATGCACGCATGCATGCATACATACATGCATACTTACATACATGCATATATATATATATACATACATGCATACATACATGCATGCACGCATGCATGCATACATACAATCATAGTGTATGCACATACATATAAAGGTATAGATGGCCATCCACCCTGAACAGGAAGGCCTGAACCTCAATATGACTTGCGATCCATGCTAATATGAGGTGCGCGGCGGTGAGCTCCCGGGAAGATGCAAGATGAGGCATGCAAGTCGAACGATGATGGAAGCGAGCTCAGAAGTGGCGCGCGCTGATGTGAGACGGGCGGAAGATATTTGCCCAAATGTCTTGTCTGTATTTTAGAAGTGGAACCTGGAACTCTCGACCCATTCCCAGGCCCCCGTTGTGACAACTCATGGGCGCGACAACAATCCTGCTGAGGCCGACACCTGCGAAAATGATACGGCCACCAACCAAGACCTCTGAGCATGAACGGGCATTCCTCGTGAGAAGAAACAGAAGGACAACAGATACAAGCAACACTCGCTCGTGGTTCCCGTGCTGTCATGCTCCCTCATGCGGCCTTGTCGGACTCTCAGAAAGGAGCTCAGGAAGGATAATGCGGATGAGAAGCGATAGAACTGCGCGATTAGAGGAAGGATGAGAGGAGAAAGAAACAAAGGAACGAGGGGAGGATGGAATATCAGGCATAGGGAAGGGCGGAGGAGAACAACAGGGGAGAAAGGAGGAGGCAGGACAAGAGGCTGAGAAGCGAGCAGCTCAGTGGAAGGAGTCTGGGGTGGAGAAGAGAAGGCAGGAACAACAAGGAACAAAAGGACGAACATCGGGAAGAAGACAAACGAGGAGCGTTGGTAGAACTAGGAGCCAGGAGGGCGGAAGACGGAAGGAAGAGGGATATATAAGAGGAAGCATACTGCCTCTTGAGAGCCTCTGAGGGCGTCGTGGGGCCATTGTCGGGGCCCTTTTAGAAGGCTCTTGGACCACTGAAGCCATCTTGGGGGAGGCACGGCAGGGTCATGCTGGTGGGCCGTCTTGAATTTTTGAAGGCCCTCTTCAGGGCCGTCTAACGGTGCCTTAGCGCATCCTGGAGTGTCTTCAGAAACCTGTTGTCCCCCTCCTCCTCCTCCGCCTCCTCCTCCTCGGCCCACTCCTCCTCGTCCTCCAGCCCCCTCCTCCTCCTCCTCCTCCTCCTCCTCCTCCTGCTCCTCCTCCTCCTCCTCCTCCGCCTCCTCCTCCTCGTGTTCCTCTTCCTCCTCCTCCTCCTCCTCCTCCTACTCCTCCTCCTCCTCCCCGCCTCATCATCATCTCATCATCATCACATCATCATCATCATCATCATCATCATCATCATCATCATCATCATCATCATCATCATCGTCCTCATCATCATCCTCATCATCATCATCATCATCATCCTCATCATCATCATCATCATCATCATCATCATCATCTCATCATCATCACATCATCCTCATCCTCATCCTCATCCTCATCCTCATCCTCATCCTCATCATCCTCCCTCATCCTCATCCTCATCCTCATCCTCATCCTCATCCTCATCCTCATCATCCTCATCATCATCATCATCATCATCATCATCATCATCATCATCATCATCATCATCATCTTCCTCCTTCTCCTCCTGCTCCTGCTCCTCCTCCTCCTCCTCCTCCTCCTCCTCCTCCTCCTCCTCCTCCTCCTCCCCCGACCTCCGAGGTCACTCATCTCTCACGCCGCGGGCCCTGGAGCTCTCGACCCAATCAATTCCTGGTACAGTGGGTGCTTGCCGCTGCTGGCCCCCGGGGCCCCCGGGAACGCCACGTGCCCAGCAGGCCCACATGGCGGCACACCGCCCGTCGCGTTTGTGGTTTCCGTGACGCCCTGCGGTGCGGGCCTTTCCTCCTCGTCAACCTCCTCCTCCTCCTCCTCCTCCTTCTCCTGCTCCTCCTCCGCCCATTACGCTGACGTTCCTCCTCCTCTTCCTCGGCCTCCTCCTCCTCCTCGTCCTCCTCGTCAATCTCCTCTTCATCCGCGGAACGCCCGAGCGGACGACGGCGAGAGCAGAAAAAAAACCCGTTCCTTTGGCTTCGCTGCTGCTGCCTTCGGCGTCGCCTCCGGCGCACGGCTCAGGATGCAGCCCCCCCGTCGTCGTCGTCGTCGCCGCCGCCGTAAAAAAACAAGGGCATCCCCGTAAATGAATGGCTGGCCTTCCTGACTTTGGGCGCATGGATGCCCTCCTCGGACCCTGGAACCTGCTAAACACATGTTTGTTGCTGTTTTAATCGCAGCGCTGGCGGACGCTCAACGCAGTCAAAGCAGCCATGCGCATTTACCCTGTGGCGTGCCCAACCCTTCCTAAACTGATGGCGAACCCATATAAAGATGTAGAGTTACATGTATATGTTGATTGGTGTGTATACATACATGATATACACACTAAATGTATGGCGGATTTCGAAAACCCGAAACCCAAAAACGTGCTCATCTCTTGGGGGCATGTTTTTCTTCCGCCACCATCCGCCGCTCTTCCGCCGGCTTCCGCTGGCTTCCGCCAACAAGAGGCGGCCTCGTTTTACTCCCGCCGGCCTTCCGCCGCCCTTCCGCCGCCTTCCGCGGCGGAAGAGATGACAACTCCTTCGATCCTCGAAAGCAAAGTCCTTGTGGAACGCCGCATCCATATACATATATGTGTGTATGTGTGTATGCATGTATATGTACGATGTACACAATTGTATATATATATATACGTATGTACCGGGCTGCTCATTGTAAACAAACGTGGTGAAGGACCCGCAGCGCGCATGAGTTCCCAAAGTACGCATGAAAGCATGCTGGAATAAGCAAGATAGGGACGGAGACCGAAGCATACAGAGGGCTCTGCAGGAGGGACATACATGTTTAGTAACAGCAGCAGCGCCGAGCGCTACATACGCGGGAAAGAACAGCGCCATGCGCTCGCTCTATAGCAGAACAGCGCGTGGCGTTGAGCGACGCATGCGCGCGGGGTGGCATGGCGGGCCAGAGGCAGCTGAGGATGGGAGGCCTCGCGGACAAAAAAAACACAGCGCCACGCGTTGCGTGGTGCAGCCGTTCCCTGCGAGCTGCGATGCGATAGCGCCGAGCGCTACTTGGCGGGACAACGCCGAGCGCTGTGGGAGCCCCTGTCGTGTTGGATGCGAATACATGTCGTCAATTGCATTTCTACTCGCGACCTCCCAGGATCCTACAAAAGTGTCGACAGTTGCGGAATTCGCACCCCCCAGGGAGCAGCGAGGTCCCAAATGACACCGCTGGGCCTCCTAGGAGCCCACGAAAAGCGGCAACAATTGCGGAATTCGCAGCCCCCCCCCCCCCCATGGAGCCGCGAGGTCCCAACTGGACTCCCGTGCAATTCCACTCCGCTGGACCTCCCAGGAACCCACGCACATGGCGTCAATTGCGCAATTCGCAGCCCCCCCCAAGGAGCCGCGAGGTCTCAGCTGGGTCGGCGTACCACTCCACTCCGCTGGACCTCCCGGGAGCCCACGAAAGTGGCGACGATTGCGCACGAAGCAGCCCCCCAAGGGAGCCGCGAGGTTCCAGCCGGGTCTGCGTACCACTCCACTCCGCTGGACCTCCGGGAGCCCACGAAAGTGACTACGATTGCGCACTTCGCAGTTCCCCCAGGGGGGCAGCGATGTTCTAGCTGGGTCTGCGCACCACTCCACTCCGCTGGACCTCGCAGGAGCTCGCGAAAATGGCGACAGTTGCGCAGTTCGCAGCCAAACAACGAGTCGCTAGGTCTCGACGTGGTGTGCGTGACTACCGACTCCGCTGGACTTCCCAGAAGCCAACGAAAGTGGCGACAGGGAGAGCCCCGCGCGAGAGTGGCCAGGCGGCGCAAGCAGGACGAAGGAGAGAAGGGAGGAGGAAGAGAAGCAAGGGGAGACAGCAGGCAGGAAGTGGGAGGCAGGAGGCAGGATGGGGAAGGAGGGAGGAGGAGTGGAGACCACAGCGCTCTATTCAAAGGGAGGCGGGGGAGGAGAGGAGAGGAGTGGAGACCATAGTGCTATATTCAAAGCGAGAAACCAACACAGGAGGTTTCAAAAAAATGGCTCACGCCGGGACATCCATGGGAGCGTCGCGCGGCCTGGAGTTGCGAACGGACAGAACAGGATGGCGTGAGAGGTCCAGAGAAATCGCCTGGACACGTTCGAACATCGATCGGGACGCCATGGAGACGGCATCGTTAATTCAGCTGGGGCGAAACACCACCGGAACACCATTGCAGAGCCGTCGCAGCACTATCGGGAATCCATCGG
The DNA here is from genome assembly GCA_963575745.1 of Prorocentrum cordatum. Classification (NCBI taxonomy): domain Eukaryota; class Dinophyceae; order Prorocentrales; family Prorocentraceae; genus Prorocentrum; species Prorocentrum cordatum. Next base: position 570,264 of record CAUYUJ010015682.1, read on the forward strand.
GACCCCACTGAAAACCAAGGTGTGCACCATCGGGCACATCGAGCACGCATCAGGAGGTCATTGAAGACCAATCGGGGCCACAACGGGGCACCGGAGCAAGACCACGGGGACACCACGGGAGCACCCGACGCGCCCCGCCCGCCCAAGCAGGAGCGGCAGGATCCTTGAGAACTGACGCACAGCTTCGGGCGCACATCATGCACGGCACGAGCACGGGCTGGGATTCGATTCCCCGGCAGGGCTTGCTTGCTACCTGGTATGAAGGAGATGAGCTCCACCACTCTACGCGCCTGCCTGAAAGGTGCGGTTCAGAATTGCGTTTTCCCCCATGGCGGCGGCTAACAAGAATACTTCCGCACCTCCAACCGTCGGCTACACGCAAGAGTGACCCCTGGCAGGGGTGACCTCTGGTGCGCGGCTTAACAGGGGGCGCGGGGTGGCCAAACCCAGGCGCGCAGGCCGCTGCTACCACTTCGCGCTCAGCGATCGGGAGACCCCGTCGGGCCCGCACCAGGAGGTCACTCCGGCGAAAGGTCACTGTTCCGTCCACTCGAAGCCCCTCCTTGCCCTGCGTGCGGCGCGAGAGCGCAACACTCCCGGCCGTGCAGACGCCCCCCTGCCCTTCCAGCCCTCTCCCCCTTCCCTCCAGCAACTTTTGTTGCGCGAGCCGACGCCCGCAAGCGGGCCCTCCGCTCGGGGGGCTGCTAAAGGTGCCCCTGGCCCAAGGTGCCCCCAGCTGTTCGCTCAGTCCTGGTGTCCCAGAGAAGAAGCAGAAGCAGAAGAGCACTACGACAAAAGAAAGAGGAGGAAGAAAACGACGCAGAAGAAGACCAACATGGGTATTAGTAAGAGAACGAATAAGGAACACATGGAAGACAAAGACGTATGGCACAAGCATTATGAAACTAATAATGGTAGTACTAGTAGTTAGAGTATTCGTAATGATAATTGTAAGCACAAAAGAAGGTGACTGCTCATAATAATATGAATGCGACTACTACAACAACTACTACTACTACTACTACTACTACTACTACTACTACTACTACTACTACTACTACTACTACGACTACGACTACTACTACTACTACTACTACTACTACTACTACCACTACTACCTACTACTACTACTACTACTACTACTACTACTACTACTACTACTACTACTACGACGACTACTACTACTACTACTACTACTACTACTGACTACGACTACTACTACTACTACTACTACTACTACTACTACTACTACTACTACTGCTGCGACTACTACTACTACTACTACTACTACTACTACTACTACTACTACTACTACTACTACTACTACTACTACTACTACTACTACTACTACTACTACCGTTATCACTACTACTACTACTAATAATAATAATGATGAAAATAATAATAACAATAATAATAATACGGGTAAAAGAAGAAGAAGAAGAATAATAATAATAATAATAATAACTCTAATAACAAAAATATTAAGGACAATCAGAAGATGCGAGAGGTGCTCTGGAGGCCGTGGGGGCCGGCATGAACTCCTGGGGGGGGCACCTTGGGCCAGGGGCACTTCCAGCCACAGCCTGGACCCGCCGGCTCACGCGGGGGCCGCCGGCTCACGCGAGGCCTCCGGGGGACCACAAAGAGACCGCTACCACTAGGTCGGGCATGTCCCCCTACGAGGAGATCTTGAAAGGGAAAAATACCCCCAAAATGCAGAAGAAATGGCCAACAGATGCTCAAAACATATCCCCCGACTGTTCTTGTACTATTTTGGAATATCCCTCCTGTGGAGGGACAGGCCCGACGTCACGCTACCACTACTCCCCAGGACCTCTCCCAGGGTGCGCTCTGACCAAGCTTTCAGGGCGAATCTGGCGGTGGCGACGAGGGCCTTCCAGGAGGCCCCCCAAAAATCAGCGGGCGAAGAACTGTAGAAAATAAACAATTCCGCCGTCGAGGACGCCTGCCCCTCGGCGGCTGGACAATTTATACCCGCACGTTGCCACCGTAAGGGTGTGAACTTTCCAGCCGCCCTGGGACAGGCGCCCCCGACAGCCAAACAAAAATATGGTATACCGTTCTTCGCCCGTCAAAAGAAAGCGGAGACGGGGCAACGGTCGCGGCATTAGAAAAAGAAAAAACACATAAACATAAACTTTTGGCGCTCCGCGCGGATTTCTGGGATTCGCGCTGGACCCCCTCCCTGGCGCGCGAAGCGCGCCAGGGGCGGCGCCGGAGACGCCGCAGGGGGGGCCCAGGCGCGGATCCAAGAAATCCGCGCGCAGCGCCAAAAGTTTGTGTCGATGTGGCTTTCTCTTCTTCCAGAGAGCGGTATCGGCACCTTTCCCTGAGCATTTTCTTAGGGTGGAGAGCTCAGGGTGAAATCCAGATAGGCTTTTGCACCTCGAAGCTCAATCCGTCCTGTAGTTCACCTTTTTCAGATCCAGGCCTCGAAAATCCATCGAAATGGCATCGCAAATCTCACCCTTTGCCCTCCTCCCAAAGAAAATGCTCGGCTCTCCTCCTCTATAGTCCGCGCCCATCAAACGGGGACTCCTCTGACGGGCACTTTGGCCCGTGACCCGGCGAACCCAACCCTTCCCGATGTGGGCAACGCTGCGATGCCACAAAGAGGCCCCAGAGTGACAACCTTCGGCAAGATTTCAAAGCACCCGTTAGTCAGTACGTTGCGGTGCCGTTGATCTATAGGGGCCTGCCCCGCCTGCCGGAACCCCTCCAGCTGCCAGAAGCCGCGGTCCCCGGAGGTCGGCTGCGGCTCCAGAGCGAGGAACGTCACGGTCCCGGCGCCCCCCTCCCGCTCGGCCCGCGGCCGGTCGGCCCCCGGCCCCCCCCCCCGGCATTCCTCCCCTCCGCCCTCCTACCTCCTCCTCCTCCCTCCTCCTCCTCCATCCTGTCCTCCCTGCCTCCCTCCCATCCTCCTCCTCCTCCCTCCTCCCTCCCTCCCGCTCCTCCTCCCTCAACCTCCTCCTCTTCCCCCTCCTCCTCTTTCTCTCCTCCTCTCGCTCCTCTCCTCTTCTTATATTATTCCCTCCTTATTATTGTTTATTTATTATTCTTCTTCTTAATTATAAAAGTATCTTGCTATGATTATTATTATTATTAGTATTATTAGTATTGTTATTAGTATTATTATTAGTAGTAGTAGTAGTAGTAGTAGTAGTAGTAGTAGTATTAATATTATTATTATTATCATTATTATTATTCTTATTATCATTATTATTATTAATAATAATATTATTATTATTATTACCATTATTACTATCAGTATTATTATTATTATTATTATTAATATCATTCGTATTACTATTATTAGTATTATTAGTACTACTATTATTATTATTATTCCTCCTCCTCCTCTTCTTCTTCTTCCTGCTCCTCCTGCTCATCCTCCTCTTCCTCCTCCTCGTCCTCCTCCTCCCTCCTCCCTCCTCCTCCTCCTCC
>CAUYUJ010015682.1:573831-618831 GCA_963575745.1 Prorocentrum cordatum
TCCGCCTCCGCCTCCGCCTCCGCCTCCTCCTCCGCCTCCTCCTCCTCCTCCTCCTCCTCCTCCTCCTCCTCCTCCTCCTCTGGCGAGGGCGAGCGCCACGTGGGTCGGGACCTTGAAAAGCCCAGGCGGTCTTCTGCTTGCCCTCGCCGGGCCGGGAGAAGGCCGTGAAGAGGCACGTGAGGGGCTTCTTGGGCCCCGCCGCCTGCAGGACAAGGTGGACAGGCAGGACGACGGCACGACGACGCCGACCACGACCACGGCGACACCGACTAAGCCGACCACGACGACGACCAGCAAGCACCACGACGAAAACTATCAATGACGACAGCCACGACGGGACGACGACAACGCCGACGACATGACGACGACGATGCGATGACGAGGCGACGACAACGAGACGACGACGAGACGTCGACGGTGTCCTCAGAAAGAAAGGATTTTCTTGGACTCGGGCGGCCTGCACACGCTGGAGCGCCGCGCAACCGGCCGCCTGCTTCTTGACCGCCGCGTTCATCTCGTCTTTGAAGAGCCAGTCCTTTGCAGTCGTCGTGGTCGTCGCCTTCGTCTTCTCGAGCGTCGTCGTGGTAATGGTCGTGGTCGTCGTGATCTCGTAAGCGTGGTCGTCGTCGTTGTCGCGGGCGGCGTCGTCGCCGACACCATCGCTGCCACCGCCGTCTTGGCCATTGTAGCCGTCGCGGTCGTCTTCGTCGGCGTGCCCGGCGTCGTCGTGCTTGTCGTTATCGCTGTCGCGGTCGGCCTCCTCGGCGCCCGCGACCCCACCTCTCCGTCACCCCGCACCCCGCCTCCCCTCCCCCCCTCGGCCCTCTTCGCAGGAGGCCCGTGGGGGGGGCAGTCGAGCGCGCGAGCGCGCCTGAGCAGTGAGAGGCTGGCCCCAGGTAAAAGGAGGAGGGCGGCAGGCTGCGTGCAGGCAGGCGGGCCCGCCTACGGCAGCTGATGGACAGACAGAGACATCGATCCGATGACCATTCGGGGAGGAGGAGGGACGCACGAGAGCAGAGAGGGACGCACGACGAGCGTGGGGCAGGCGGGGGGGAGGAAGGGATGGGGGAGGGCAGGGTGGAAGAGGAGAGGGGATGGAGGGAAGGAGGGCGGCCGGACGGGAGCGGGAAGGGCACGAGGAGGACGAGGGGATCTTGGGGAGGGCGCGATGGACGCGTGGGAGAGGGAGAGGGAGGACGTAGGCGGAGCGGAAGAACGAGAAGGAGGATCAGCCTTAGAATCGAAGCGCGAGTGCAGGAGCGATGAGGAGCAGGACGAGGAACAAGAGAAGGAGGAACGAAAGGAATGGGGCGGAAGAGACGGGTCCTGGCAGCTGTTCGCACTGTTCCCAGAACCCTTCCTACAGGATGTGCTCCGCTGAGACTGAGCTGTCGAGAGGCCCCTCATAAACTCCAAATCCGTGGCGGAAAAGTCACTTCGGGTCTCTCCCATTCCCCCCTCACCCTATCCTCTGTCAAACTTCATCATCCCAGCCTCACTCCTTCTCATCCGCCTCCCCCTACTTCCCATCATCCTGCTCAACCTCAACCATGTTCATGCCCCTCGTCGTCCTCTCCCCCAACCTGCTGGAAAGTACAATGCATCAAGCTCCAGGCAAGGATATTCGTTCGATCCGACGGCTTGGAAGCCCATGGGAAGTAAATCCAGAGGGCTTCAGAACCACCACAATCCACAGAACTCAGAAATGGCAGAAAAGTCATCCAGGAGGAGCTACACTCATTGGCTTAGAACGATCCTGGCCAGGCTAATGCTGTGCATGTTGTGAAGCCTGTCCTGTGCGTAGCGTACCCGCGTCTGATAGATTATGTGTGTCGGGTCGTTCATCGTGTGGTATGTGTGTGTGTGTGTGTGTGCGGGCATCTCATCTGGTTGTCTCTTCTGAGCGCTCTGTACGTTGTTTTCCGTTTGCTAAGCGCATGCGCTTGTTAACGCATGTTGTGCATGCCACATGTGTGTGTGTGTGCGTCATGTGTTCTGGCAATGCTGCGTCCGGCCTTAGAATGTGTCTGGCGCAAGCGGCAAGTATGTATGGACTTACAGTGCGTACGATGTAAAACGATGTAAACCAACCTCTGCCATCAAAATGTCAGACATGCCGGCTGTATGTGTCTCATTTGCACATGTAAGTTTGTAAACGCGTCTCATGCACACGCCCGTCTCGTGTACAACATCGACGTATATGTGTACACCAATGTCACGTGCCGTTGCATGCACAATATCGGTATGTATGTGATTTGTGCGTGTCATGTGTCTATCAGTTCTATGAGCTGTTCGCCTGCGCTTCGTAACTATAAACGCTCCTTGTCTGGCATTGCGTCTGTTCTTTGGACCTGTCTTCACTCGTCATCGGCGCGGGGAAAGACTCCCACTGAGGGCCCGGCAGCCAGGCGTGTGCGGGGCGATTCCGCCGCCATTTGTCGCGGACGCGAGTCGGGACGCCAGACCTCCGACGTCGACACTTTTCAAATACTAGAAGAAGAAGAAGAAGAAGAAGAGGAAGAGGAAGAGGAAGAAGAAGAAGAAGAACACACCATCAGCATGAACTTGTGGCGCTCCGCGCGGATTTCTTGGATCTGCGCCAGGGGGCGGCGCCGGAGGCGCCGGCGGGCGGGCCCAGCGCGGATCCAAGGAATCCGCGCGGAGCGCCGAAAGTTAATGTTGATGGCTTTCTTCCCTCTTCGAAATACGTCGGCCCCATCTGTCTTTCGACGTGGGTGTTTTATTTTTTTGCGGACGGGCCCTGGGCCCCCAAAAAGAGCAGACGGAGGCCGACGTCAGTGACACAAATCCACGCCGCCAAACGCCCCGGGAAGGCCATGGCCTGGCGTACCGGGTAGGGCTCCTGGTAACTACGCGCAGAGGCTGCACCACGGCAACGAACAGACCACAACCATCCCTCGTCCTCGAGGGAAGCCGAAAGGCTTGGGGACTGGCTCAAGGAACACCCACGCCCAAATCGGCGATGAATGGGCGGGGGGGGGGGGGGGCGACGTCCACCCCCCCGAGCGAGTTCGCCTGGTTGCGTCGGGAAGACCCCCTGGTTCTCCCACAAGGTGGCCTCCGGAGGACTCTCACAAGTCCCCGGGGTACCTGCAGAGGTCCAACGGAGGTCAGCAAGAGCCGAGAACCTCGGTCGCCATCCTCCCGCGCCCTCGCCTTCTGGGGGCAAGCGGTCTAGCGTTAGGTCGGGCTCGGCCCCTACAGGCGGATTTCGGACGAATAATTCAAAAATGTCAGAAAATACGCCAAACAATATGCAAACATGTAGACAACATCGTCCTATTTTTTGGGGGCAAGTTTTGAATATTCCCCCTGTAGGGGGACAGGGCCGACTTAAGGCAAGCGGTCTAGCGAGCGGGCCTCTGGGAGAAGCGGGCAACTTTCATGCTCGGTGCGTCAGGACGCCTCTTGGCCAGCCTGGTCTTTCGAGGGCCGCGGGGGCTGCTCGGGGCGGCCGCGTGCGCGTCAAGGGATGCTGCTCCAGAGGCGGTCCCCGTCTCGTGGGGGTGCGGGATTCCGCGCCCTGCCCCTCCAGGATGGCTAGGCATTTAGGACCGACGACGTGATGTTTTGAATATGGGGCTCTCGAAAACCTCACGGGGATCGATGTTGCATCCCGGACGGTGACGGAAGGACCAGGAGGACTACGTAAAAATTAAAAAAATGCGGAACAGCGTGCAAGACAGGACAGGGGACTGACAACCCAGCAGGTGCGAAGACAGGCTGGTGCAACAACGAATGGGTGCTGGGCGGACCTGTCCTGGGCTTCGTTCTGGCAGGGATTTCGCATGGTATTTGGCAGTGGCGACGATAAGCCACTGGGAGGTCGCAAAAGATAGAACACTCTCGAGGACCTCATCCACGCCGTGGCGTCGGCACGGCCAGAATGGGGAACGGGCGATACCGAGGCACTGCCCGACAGCAAGCATTTCCCACAACCGACAGCGGTCGCTGTCGGGGGGGCAGGACATCGGCCGCGGACGGGCCGCGCAGAAGCGCCAGCGGCCCCGCGAATGGGCCGCGAGCACTTCGGGCCTCTGGAACCGAGCTCGCGGCCCCGGATGCACCGGGCGATGCGGCTGCCTCCGGCTGCGAACAGGAAGCCTGGGAACCTGGGGCTACCCGGCAGCAGAGTTGAAGGCAGAGGGACCAGAAGCGGAAGCCGTGGCGAGCCAACTTGTCGCGCCCGAGCAGGTCCGAAACGATCTGGAAATCTCCCCAGCACCTGCCGCGGCTGAAAAGAGATTCGCACACACAAGAATTCCTTGATGGGCCGTTTTCCACCACCACCACCACCACCACCACCATAAGTTGGAGGGAATAGGGAGGAGGAGGAGGAGGAGGAGGAGGAGGAAGAGGAGGAGGAGGAGGAGGAGGACGACGACGACGAAGAGGAGGACGAAGAGGAGGAGGAGAAGGACCCCCTCCCCCTCCAACTTATGGTGGTGGTGGTGGAAAACAAGCCCACCATTCCTGGAGCTGGCCAAAAAACTGCGGGAGCAGCTGGCCCGCGGAATTTGGCGCGCCCCGATCACTGGTTTCTGGCATCTGCCCGCGGCGGCGCGTGGTCTCTCTCGGCCCGGGCGAAGTGCAAAACCATCATGGGCTGATGTTTTTTTGTTTTCCACCACCACCACCATAAGTGGAGGAGGAGGAGGACGACGAAGAGGACGACGAAGAGGAGGACGAAGAGGAGGAGGAGGAGGAGGAAGAGGAAGACAAAGAGGAGGAGGCGGAGGAGGAGGAGGTGGAGGAGGAGGAGGAGGAGGACGAAGAAGAGGAGGAGGAGGAGGAGGAGGAGGAGGGGAAAGACCCCCTCCCCCTCCAACTTATGGCGGTGATGGTGGAAAACAAGCCCAGCAACCATGGGCGGCGACGCCCCCGATCGCGACGTTCGTGCCCCCAAGCCTGGACTCGCCCGCGCCCGGGACGCGGGCCTCATCGAGCCTCGGCGTGCGAGCCGCGCTCCCGCTGCCGATGCACGCGCAAGCCCGGTTTCCCCAAGTGCCCTCCGCGGCCGAATTGAACGCCAACGCTCCCCCTTGCATCCCTCGCGCCCTCGACCTCCCTCCTGGCTGCTCATGCGAACGCACCCGCAGCGTTCAACAGAACAGCGTCTCTGGAGCTCTCTCGGGGCCTCTGGTCCCGATGCGTCTGCCCCGCGCTTCTCTGACAGGAATTCGAGCACGCACGACACTAATGCGATGGGAAGCCACGGGCACCGGGGGGGAGGCACGTCGCCCAGCCGATTCCAGATCCGGGGGTCCACTTACTTGCTTCCTGGACAGCTTGGCAAATCCCATAACATAAAAAACAAAAGCTGCTCTAAGACAAATAGCACACCCCCTTTCGGCCGGGAGCCGCTGAGCCCCTGCGCTGTTGTTCATTGCTGAGGGTTGCACTGTGCGCTGTCTTGCATTGATTCGCGCTGTTTCGCGTTGCTTTGCATTGCGTTGCAATGGTTTGCGTTGCTTTGCATTGCGTTGCGGTGTTCTGAACTGCTTCGCCTTGTCGCGCATGTCTTTGCATTGTGTCGCATAACGTTGCAGTGTTTCGCATTGTCCTGCATGGCGACGCGTGGCATTGCAGACGCGTTGCATCAGCCAGCGTTGCTCTGAACCGCTGCGCATTGCGAGCTGTTTTGCGTTATGCTGTGTTGCTTTGCATTGCGCTGCATTGCCTCGCGTTGCGTGGTATTGCTTCGAGTTGCTTCGCATCTCTTCGCACGTAGTTGCATTGCCTTGTGTGTCATTGGTTTGCACTGCTTTGAAACAGTTTGCACAGCGCTGCATTGCTTCGCACTGCTGTGCGTTGATTGGTATTGATTGGATCGCTTTGCGATCGCATTGCGTTGCGTCGCATGCTTTTACATCGAGTTCGCATTGTGCTGCGTCGATTGCGTTGCGTCGCACTGCTGCGCGCCAGTGCATCGCGTTGCACCACGTAGGTTGTAACATCTGGGTTGCGCCACGCTCGCCAGCATGCACGCAGAAAAGAACATCCGCCGACGACGACAACGACGAAGACAACGCGCTGCATCTGGACTACTATTGCTCCTGTTTTCGCCATGGCCGCCCGGCGCGCCTTGCCAGCGCGGACCACGGCAAGCGCAGTTCCTGCCCACGCAGCAAAGGGAGAAAACACGACTCAAACTTCGTCGAGCGAGACCAAGGCCGACGCAGATCTGTCACGCGAGACATGACGGTGCACGCGCGGAATCTCCGCTTCGGATAGCCGAGCGCCCCCGATATGGAGCGTTTGCAGGACGCGCGCCCTGCCCTGCCCCCTGGGCGACGTCCGCGACGGCGCCTCGGTCTCCATCGCGGACAACCTGCTCGAACTTGCCCCCAAACCGATGGCGAAGCAGGAGGGCAGTCTCGGCGACGACTGCGCGAGCGGAGTCCCAGTCGTAGCGCCGCTCGCCCAAAGGGGGCGCTGAGGATCTTGCGTGCGACGAGGCGGCCCGCTGCGCAGCCGAGCACGCACTGCGCAATGCCTGGCAGCCAGCACCTGCCGCGGGAGCTGCGGCCCACGGCGGCCCGCAGGTCTGTTGCACGAGCTCGACGGCAGCCATGTTCGCCCGGGGCTTCCGGGACACCCGGGCCTTCCTCGAGGCCGGGGAGACCGAACTCCGCAGGCCCCCGACGCGAGCTCGAGCTCCTCGCAGAGACTCCGCGCCACCGCCCACGCCCAAGCGGAGGACTCGTGCTTGGGCGCATCGGTGGCGGCGCGCGCGCAGAGGTCGCGCGGCCGAGCGCGTCGTCGGGCGACAACGACGGACTCCGATTGGAATCCGACTGGGATAGCAGCTGGATCCTGTTGGAATTCTGCTGGGGCACAGGGGCCCGGTTGGAATTCGATTCGAATCCGACGGGGGGACATTGGAACTGCGAACTGCGAACTGCGACCTGCGAGAATGCACCGCGAGGTTGCCGCAGGGAGGGGCCGAAGCGCCCAGGTTGAGGTGAAACGCACAGACAATGCGTGGCAACATGATTACAACGAAAATTCAACAAATTCCTGCTCTAGGTTCCTCCATGCACTCGACTGCGCAATGCGTATAAGACTATGCAATGCGTCACATGGCGCCCCGGCCTCCATCAGAGTGTCCTTGTCCGCGTCGTCCCATTTAATAAGGTGCAAACTATAGAAGTGGAATAAATCATCCAGCCGACGCCGTTTAGGTCGGCGCTGTCGCCGTCGAGCGCCATGATCGGGATGATCACCCAGTTCCCACCATAGGGCTCTGCGCGCCCATTCGGGTCCAGATGCAATAGATAATTTTCGAAGAAATTCCATTTTCGCCGGCGCTGCTGACGAGTCCAATCTTCCATGTGTAGATCGTGTAGAACTCGTTCGGCTTCATGTGTACATCTTTTGATCCATTGTGTCCAAGGCTCCAATTCCACGAGGTGCTCTTCGTCGCTACTGTCTGTCTCTGGCTGAATAGGAGATGGCACACTGGATACATCGCGCCCGCTGTCTGTCTGCTGCGAGAGCCGGCTGCGTGTTGAACGTGGAGATCGATGGGGGGGACGGGTGGGGACTCGCTGTTCGTCTGGTCGTCACAAGCCACCTCCTTGGCAAATGAATCACAATGCGCAGCATTTGTCGCTGCGTACGCCGGGCGCGGTTCTCCAGTTCTTTGGTCGTCGCCCAAGCCTCCGACCCGAGCAAGATAGTCGGTGTCACTGTGCCGTTGAAGAGACGGATCCGGTCTTTCAAAGAATAACGTTTTCCGATCAACTCTTGCTTGAGGGCGTGGAACTTTCCCCGGGCGCCAGATATCCGACCCTCGATCTCCATGCGGTTCGGTTCACGGAAGCACAGCTTTCTGCCCAAATATTTCGCGGAACCTTCCGCGCTCAAGATTCCAATGCTCATCCCAGCAATGCGCGCGAAGTCTGGTATTTGAGAACGCCCGCCAACGCAATGAACGTTCTGGGTGAAGCTCCAGGCCCACCAAAGCAGCCTCCCTTGCCAAATCTTCAACCAGTCGAGAGACATGTTCGAGGGAAGACGCAACGAGCAAAACATCATCTGCGAAGCGTAGGTTTGACAGCCGCGCGCTGTGAACCTTGCGAAGCTCAATGCCAATTCGAGCCCGTTCCCATTGCTTCTTCAGACCACCAATGACGTATTCTGATACACTGTTGAAAAGTAACGAGCTGGGCGGATCGCCCTGCTTGGTGCCACGTTGGATTTCGAACTTCGCTCTTGTTCGGTCTGTGCGCGCAGACGCGGTCTGTCCCCGGCGCAAGCACTGCAGTAAATCGATATACCCATTGTCCACGCCTTACTGTTGTAGTGCGTCCCATACGCCTCTGTGTGTGACAATATCGGAAACTTTTTTGAAATCGATCGCCGCTGCCCATAACGGTATTTGCCATTCGTCCGCGGTCCCCTGTAGAATTGCAACTGTAAACAAATAGTCCGTCGTCGATCGGTCCGGTCTGAATCCTGCTTGATCTGGGCTTTGCCTTTTGTCAAGTACTGGTAGCAACCGATTGTACAATAAACTCGAAAACAACTTGTATTGCATCGGAATGACAGAGATTGGCCGGTAGTTCTTAGGCAGGTTCACGTCGCCGCTCTTGTGCAATACCTTCACCACAGTGCGTTTCCACGTGTCTGGAATTGGCGCCTGCTTGCTGACGATATCATTGTACATCACAAGAAGAATCCGGTGCAAGTCGACTCCACCATGTTTCAACATTTCCGCAGCTATGCCGTTGGCGTCCGTTGACTTTGCGCCGTTGGTAACTCTTCCACGCTGAACGGTGCAATCGGTGGCCGCGCAGGCGATGAACTTGAATGCGAGGGGTCGTTGCTGCCACTGTTTTGGCGCGCGTCTTTGCGCAGCTCGCTGTAGAACTCCGCGAAGACATCGGCAATCTTTTGTCGGTCGTATTCGGCGGTCCCCTTTGCATCCGCCATGTCCTAATCACGATATCCTTCCTCTGCGTTTGATACCTGCTATCTTCTTCAAGTTGCGATAGCTGGCAAATATTCAATTGATCTCTGTTCTGCGCTTGCTGCGCTTCTCCGCTCGGATGGTCCGGCGGATTTCTCTGTCGAGTCGGCGTCTCTCTCGTCTTGGTCGTCTTCGGCGGCGTTCCGCCTTTGAGAGAGAAGATTGGTGGGCCTGGACGTCCTAACTGGTTTCGCGTGAACCTCCAAAGGGTCCGTGGATGCCTTCATGGACGTCCGACTGGCTTCTTCGATGAGCTGGGTGCCCGGCCGAGCCGCCGAAGGGCTATCACCCAAAATCCCCGCGAACTGTCCAGACAAATGCTCCTGGCACCGTCTGTGATCATCTGGTGGCCACCTCGGTCTTCGCGACGCTGACCGCGACTTCCGCCGTCGACGTGCACCAGTCCTCTTGCGCAAGGCCGTGCTCCGAAGATAAACAGATCGGTGATCAGACCCCCAATCAAGAACAGGTGTACTGCCACTGTCTTTCACGGTTTTCCAATATCTCTTGGTCACCACTAGATAGTCGAGTTGCCGGTGAATATTGTCTGGCCCACAAGGCGCCCATCGTAAATCTGGCTGTTTTTTGCAGCGTGCATTTGTCAATATCAGCCGCCTCGCAGAATCCCAATTTTTGAGCCACTGCCCCCGGACATTCTCCACGCCGAATCCGTAGAGACCAGTGCTTCGCGAAGTGCCGTGAGCTTCGCCAACTTGCGCGTTGATGTCTGCACCGATGACGAAGCACATGTTGCTCGGATCAGCCTCGCTGTGCAATTTGGACAAGACGTCGTAAAGCTGCTGCACGCGTGCGTCTGCATGCCCAGAATGAGGGAAATAAGCTGCAACAGGGCGTAAGTGAAACTTGCTATCCGAGACGTCGGCAGATGCGACCCGCTCGTTGATGGGGTGAAGCGATGCTATATCATGACGCCATCTTTTGTGTGCCAAAATTGCCACTCCACGGGTTGGCTTCAAATTCCCACAAGCCATGAAGACGTGCCCGTGCCCCGTGATCCAATACTCGTTCTGCTCCGTCCGCATGGCCTCGTTGATCGTAACAAAATCCCACCTTGTACTGCCAAGCTCCGCGATCAGCTCTGCAATCCGGCCTGTGTCCGTTAGCCCTCTGACGTTTTTGTGGAAAATGGCCAGGTTTGTCTCCTTCTCGGGTGTCTGAGCTGGTGCTGGTTTGCCTTGGCACGCCGTGCCTGGGCGGGGATCGCGATGCGCGTCGACTGGTGCCAAAGATATGCCGAAAGGCACGTCTCCAGAACCATATTGATACTTGCCTCTGCCTCCTCCTCCTCCTCCTCCTCCACTCCCCGCTTGTCCCAAAATCGATGTTGAAGGGGTCGCACTGTTACTGGTACCGCTCCTCGCCAAAACGTCGTCTTTGCGAGGCGCATGCCGCATGGCAGTCGACGTTCACTCGCTTTCCGTGCCCAATTCCGGGTCAACCCGTGACCACCACTTGGCCATGGCGTCCTCCACCTCCTTCTTCACGGATTGCGCCGTCGAAGAAGTGCGCCAAGTACCAGTCTCGTCGTACCATGCCACTTTCTTCTCTACGGACCTCTCCTCCATGCCCTTCACCACCACCATCTTCTTTGGCCAAATAATACAAACGATCTTGTTACTGCAGCTTTGATGCTTAGCAAGAAAATGTTTGCAAAACCCCAACTGTTTATCCCGACCCCTTTCGTCTGTAGTGAGCCCAGTGCGTGTTCATCCATGGCCAGCTTGTCCCGCACCGTCTTGTGGAACTCTTTCTTGGCCTTTTCGCTCGGGAACGTGACCATTCCGAACCTGCACGGGTCTGTAACTGCTTCGACCTTGGCCCCGTGCCCTTCACCCAAAATTGTCTGCAACATGCGCTCAATGTCGGTGGTGACTTTTTCGGCCTCGAGGCGCTCCTTGAAACCCAGTGCGACACACTGACGTGCACGCACCTCGTCATCGTCGGCCTCCTTCTCCCCATCCTCCTTCCCCTGTTTGCTGTCGCTTTTGCTTGTACGAGAGGTGCTTCGCGTTCTGGGACAGGGCTTAGGTCCAGCTTCGATCTACTTCGTGATGTCGTCGAGCCTCTGGTCGTCTTATTGATTTTCTCCTCCAGCTGAGCCGTATGGAGCTAGGTTTCAATCGCGGACTGTTTAGCGGCCGCGGCTTCGGCCTTCGCTTCCTGAGCGGTCGTGATGTTGAAGTCAACCTTCGTGGTGAGGCTGTCGATCTTCAAAGTCAGGCTCTCGAACATCTCCTCGATCCTCCCGGACGCCTCGACCTTCAGCTTCTTTGGGTCCTGAGGCGAACTCCCCGTTGATTTTCCATTCATCCGGCTCATGCTTCCTTTAGCCAGCGCGCGTGCCGAGCGCCCTAAACAAGACAGTTATAAATGAACATATTGGATTGTGCGAGAGGGAGGACCCAGAAAACATTGGAACCCGATTGGAACCTCACTGGGATCCAATTGGAATCCTATCGGATTCCTGGTCACCTGTGGGACAGCGATCGGAAACAAACGAAAGAGAGCGAAGGAGAGAGAGAGAGAGGTTACGAAAGAAAGAACAACGAGAGAAAGAGGGGAGAGTCTGATGCGGATTCAATATGAGACCCTTTACCAAACCATGATTTTCCCGCTGCTCTGAGGAGCAGACCATGCCACCCCCAACGCACCGGCCGCGCTATTCTACCACCGCAGCTCAGAGGAAATAATTCCCGCTGGGGGGAAGAGGGGCAGGAAGGATGGGTCTGATGGAAATCCTGGTTGGCTCCGATCGGGATCCTAATAGAGTCTGATTGGGATCTGATTGGAGTACACTGGGATCTAATTGTACAATTGGGACCTGATTGGATCCCTATTGGAGCCCTTAGGAATTCGATTGAAATCCGATTGGGATGTTCCTCGAATCTTGTTGGACATCCAATTAGAATCTGACTGGGATATTCTGGGGATACGATCGGGTTTCGATCGGAAGACTAATGGAATCGGTCTGGAATCTGCTTAGGATACTATCGGAATCCTATTGGGATCCGATTGGGATCCTACTGTAATCGGGTTGGGGTCTCATTAGATTCCGATTGGAGTCCTATTGAAATCCGATTGGGACTTGATTGGACTCGTATTGGAATCCTATTGGACTCCAGATTGGAATATTATTGGAATATGATTGGGATCTTGTTGGAATCATACTAGGACCCTGAGGGGCCCTACTGGAAACAAATCAGAACAACATCGGAATAGATTGGAATCCGATTGGCGTCTTATTGAAATGCTACTGGAATCCTGTTGGAATCCTCAGGGGCACCGAGGACTCCTCGGGCGCCGCAGGACGGGGTGGGGGCGTCTTGAGCGCAAGTCACGGCTGCGCCCTCCTGTCCGGGGCAGGAAGGCATATAGTGGAGACGCAGGCCAAGAGAAACACCCTGCTCGCCTCTCCAGGGCACCCCGGGCCTCTCGGGTCTCGATGGCTCTGCGATGGAGAGCGTGGCGTTCCCACACCAAGGACCAATGGACGTCCTGGGGTCTCAGGGTTGGGCTTCTTGTGTGGAAGTTTTCTTGTGGTCGAGTCGAGCCCCCACTGTATACTCCGATCCTGAGCATCGTTGATCCCCATCTCCACCAGCGTGCGCTGGGCCCCGCTGGCCGATTTACCCACCTGGATGGGGATACAGGCTGCTCTCTTAGGATTTCTGAGGTGGTGAGACGGTGAGGCTCGAGATGTGGATGGGAAGGGGATAGGGATCGTGAAGGGGCCCTGGGACACACAAATAAATACACACAAATAACAGGATTCCCCATGTCTTCCCATATTTTCTGGGTTTCTGTCTTCTCTCCCACTTCCCGTATTTTCCAATATTTTCTAAGGAATCGAGGATTAATTGTGTCTGTGTGTTTTTTCCCTCCTGGGATCAGATGAACGACACTGCGATCATGGGCCCAAGATCGGCCGGGCCTGGCCCTCTGGCTGGTCGCCCCTCCCCGCCGCGGTCCTCGTCGGGGTGCCGGCAGCCGAAGAAGAGGGCCGCCGGGGCCGCCTGCTTCCCGCGCCGGAGCTCCTCCCAGAACCCGCGGAAAGGCGCCACGCCGGCCCCCGCGCCGACCATGATCACCGGGACGTCCTTTTTGTCTCCGGGGAGGGAGGGGGGCTGCCGTCGAAGCGTGGCCACGAGAGCGTGGGCCAAGAGTTTGGGTCGGGCAGTGTCCTCCTACAGGCGGGTTTGAGAAGAAATATGAAGCATGTTAAACAGCTAACCAAGAGTAGTCAGACGAGCAAAACATGAGCAAGAGTAGTCAGAAGAGCACGAGAAATCGTCACCAGACTGATTGTTTACTGTTATTGCATATTCCTCCTGTATGGTTATGTTGCTCCCATCGTACTGCAGGACCACATCCCAAACATTACCCTGGCGACGTACCCAAACCCTGCGCAATGCGGGGCATGAGTAGCTTGGGCGACTTCATAAAGGGGGTGATGACGAGACATGGACGTATGTATTTCTGCGACCAGCATTTGGGAGGTCCCATTAGACTCCGCCGCGGGGACCCCACTATGCTGAGCCCCCTAGCAGGCCTCGAAAGTGGCGACAGTTTCATAGATCGCAGCCCCCGAGTGATGGCGAGGTCGAATTCGAATCTGCGTAGCACGTCACTATGCTGGACCCCCCAGCAGCCCCCCAAGGACGGCGAGGTGTAATTTGAATATGCTAAAGACGTCACTGCGCTGGACCCCCCCAGCAGACCTCGAAAGTGGCGACAAATTCACAGATCGCAGCCCCCCAGGGATGGCGAGGTCGAATTTGAATTCGCGTAGGACGTCATATGCTGGACCCCCCAGGACGCCTCGAACGTGACGACAATTTCACAGATCGCAGCCCCCCCCATGGATGGCGAGGTCTAGTATGAATCCGCGTAGGACGTCATATGCTGGACCCCGCAGGACGCCTCGAAAGTGGCGACAGTTTCACAGATCGCACCCCCCCAGGGATGGCGAGGTCGAATTTGAATCTGCGTAGGATGTCACTATGCGGTGCCCCCCAATAGCCGTCGAAAGTGGCGGCAGTTTCACAAATCGCAGCCCCCCAGGGATGGCGAGGTCGAATTTGAATCTGCGCAGGACGTCACTTTGCTGGACCCCCCAGTAGCCGTCGAAAGTGGCGACAGTTTCACAGATCGCAGCTCCCCAGGGATAGCGCGGTCAAATTAGAATCTGCGTGGGACGTCACTGTGCTGGACCCCCCAGCAGCCCCTTAGAGTGGCGACAATTTCACAGATCGCAGCCCCCCAGGGATGGCGAGGTCTAATTTGAATCCGCGTAGAACGTCGCTGTGCTGGACCACCCAGCAGCCCTCGAAACTGGCGACAATGTCACATATCGCAGTCCCCCAGGGATGGCGAGGTCTGAAATGAACCTGCGTAGGACGTCACTATGCTGGACCCCCCAGGACGCCTCGAACGTGACGACAATTTCACAGATCGCAGGCCCCCCCACCCCACCCAAGGAAACCGAGGCCTAGTATGAATCCGTGTAGGACGTCACTGCGCTGGCCTCCCCAGCAGCCCTCGAAAGTAGCGACAGTTTCACAGATCGCAGCCCCCCAGGGGATGGCGAGGTCTAGTTTGAATCTGCGTAGAGCGTCACTGCGCTGGCCTCCCCAGCAGCCCTCGAAACTAGCGACGATTTCACAGCTCGCAACCCCCCCAAGGATGGCGAGGTCTAGTTTGAATCTGCGTAGCACGTCACTGCATTGGCCCCCCCCAGCAGCCCTCGAAAGTGAAGACCGTTTCACCGATCGCAGCCCCCCAGGGATGACGAGATCTAATTTGGATCGGCGGCCGGTACCCACTCTGTTGGCCTCTCCAGCAGCCCCCGGAAATGGTGACAGTTTCACACATCGCACCCCCCCAGGGATGGCGAGGTCAAACTTGAAACCGCGAAGGACGTCACTGCGCTGGCCTCCTCAGCAGCCCTCGAAAGTGGCATCACTTTCACAGACCGCACCCCCCAGGGATGGCGTGGTCTAGTTTGAATCTGCGGCAAGTGTCCACTCTGTTGGCCTACCCCGCAGCCCTCGAAAGCGGCGACAATTTCACATATCGCAGCCCCCCAGGGATGGCGAGGTCGAATTTGAATCTGCGGCGGGTACCAAGTTTGTTGGCCTCCCCAGCAGCCCTCGAAGCTGGCGACAATTTCACAGGTCGCAGCCCCCCAGGGATGGCGAGGTCTAGTTTTTGAATCTGCGGCGGGTGCCCACTTTGTTGGCCTCCCCAGCAGCCCTCGGAAGTGGCGACAATTTCACAAATCGCAGCCCCCAAGGATGGCGAGGTCGAATTTGAATCTGCGGCGGGTACCCACTCTGTTAGCCTCCCCAACAACCGTCGAACCTGGCGACAATTTGAATGACCGCAACCCCCCAGGGATGGCGAGGTCTAGTTTAAATCCGCTGTGGGTGCCCATTTTTCGGGCCTCCCCAACGACCCTCGAAAGTGGCGTCAATTTCGCAAACCGCAGCCCCCCAGGGATGGCGAGGTCGAGTTCTGATCTGCGGTGGGTACTCACTTTGCTGGCCTCCCCAGCTGTCCTTGAAAGTGGCGACAGTTTCGATGATCACAGCCTCCTCGGAATGGCCAGGCTCGCGCAAAGCAAGAGGAGACAAAACGGAACGCGAGAGGCGAGAGGCGGGAGGAGGACTGGAGACCGCATTGTTTTGTTCAAAACGAATACCCAACCAAGGAGGGTTGGGAATAATTGCGAACACCCCGACAAGTATCGAAACAGTGTCGAACGAGCGTCGCCTCCCAAGGTCCGACACGGAACCCTCAATGTTCTGTATTTTTTTGGCGCTCGAAACTGTCGCTGGTAGCCCAGCCTAAAATAAGCTGGAACATCATACATGTAGAAAGGCATGCCCGACTAGAGGATACGGTCAGGTCGGACATGTCCTCCTACAAGCGGATTTTGTGTGAAAAATGAAGCATACCCAACAACGACCCAACACATGCTCAAACATAGTAGAAACATCGTCCCCTGATTATTATTAAAAACCTTTTTTTTTCGGATATTCCTCCTGTAGAAAAGCATACCCGAATTGAGGACACGGTCGAGACGTGGCCGCCAGGAACGCGGGCCAGGAAAGCACGAACGCTTCGGCCGGAATCCCCAGGCCATGACGCAGGGCCGCCCGAGGCGAAGCGCACGCCGAGATGGAGGTCCAAAGCGCGAAAAACAAAAGTCGGAGGTGGAAGAATTACCTATATGGGACGCACAAAGACATCCTACTACGACTGCGCCGATCGGAAAGTTTCCCTATTTCGCGGCCGTGCTCGCCGCGGCCATCTGGGGTGGCGCGCGCAGGATAGGACTCGCGGAGCCCGGGGGCGGATGGGGACGATGTCGCGAGGGCAGAGTCGGCGCGCCGATGGGCAGCCCAGCGCCCCGTTTGGCCGGAAGGGCCCAGCGCAATGCAAGGGCAGAGCCTAACCCCCGCCCGGGGTCGCGGGATCGGGTTCCCCTTCCCGATCTGAAATTTTAAATCCCAAACGACGTGCTGACCCGAAAAACAGCAAACGGCATAGGACCTTATCAAAACAAACTTCGGGTTCGGTCATGCGACGACCCGAAAAGTTTACGGGCCGACCTGAAAGTGGCCAAATCCCATAGGACGTGCGCCAAACAAATTTCGGGTCCGGTTCGAACGACCCGAAAATGCGCAAACCGCGTAGGCCCCCTTGCCAAAACATCGTTCTCGAGGTCATCGAGCCCACTCCGAAGAAACCGAACATGGGCAAACGGCCAAGAACTTCCTATCAAAAACGGTTTCTCGGTGGTTCCGGGCCTCGTCCGAAGGAGCCGCCGGTGGGCAGACCGCTCAGGACTTCCTACATAAGAAAAACGGTTTCCCGGGTGAGCCATTGTCAACGGGAACGCGCCCCGCGCGGGATCGGGGTTCGCACGGGGGCGCGGCTGCTCTCGCCTGTCCAGGGGGTATGCATTGCCGTGCCCTTCCATCATAGCGTTTGCGCTGCATTCGCGCGCGGCGCCGTGCCTCTCAAATCAGAATAACTTTCGGAGCGCCGATGTATATGTTCTCCTTAGAGGCGCGCGCCCGGGTGAACATATGGTAGAACCATCTTGTAGTATATCGTTTCTCGAGCGGTGTGGCCAGAAAACGCCCGCCACGACACGTATACTATAAGATGTTTCGGTGCGCGCATCGCCTACGGGGGGGAGACGCACATATAACATAAGCATGTTGGGGTGGCGCCGCCGCCTGGCTGTCTCAAGAGGACCACGTCCACGGCGACGCCGACAGCAAGTCCTGTTCAAAACGGACAGGAACTGCTGTTAGTCTTCATACCAAGTTTGTCCGCACACGTAGTTCATTTCTAATCGTGCTCATTTCTAATTGTGCTCGTTTCTATTTGTTCCTGGCCCCCTAGTGGCCAGGAAGAGGCCCAGGATAGGACAATTAGAAATGAAAGGATCTTGGCTCCCAAAAAATCAAAGAACCCTCGAAGACTTAGAAATGTACAATGTGTACTCATTTCGGTCCTCCAGATTTCGGGCTCTGGGGTCAACTCAGAAATCAGAAGGAACGACAGCGGTCCCGACGAGGGGTCGGGGGGGGCCAGGGCCCGCCCATTGAAAAGAAGTTAAGGCGTCGGGCCTGGGGTGCGGACGAGGAGGATCGAAGCTCTGGGCTTGGGAGCGCTCTTTGGTCTCGTGGGGGCGCCGACGTCGCCACGGCTGGAGCTGCCTCGAATCCTCGCCAGCGACGCAACGGACGGATGCGCCTCGAAATCCTGGTCGGAGCGCGCCCCAGGAGAGGTGTGGCCTCTTCTCCGACTCCAGATCCTGGCGCCATCCAGCATACCAAATGCGGCGGCCAATCTTTCACCGTTTCGGGCCCTCGGAGGCCCGCGTCGGGTCTGCAGGACAATCCAAAAACCTTCCCGGGATGGAAACACATTTTTTCCCGCGATTCTCAACAACCAGAGGAAACGGCAGATCGAGACGACCGCTGACTCTCGGCACACGGTTCACGGCCAAACGAGCACAACGAGAAACGAACACATCGGGTCGTAGAAACGCGATGCAACAGAGGCCTGCAAGGCCCACGTGACGAACCTGCGGGCAAGACTTCTATCCATATCCACGGCGTCTTGGAGTTTCTAGGAAGGGCCGCCAAAGGCCGAGGCGCAGTGGATATAGATAAAATCTTGCCTCTAGAGGCCAGACTTTTTTAATCCAGATCCACTGTGCCTCTGATTTCTGGGGAAGGGCAGCCCGGAACTCCAAGACGCAACGGATATCAATACAAGTCTTGCCCACAGAACCATCGTGACGTCAGAAGGGTGGCGGGCGGAACCCTCGCCCTCCACCTTCCGCACCCCCAAGCGGCACGCGCAGCGGCGCGTCCAGTGCAGCCGTCTCTGCGGCTGCAGCCTGCGCGCGGAAGGTGCTAGAAGGTCTAAAAGGTGAATCCTGAGAGGAGGACACCACGGTCACCACAACTCGTCCCAGCACTTGTCGTCGAAAGGAGGAGGATGAGGAGAAGGTGGAGGAGGAGGAGGAGGAGGAGCACGAGAAGGAGCAGGAGGGGTGATTCTTAGCGTGTTTGGGCATCCCAGGGAGGCCCTCGGGTCGTGAGAGGAGGAGGGCACTCAAACTCGTCGTCCCACTCGTCGTCGAAGTGAGGAGGAGGAGAGGGAGAGGGAAAGGGAGGAGGAGGAGGAGGAGGAGGAGGAGGAGGAAGAGGTTTTTTCCCGCGAGCACAGCGTGGGCGAGCACCTCGCGTCCACCTGCGACAAACCTGGTTAGACCTCCGCACCGCCTGAGGCGGCGGAGGAAGAAAGTGCCTCCACGCCGCTTCCAGCGGCAGAGGCCCTGGCAGCAATCCCAATCGACTCCAGAAAATTCAATTCCTGGGTTCTTGACAGCGCGACCACCTCTCCAGGCAGTCTCTCATTCTTATACGGATGCTTACCTGCCAGCAAACGATTTCGTCGAGTCTTGGCGTTGTGGTCCTTCGGGTCCTTAGGACATCCAGCAAGTAACCCACAAGCCCTGGCGCTCAAAAAGGCGCCGCACTCTCGACAGAAGGTATAGTGGCCTATTCGAGACAGCTTGTGTCGCCTTGGCCCCTGCAAAGGAGCCCCGTCGACACGCGCTATCTTCTTCCACTTACCGTGGGAGGAGAAACCCTTCCTGCAAAACTTACGAGACAACGCCCGCTTGGCCTTATAGCTGTGGGCCCGTCTAGCACAACAAGCACACCGCCAAGACCCCCTATCCCACTCCAGGACGTGCCGAGACTCTGGAGGAGGCAGCACCGAACGGCGCGGCCGAGGGCCAGGGGGCTGGGGGGCATTCTGGAGACGGCCTGTGGTGTCGTCAAACGTGCCTATCTTACAAGTCATGTCACCGACGAGCCCGAGAACAGCACAAACCTCCTTGAACCTAGACACCCACGCGTCACGAGTGTGAGGCGGGATGGCGTCTAGCTTGGCTCCCTCCTTCGCTTGAAGGTCGGCGCATTGATTCCCTAGGTAGTTGCGCAGCTCGAGTCCCTCGAGCTGCTGGGCCTGAGCCTTTTTGGAATGCGCTTTGACCTTGGCGACGACGAGGTCCCCCTCCCCCGAGAACGAATCCTCGATCGCATTCCAAATCATGTGCCATAAATCTGCATGCGGTCGCCTGGCTCGGCGGCACCAAACTGGGCCTCGCCTGAAGCCCCGAACGACTGTGGAATTATCGATCCCTACCTGCAGAGGGGCTGTGCCGCGGCGAAGAACATTCAAGAAACCATGCAATTCAGCTCTAAGCACACTTTGTGCCTGCCTTACTCCTGGAACCGTGCCATGCATCGCTTTGCGTACATTACCGTGCTGGTCAACAGAGCAGAGGCCCCAACCGAACGTTTTCAACCCAGAGACCCCGACCCCCGACCCATCCGAATAGGCCAGGCCCGAGAGAAGGGGATCGTCCCCGTACTCGGGGTCCAGGGTCTCAATGCTGGGCGCGACGTCCTGGAAGGGGCCCCCCAGTGGGCGAGGCGCGAGAGCCCTGGAGAAGAGGCGGGAGGAGGAGCACGAGAAGGAGGCACGGTGGATTATATCAGGATAAGATTCACCTGCAGCCTGGCGCTGCCCCTGAAAAGCTGGACACCTACAAAATCTATGGTGTTGATTTCCGATGGCCTGCCCGCACTTTTGACAACTTCGATCTTCCGAGTGGCCTGCTCTCCACACTTTATCTTGCGTCCAAAAATCGCTGCACAGGAAAGCTAGCATAGCCGACTGCTTCTGGCCCTTTTTCTTTTTTGTCCTGACTGCTGCGCGACAGGGCTCGAGGAAGGGCTTCCGAAAGGGCATGCCTCGCTGCGTTGCCCAGTCGGTGAGCTCTTGATCCTCTAAACGAAGGTAAATATACTTGCGCAGCGTGCTGGGCGCCGATCGGCGCATGTCAAACATTTCACCAGTGTGAATGCGGATGGTGTGCCAGCTAGGCCAGGACCAGCCCAGCCTCTGCAGCGTAAGATTACAAGCAGAAGCTGGCCCTCGAACTTGGCTCCAGGGGCGATCTAGCGTCCGACTCCGTCTGGCCGCTTCGCGTGACATTTCCCTGCGCCAGGCCCTGGCCATGTCTACCTGATGCACTCCATTCCAGGCCTGCGTGGCCCACATGCATAGCGGCCTCTGCGATCCCGCGACCACAGGATCAACTTGATACGTCCAGAGTCGGAGGACTCTGTCTCGACCAATCGCACTACCGCCCAGGGTGCCCGAAACCATGACACGCATTCTGTTCAGAGAAACAGGCGAGACTCCTAAACAGCTCGACCCGTAGGTCACGGACGGGATCACCCCTTGGCGGACAACCCTGGCGAGGCGGGCCCCTTGCTTTGAGAGGGCTTTTAATTTTGACTTGCGCTGGCATGCGTATTTAAATCGCTTCTGCATTTTCTTTCTTTTGCGAACTACGGCGCCTCCAGCGCTGTCCACTCCCAGCTGTGAGCTGGTGTCGGTGATGGCAAGACCCAGGTCTTTGGCCCAAGCAGCGCAGCGATTCCGAGCCGAGGCCGAGGCGACGAGGATGTACCCTTTGCCGCGGGCACCACGGGAGACAGGGATGCGCCAGGTACCCTCAATCTCACGGATATAGAACGTGACAGCAGCCTGCAGAACATTGAGACATCGCAACGCTCCTCGGACCTGAATACTGAGATCGTCGACGAATAATTCCATCTGGAGGCGAGCCCCCCAGGCTTGATGCATTGCATCTGTGACCTGCAGCACCACCATCTTGAGTGCCCTGGTGCCACCGATCGAGCCAGCCACAACGGCCGAAAAGGTTTGAATCGACTTCTTGGCTAGGACCCCTCGAAAGGCAAACAGCCTGGTGGACGTGTAGATGCTGATGAGAAGCTCGGCTAGCTGCTGTGGGAAGCCGCAAAGAGGGGCTACGACCCACAGGGCATTCATGGTTACATGTTCAAAAGCACGCGACAGATCCAGCACCCCCGTCACCGACACCTCCCCCTCACGCGTCCCCTCATCGTGCACCATCTGGTGCCATGCTGCCTCTTCGGAGCCCCCTCCAGGGCCCCCGAAGTCATATTTGCGCTTGGCAGAGCGCTCCCAGTCGTGAAAGAGGCCAGGGTGTGCTCGTTCAACTACACGCATGAGGGAGGGGAGGAGCCCAATCGGCCGTGTGCCTCCCGACTCCTTGGAAAGTAGGAAGTATATGATGTACCTTACCTGCGATGGGAACTGTGCCGTGCGAGAGATAAACATCACTAGCTGAATGAGGCAGTCTTTGCCTTCGTCCGAAATCCAAGCCCACCAGCGTGGGTGCCAGTGGTCGGAGCCTATTCCCGTCCTGGCAGGAAAACTCAAACATATTTTGGTAAACAGCTGGCGGTCCAGGTGAACCAACGGATGGGCGAAACGAGCGGCCTCCCAGGGTCGGTCTGTGGGACCCGTGCTTTCCTGTCCATGGGGGCCCCAAACGTCAAACCACCCTTGCGCAGCCCTGTCGGCCGCTTCCTGAGGACCAGCAAGCTCGAGGTTGGAGACGGAGTAACCCGTGACGGGGGGAGGAGGGGCACGCCACTTGCTGATCCTGTGGATGAAAGAAGAACCTGCTGCCGATTCCGTCTTCAAACGTTCTCGCCATTCTTTTGGCCGTGTGGCTGCCTGCTGCCGCTCGATGTTCTGAGCGTTGGCTACAGCTCGTCGCTGGAGACCCATGATCTCGGGGGCCTGCTCCATGAGCGCTGGGCCCTCGAGACAAAAGGCGCGGTATCGTTCAAACTGGGCGATTACGTGCTCAGCCTCCTCCCCCAAGTCGTGAACCAACCGACTCCTTCCTCCTTCGATGCGGCGCTCGAGCTTTGCTCGTCGCGCGCGTGCATGCATCCAGGTACCTTCCTGCTGGGCAGCTTGTGCGAGGGAAATAAAATCACTGGCTCGTGCGGCGACCCACCGCCAAGCTCGGGAGCTAGGCGTTCCCCTGGGGCGTGCGTGCGATTGAGGACCAGCGAGGGGGGCCCAGGTCCACCGAGGAGGATCGCCCCGACCGAGGTAGGATTGGGGTTCTTCCACGCCCAGGAGATTCACCAGCTCTGTTTCAGCACATTGCGAAATCTGCTTCCAAAGCTGGTCAAGCTGGGTGCCACTTAAATCGTCCTGATGATCGAAATCTGGCCACTGTGCAGGCTGCGGGACTGGTCCGCACGGCCTCTCCATTGGGAAAGGTCTGGGCTTGGCAAGCCTCCAGCCGCCTTTTGCTCGCATCCTGGACTGCATGACTAGGCGAACGGGCGAGTGAGGTGCGGCTGCGGTGTCTAATACTTCTACCGCGTCTCCAAAAGCATGCTGGATGCGGGCGTCGAGCACAAAGAAATCGATGATACTGCCACCGCCGACTCCTGCACACGTGGTAGTGGAAGGGAGTCGCACAACTCCACCCACATCTTGGCACCAACCGGTCTTGAGTAAAGGCTCCCCCGTCTCGTTGAAGTCTGCTTGGAATACCCACGGTATGTCATACTGCTTGATGACCGTTGCAATGGACTCCAGAATTGGCAAATTTCGAATCGTCCAACCTTCCCGTGTCCAAAAGTATGCCGTGATAATCATGAGGCCACCCTTCTGTCCAGCAGAGCACCAGCCCACTGCCACGCGGCCAGGCGACCCAGGAGGTGAGATATCAAACGTATTCATGCCTTCAAGATGTGCAAGGCCAACATTCCTTGGCACGAGGAACCCAACTCCACTAGTCGGCCGTCCGCCTGGGCCGCTGACAGCTGGAACCAGTGCTGCCGTGTAGTGCCTGTTGAAGCTGGCCGCCTCGATGTCCTTGGCAATGGGCGCGGTCAACCTATGCTCCTGAAGGAACGTGATATGCATGGGGCCCACGATCTTCCTTGTAGCGGCCTCATCCAAGACATCAATAGCCTGCGCCCAAGATGAACAGTTGAAGCCTGTGAACTCGAGCCCCACGTTGCGCGTGCCGCCCTTGCCTCGACGACGCGGAGGGCTCGCCTTCGGTGAACTTGACCATGTAGAGAATGATGTACTGACTGCGTCAGGAGGAGACCCTCTGAAAGGTTCTGGCTCCTGCGACGTGCTGGGCTCATGCCATGAACCCGACCATGTAGAGCATTGTGTACTGGTACCTGCAGCCGTGGAGGCCAGGCTGCCGAGCCCGTGCGGGCTAAAGAGGTACTGGCTTGGCGGCTGCCTCCGCCCTGCGAGCCCTGGCGCGCTGCAAGGCCTCCGCCAGCTCCTTGCCAGCGGCTTCACGACCAGCGTCAGGGCCAGCGTCAGAGCTGGCAGCGCCAGGCGAAGCGCCCTGGGCACCCTGCGGCTCCGCGGCGGGCTGGGCAGCCTGCTGGGCCTCCTGGGAGGCCTGGGCTGGCGCCTGCGGCGGGCCTCTCTCGGGGCTCTGGGCCGCTGGCGCCTCCGCAGCCGCCGCCTCCGCAGGAGGGTCCTCGCGCTTGGCCTGGGCAGGCGCCTGCGGCGGGCTCCCCTCGGGGGTCTGGGGCGATGACGCCTCTGTTGCCGCCGCGGTCGCAGGGGGGTGCTCCCGCCTGCGCTTCTTGAAGGTCTCGCGGAGCATCCTGATCTCTTCGAGCTGCTCGCGCTGGGACTTGAGGACGTCAGCCCCTGGCCCGAAGTGCGTGCGGACCGCCTGCTGCACCGACGCCTCGAAGGTCTGCTTGAGCTTGTTGAACTGCTGCCGCTGCTCGGATGTGATATCCAGCCCCTCCAGGTCGAAGAGGGGGCCGTCCTCGATGACAAAACTGGCCTCTCCTTCGCCCAACAAGGCAGAGAGGTTGATGACCCCGCCGCCCTTGTTGGTCCCCTCAGGCTGAGGGTCCTTGCCTGGAGACGCCAACGCCTTCTTCTCCTGCGCCAACTTGACCTCAGCCCCCACCAGGGCGTCAGCTGCCGCATCGGATCGAGCCTGGCATTCGGGAGGAGGAGGAGGAGGAGGAGGAGGAGGAGGAGGAGGAGGAGGAGGAGGAGGAAGGGGGGGGAGGAGGAGGAGGTGGAGGAGGAGGAGGAGGAGGAGGAGGAGGAGGCGGAGGAGGAGGAGGAGGAGGAGGATGAGGATGAGGAGGAGGAGAGGAGGAGAGGGAGGAGGAGCAGGAGGAGGAGGAGGAAGTGCTCCTTGGCGTGTCTGGGCCTCCGGGAGAACAACCCTCGGGCTGCGCCTGGCCGCTGGCTTGGAAACACATAACGCTGCCGTGTACTTGTGTCTTGTGTGTGTGTGGCCCCAAGAGGCCCATGTCCTCCCCATCAATCGGACGTCCATTCCCCGTGCATGCTTCGGCTTCGTGCGTGTACTTGTTCGCCAGATGATCCAGGATAGTCCTCGAGAGTCTTCGCCGAGAAAAGGTGCACACGTCCGAGCGATGCCAAGCGAGGGGCCTTCTCGGGCCTGCCGACATAAGAGCTGCACACGGCACGAAATCGATGCTTATCCGACCTGATACGAGCGGGGTCTCACCGCACTGACGACGGACCCGACGCGACGAAGTGCACGTCGGATCTGACGTGTTGGAGTGGCGACGGAAGCCCGCGTCCCCTGGAATAGGGGGAGGGGCAGGGGAAAAGAGGAGAAGGAGGAGGAGAAGGAGGAGGAGGAGGAGGAGGAGGAGGGGCGGAGGGGGGGGGGGGATGAGGAGGAGGATGAGGAGGAGAGGAGGAGGAGGAGGAGGAGGAATTGGAGGAGGAGGAGGAGGAATAGGAGGGGGGGGGACGAGGAGGAGGAGGAGGGAGGAGGAGGAGGAGGAGGGAGGAGGAGGAGGAGGAGGAGGAGGAGGAGGGGAGGAGGAGGAGGAGGAGGAGGAGGAGGAGGAGGAGGAGGAGAAGAGGAGAAGGAGGAGGAGAAGGAGGAGGACGAGGAGAAAGAGGAGGAGGAGGAAGAGGAGGAGGAGGAAGACGAGGAGAAGGAGGAGGAGGGGAGGACGAGGAGGACGAGAAGGGGGGGGGGGGGACGGGCCGAGGGAGGGACAAAAGCAGGTGGACGAGGCGTACGGGTAATAGAGCAACGGGAAGGAGGGCCGTGGGCGAGAGCACGCGCGGCGGGGGAGGGGCGAGCGAGCGCGCTGCTTGGGGGAGCCCGCCGGTGCCCATCAGGGCATGGCGTGCGTGGAGGCCGTGGCGTCGAAAACGTGATACGTAGGCGGTCTCACGTGACAACCACCACTTGGTGCACCTGGCCGCTGAGAGCCACCGAAGGTCGTGTGTGCTGCTGCGTTGGCGGTGGGGGAGGGGCAGCAGAGGGCAGAGGAGAGAGAGAGAGAGAGGACGCGAGAGTGGGGGGGGGATGGCGAGCTGAGTGCGCTCGCGGGACATCTGACGTCCTGCCCCTCCCTCCCTTCCCTTACGATTGCGTAGCCCCTCTCTAATCGCACAGTCGGGCATCGAAGAAGACATTGATCCTGAAAAGGCAAAGGCAGCGCGACATGGCATGGAATTCGCCGCCCAACGGGCCAGAGGCGTGCTAAGTTCTCCGGTAACCGCTTTGCAATAAGTCTACTTCGCGCGCGCGGGGCGGCCTCTGGGGGCCCCCGGATGAAAAATACCCCGGGCAGGTCACGGGCGACTCGGGTCAGAGATGGTTTTCCTCCTGGGCGTCGCCCTCGAGGCCGTCCAGAGAGCCCCAAGAAAAATAAAGAGGCCGCCAAAAACCCCTCAAGATGCCCAAGAGGCCTACAAGAGCACTCTCAAGAGGGCCCCAAGAGGCACAAGTCATTGCTTTTCCCTAGGTTTTGGAGAGATTTGGGCGTTTCCACCTCTTCGGCTTCCCGACACCCCAAGACGGCCCAAGAGGACCCCAAGACCGCCCGAAGAGGCCTCCAAGACGGCCCGAGAAGGCCCCAAGAAAGGTCCCAGGGGGGGGAACAAATTAGAGCCCTCGGCCCTAAGAAGCCCCCAGGAGTCCCCAAGAGGCCCCTAAGAGGTCCCAAGAGGCCCCCCACAGGGCCTCAGGAGGCCCCCAAGAGGCCCCCAATCGGCCCCAGGATGCCCCCCAAATGCCCCCACGATCACGCAAGCAAGTGCCAACGACTCGACGCGTTTAAGAGTCCCCAAGAGGCCACCAAGAAGCCTACCGAAAAAGTCCCCATGGGCAAAACGCTTCCAGACGGCCCACGACGCGTTCAAGACTCCCCCCGCGGCCACCAAGAAGCCTCACATGCCGAACGCAAAGCCTGCTAAAAACAGCCGCCGCCCCTGCAGCTCCGCACCGTGAAAGACCACTCGGTCAGTCGACAACGGCGCGCAATATGGGCCGGCGGAATGAGCGAAGCGATTCAATAACATGGTATGGCGTGGGAGAGCACGGCAGAAGCAGCATGGCGTAGCATGGTGTGGCGTTGAGTAGGAATCATGGTTTGGATATATGAGCCAATGGCGATCCAATAGTACTGCCAACTCTGCAATGAGAGCGCCATTCCATTGGGCGCAGGTTCCGTGGCAACTGAGAAATGAGGCCAACGTTGTAGCGGGAGTTCTGTCTTGAAAAGCCAACACGCAGGGACCGGGGCTGGGAGGCGCAAGCCATATGCTGATACAAGAGCACGACCAGTGCCGCCTCGAGAGTGCCAATCCTTCGGATGGAGATTCCTGGGCAAGTCAAGAATCCGGCTTCAGAAATGAAGCCAACGCTGGAGCCAGAACAACATTGTCAATGACAGGCACGTCAGAGAGGAAGCCCACGCTGCCAAGGAAACGCTGCTTTGAAGGACAAGTTGGACATGAGGCCAGCGCTGTAGCGGGGGCTGCATTTTAAAAGAACTGAAAACGTGGAGATGACGCCAATGACCGTTAATGACCGAAGAGGAAGCCCTCCGTTTAATGACCGAAAACGCGAAACGATGCCACAGACCCTGTAGCGGGAGCACCGTTGAGAACGACCAAAAACGCGAGAATCAGGCCAAAGCTGCAGCGGGAGTACCATTCTCTAGGGATGGGAACTTTGAAATGAAGCCAATGCTGAAGCGGAAGCACTAGGTAGACTGGAAGGGCTGAAAACGATCGGACCAGAAGAAACATCAGAAATAGCATCTTTCAAAGTCCTGTGCGTGAGCAAGTGCACGGAGAGGAACGGGGGAGAGAGGAGGAGTAGTACACATGTCGTTACTCACGCCATCGCTCGGACGTCCATCCCTCGTCCATGCTTTGTTTCCGCACATGTGCTCCTGTTCGCACAATGGCCCACAATACTCCTCGATGGTTCTCGCCGAGGAGAATTCACCCGTCCGAGCGGTGGGGAGGGGGGGGGAAAAGAAGAGGACCAGGAGCAGGAGGAGGAGGAGGAGGGAGAATGGAGAAAGAGGAGGAGGAGGAGGAGGAGGAGGAGGAGGAGGAGGAGGAGGAGGGGGAGGAGGAGGAGGAGGAGGAGGAGGAGGAGGAAGAGGGAGGAGGAGGAGGAGGAGGTGGAGGAGGAGGAGGAGGAGGAGCAGGAGGCAGAGGAGGGGGAGGAGGAGGAGGAGGTGGAGGAGAAGGAGGAGGAGGAGGAGGAGGAGGAGGAGGAGGGAGGAGGAGGAGGTGGAGGAGGAGGAGGAGGAGCAGGAAGAGGAGGAGGAGGGGGATGGGCAGGGAGAGAGGGGCGGGGCGACCCGGACCTCCGACCACAGCGAGACGCTACCAAGCTGCCGCCCCCTGGACAAGACGAAGCCAGGGAGAGATAAAATCGGGTGAGGATAAATCTCGGGGGCGTCCCCTCCTCCTCCTCCTCCTCGCCTCAACCTCCTTCTCCTCCTCCTCCTCCTCCTCCTCCTCCTCCTCCTCCTCCTCCTCCTGAATCTCGGGGATAAAATCGGGTGAGGTTAAAAAAGGGGGGCGTCAAAGGGGGGGGGGCGCAGATCGTGGCCGCCGGCATGTGCGCGGCCCAGGGAGGGGGGGCCCAGGACGCAATGAAACAAGAAGAGGGACCATGAAATCTAGGGAGATGTCATAGCCCCCGCCATGTCAACACCCCCCTTTTGGGCGCCACCGAGAATCGGGGATCTCCGAGATCCGGCGGCTCTGGAAGATGTCTCGGGCGCCGCGGCCTTCTCATAGCGGTCCGGAACGCTCTGAGGGCGTTCCGGAACGCTCTGGCACGGATTTGTCGCCGTCCTAGCCCCGTCCGATGACCTCCGACAGCAGCGAGATTTTGACCAGCCGCCGCCCCATGGAACACTCGACCCACTCCCCAGGGCTGGCGTTTCACTCCCCGGTCTTCTCTCTTGCGGTTGGACCACGGAACGGCCCCTCGAGGGCGAGAACATCCAAAAAGCTCCCGGCCGACTTCTCCCGCGAACCGCCAGGTGTCCAGAAGGACGGAGGTCGGCGCCCAAGCGCGAGGGAGACCTGGAGGTGCTGTGGCACCTCAGGACGTTGGCCCCCTGGCCCCACCCTGCTCCGAATTCCACTCTCCGGATCACCGGGCCCGCCGGCACGCGCGGGAACGGAAGGACGGAGAGGGGGAGATGGCGGCAGCGCGCGCGCGCGTCCTTCTCCGGCAGGTGGAAGGCAGAGGGGCGGAACTTGGCGAGCACCGTGGTGCCAGGCTTCATCCTGGATGGATGGGACCAGGACCGCCCGAGCAGAGAGGCGCCGAGCCGCGTCGGGCGTCGTCGCCGCCGTCGCCATCTCGTCGGTCGTCGGGAGGAGGTAAGAGAAGACTGCGGGTCTGGGGGAGGAAGACGGAAAGGAGAAAGAGGAGGGGTCGGAGGGGGAGGAGGAGGGCGAGGAGGAAGGAAGCTCTCGGAGGGGCTCGACGGCTTTTGGAGTTACTCATCGGTTCTGCGAGGCGGTCGACGGCTTTCGGAAGGTTTTCTGGGTGGCTGCCAAAGATTTCTTACTGAGGGCCCACCTAACTTGGGCTGGAGAAAAAATCAGAAACCGATGCCGTCACTCGCAGGCGCACTTTGACCAGGATCCCGATGCGGAGCCAGCATTGGCAACAAGCAGAACGCCCACGAAGGCGAGAGCGAGAGAACAGTTATCTTTCAGATGGCGGACTTCGGAAACTCTGAACCCAAAAACGTGTTTATCTTTTGGGGGCGCATCCTTTACTTTCGCCGCCATCCGCCGAGCTTCCGCCGGCTTCCGCCGGCGGCGGCGGCGGCCTCGTTTTACTTCTGCCGACCTTTCATCGCGGCGGAAGAGATGACACCTCTTTCGATCCTCGAAGGCAAGGCCCTCTGGAACGATGATGATGCTAATGCTGATGCTGATGATGATGACGATGATAATGATGGTGATGGTGATGGTGATGGTGATGGTGATGAGGATGATGATGTTGTGTTCTCCAGCGCTGCTGACAGATCTAATACTTCATGACACGTCAAACAAATCACATAAAACAGAGACAACACAAACAAACAAATAAGCAATCAAACAAACAAACAAACAAACAGACAAAACACGCCACGGTGCCGCAGGGCACGGGGTGGGCGTGTCCTCGGGTCCTGCGCCTGATCTCCCAATCCTCTGAGCTTCAGTCCTCACTCCTGGGGAGTCTGTACAGGGCCCAGAGCCCACGTTGCCACATCTATCGGGGCTTGTCGCGGTTCTACTGGGCTCCGGCGCATCCCCCCGTGATTTGTCGGCCCTATGACGCGCCAAGATGGCCCCAAGAGGCCACCAAGACGGTCCAAGAAGGGCTCCGAGGTAGCCAAACATCGCACCCAGACGCCCAGGATGGTCCCAATACGGCCCAAGAGGCCTCCGAGATGCCCCAGCTGAGCCCCAAGAACCTTGCCAAGTGGGCCCCGAGAGGCCACAATCATTGATTTCCCATACTTCTTTCAATGATTTGGGGGTCCTCGACTTTTCGAGCTCCCGACGCTCCAAGACGGCCCAGAAAGCCCTCTAGACCGCCCCAGGACGGTCCAAGAGGCTCCCAAGAGGGCCCCAACACGGCCCAATAGGACTCGACAGCCCCAGGGGCGCCCAAGACGGCTCAAGACGGCCAAAAAGGAACCCCAAGGATGGCCCATGAGCGGGCACACGAACCGAGAATTTAGTCATCCGCCTCAAGAAGCCCCCAGAGGGGGCCCAAGAAGCCCAAAGATCCCCGCGAAAAGCCCCAAAGACGCCCCAAGAAACCCCAAAACGGCCCCCAAGAGGCCTCAACACGGATCCCAAGAGGCCCCCAAGAGACTTCCGATGACATCCCAACGAACATCCGAGGGGGCCGATGTCCAACAACCCATGCACAGTGACGAGATGAGTGGATGAACCGAAAGCCATTCGATACTAGATCCCCCCAAGCCATGCACGTACCGTTCAGCTTGTCGTATCGCAGCTTGCTTATGAGATTGCTGCATCGTGCTTTTTCCATCCAAATCAAACCACCGTAATGTATATGGCTGCCGCCCCCCAACCATCCTTGTCAAATATTCGTATGCGGGCACATCGTTTACACCATAAAACATGAGTGATACACTAGGTACAACCATACACCATAACCCACGCGCGCGCTCATGCCGATATCACAACAAACACGTGAATCCTGCAACCACCCGAAAAACATTCAAGTCTCTGGGGCGTTTCGTCAACACTCGCGCGAATGCTCTGCCAGCACGAACTTGCTGAAGTACACGAAAACCGCAGGATGCTAGCAATCTCGGCAAACAACCGTATTCGCATCGCACCACGCGATGCATCCGCGCTGACACAGCATGCACCCATTCCACGAACCCGAATCAAGTACAACCATGCGGGCTACACCCGCGCGCCGCCACACGCGTGTCGAAACCCGTCCCCAACCATTGGCTTTAAAAATATGTCAGGAGAAAGTTCTTCAAGCACAGATCTAGAAAACCGTAGCGTTCAACGAAAGTGCTGCCAGCTTTATTTAATGTCTGCGCGCGCATGTTGCCCATCATCTTCCCCGCCAACGCCCTGGCATCACCACCGATACGGTAATCCCCTTTTTACCGCCATTGCAGTCATCATCATCATCATCATCATCATCGTCATCATCATCATCATCATCATCATCATCATCACAATCGCCTTCCTCACCTACACATTGACATCGTCATCGTCATCGTCGTCACCAGCATCGGCGCCGTCATTGGCCTTGCCGTCGTCATCATCGTCGCCCTCCCCGTTAAGATCATCAACGCTGCCACCACTGTCGACGTCATCATGAGATCGTGCCTGCCCGAGTTTCGGACACGCACTGGCCTTTGAGACGCGCTGGGAAGGTCCCATCGGTAAGCGCCATCGCGGCCGCATCAGCTGTGCCAAACCAGCCGGCCGGCATCGGTGCGGCCGGGTAGCCGAGGCAAGCGGCACGTCGCCGCGGACGAGGGCTGCTGGGCCTGAGCGGGGCCGCGCCGGGCGCGGGCGCCCCCCGCGGGCCCTCCCTCCCCGTAGGCCGCATCCTGCCGCTCGTCGTCATCGTCCTTCGTGTCGTCCGTCGTGTCGTGCCATTGGGCCCCGTCTGCGCTGGTAAACAAAAAAAATCAACCGGCCGATCTGCGCGGGAGCGGCAGGGGGCGTCGCAGGGCGCCCCCTGCCGCTTGGGGGGCCCTGGGCAGGGGGGGGCCTTCCTGGAGGGATATGCGCCGCCGACTCTCCTGCCGCCCTCCTTCTTGCCCGCCGCCAGCTCCGTGTCCATCCCCAGCCCTCCCCCATGCTGCCCCACGACATACAGTGGAGGCCCGACCACAAGAAACCTTCTTCAAGAAACCCAGCCCTGAGACCCCAGGACATCCCTTGATTTTTGGTGTGGGAACGTCACGCCTTCCACAGCAGAGCCATCGACACCCAAGAAACCCAGGGCACCCCTGGAGGCAAGCAGGGTGTTTCTTGGCACGGGTCTCCACTGCACCCTTTTCTGCCTCTCTCTCTCTCTTTCTCTCCCTCTCTCTCTCTCTCCCGCCCCATACCCCACCCCTCGGCTGGCGCCAGCGTTGGTGGCCGACACTAACAAGCTCCTGTCCAGCTCATCGCCCTGCCCAGCTCATCGCCCTGCCAGCCCCGCCTGCCCCCAACGCTGGTTGCCGGCATCATCCCGTGCTCGCAGACTCTTTGGCCCTGCCTGGTGCCAGCGCTGCTTTGCCGACGTTCGCCTCTAAAAGCCACTGATCGGTCCCACTCGCTCAATCAGCTCAGCTAGTTCTCGGCGGCGAGCCCAGGGGGAAGCGAGAAGGGGCGGGCCTTCCCAGAAGGCTCGGAAGTCCTCCGGCCTTCTAAGCCTTCCCCGAAGACGCAGATCACTTCCCAGACGGCCGAAGGGCCTCTGAGAAGCCCCGCCGCCTACTGAGAAGGCCTTCGCCTTCTCACTTCCCCCCTCGCTCGCCACAGACTAACAATCACTGGTCAGCTCAACTCGCTCAATCAGTTCTGATAGTTCTGCCTGGCAGCAAAGCCAATTCCTAACACTGGCCCGCCCTGGCCCCTCCTCGACTCCACCCTGTCTAATCTCCATGACCCTTGCCATCGCTCGGACGTCAATTCCTCGTGCGTTTCTCGGTTTCTCGGTTCCTTTTGCTAAGTGATCCATGATGCTCCTCGATGGTCCTCGCCGAGAACAAATACACACGTCCGAGCGGTGCCAAGGACCCTGCCAGGCACCACCTCCGAATGCCGACACGGGCCCTGCGTCGGGGGTCCGCGCGTCGGAATCATGAAGGAACCAGTCGTCCAGCCGTCACGGAACAGCCTGGCAACAGTGCGGACCCAGAGTGGCCTTGCCGGACCCTCTCAAGGTTGGCGTGTGGGTCGATTTACCTTGGCCTGTTGGAGGCTAGGACTCCCATCTCTGTTATGCTGGTGCCAAACTTCTGATCGAGAACGAAGCCAGGACCACAATCTACCACCAGGCCAGGGCAAAGCCCGAAACCAAGATCGGCCCAGACCAAGTAAATACAATGATACAATGCAAAGCAATACGACAACCATCGCAAACCAGACAAATACACATTCCGCAAAACAGATCCAGAACGTGCCAGACCACACCACACCCTGACACCGCGCGCAGGTCCTGGTGGTAATGAAGCCGGAGCAGCTGCCGAAGAAGCGCGGGCGGCTCTCCGGGACCGCGCCGTCGGCCAGGCACCCGATGGCCTTGAGCTGCTCGGCCAGCTGCGAAAGGGCGCCTGGCTCGTGGCTGGTGAGGCTCACACACAGCGCGATTTTGTCTGGAAACGCCTTGGGGGACGAGGCGATCGTAAACTCGCGGGCCTTCTGCCGCGGGCAGTGCAGCAGGAATTCGCTGGCGTCTATGGAGGCGATGCCCAGCATGGACCAAAACTCGTGCATGCGGCAGCAGAGCGGAGCGGCGCCAAGTGCTTTGACGGCGTCGGCGTCGGCGAGCAGCTTGCCCAGCCTGTCACGAGCAGCTGGGTCCTTGAGCGTCGGCTGCACCGCCGACAGCATCTTCTTGGTCGGAGCGCGCGCAAGGTCGCAGTAGCGCGCCAAGGCCTCACGAAGAGTGCAAGGCGTCGGGAATGGCTTCTTGATCTTGATGCCAGGGCCCTCGGCCGCGACGAACGTGACCGACTTGTCCAAGTCTGCCTCGGCCAGACCCATAAGCTTCAGCGACGCGGCCACGTCCGCTGGGTCGCTCTCGGGCAGCACGGACAGCGTGCCGCCGAGCGTATAGCTCTTGAGCGCGCCGACCGCCTCCACCTCCACCTGGGGGTCGCGAGAGGAGGGCGCCCACACGCCCACCAGAGACAAAGAGGCGGGAAGGCGCAGCCCATGCCAGGGAAAAGCCAGCTCGAATGAGAAAGTTAGGGGCGCTTCCTAGAGGCAGCATGGATACTCTGAGGCGATCCTGGGCCTCGAGGTCGAGACAGCTCCTGGGAGTATCTTCTGGGAGAGCAACTGCCTGCAGCCTGGACCGAGACGGGGAACATCTTCGATTGACTTCTGCGCCAGCCTGGGCCAGCTTTCAACCAGCCTTGCCAGCCTGTCTGCCATGGCCAACTTACAAACAAACTGAGGGTCAGCTGCCTGACTTGAGATGAAGACTTCGGACAAGCGCGTTCCTCGCAAAGTAGCTACTCACACATGGCCTGGATCCCTTCCACCTAGGCAAACAATCTCCATGACATCGAACAACAGTATTTTGGGGGGCGTTTGCGAGTAGGAGGCACTTTTGCGAGCAGTGGAACGCGCTTGGTGAGACTTCTCACGGCCAGCCCGGGCCCACTGTCTTCAAGCGCCCGGCCAGCGCTGCCCACGGCCACGCGGACTGCGCGGCAACAGCATCAGAAGCCACGCCGGCGGGCGTGGAAGTGCGAGCGCGGCGCGCGTGAAGGTCTCTGGCCCCTCGGCGACCCACCGTCTGGCCGAAACGGGCGCGAGCCCCCCGGGAAACGAATGCTGGCATCCTGAACACGATGGAGCTCGGCCCAGATACAATCAACCCGTATCAGAAGGACGCACGAGAAGGATGCGAGTGCCTTGGAAGGCCGCTTCGAAGCTTTTCGAGCGGGGCGCGGCCAACGAAGGTGGCCAAGAATGGGCCGAGGATGCAAGGATGCAAGGGCACCCTTGGTTGCCCATCCTTACTATGCCGGCTGGCTGTAAACATCTTCCATGCCACCTCCCATGCAAGGGGCCAGACACCGGGCCGACCCTTCAGGAGAAAAAGGGCCACACAAGCACAGGGGCCCTGACGAGGAGACGAGGCGTTCCGATCATCCCCGGTTGAGGTTGTAGAATTAGGTCGGGCATGTCCCCCTACAGGCAGATTTTGGACGAAACATAAAAAACAGTCAACAAAGATTTAAAAACAGATTCAAAAATAGTCAAACATGCATCCCCCGACTACTTTTGACCAGTTTTGCATCTCCCTCCTGTCGAGGGACCGGCCCGACGTAAAGGTTGTAGAAGGGACGGGGGGGCTGAACCAAGCCAGAGCGATGGGCGCCCATGCGCTTCCCGAGCGGACGACGCGGGGGCCCCCATCGGCGACGGACGATCACTGGACGCCGTCCCTCTCGGGGGGAACGAACGGGGGGGATAGCACAGGTAGGGAGCCCACAGAGGACGTACGCGACCAACTATGTACATGAACACGGCCCCTCGATCTGCGAGACCGGCCGCGTGATACGAACTTTCGGACAATGCGTACTCTCGAAACCAGCGTGGATTCATGTACGTGTACGTCCTTCTTTCGCTCCTGAACAGGGCAGGGCGCAGACTCAGCTCGCGCAGCGGACTTTCCCCGGCGCCTCCCGGCGCCGGGAGGCGCCCACGCATCGAGGAATTCGGCCCGGCGGCGGGGCCGAAACCGGCCGCACGCCGCAGATTTCGTACCCCCCCTTTCCCCATGCCCCCCTTTTGTTCGGCCCGACCCTCCCCCCTCCGAGACCGTCCTCCGCCCCACCCCCGTCCTACATAATCGCTCTCAGTCCTCCTTCCCTGCAAACTTACATTTTCTCCTTTCGCATCTCCTATTCCTCCTGCTTCTCTCTTCGTCCTGGTCGTTCTCCTCGCATCCTCCTCGTCCTCGTCCTCCTCTTCCTCCTCTTCCTCCTCCTCCGTCTCATTCATCTCCTCCTCTCCCCTTCCCAGCATTTTCTCTTGATGTTCCTCCTCCACCTTCTCCTCATTTGAACAATTTCTCCCTGTCTTATCCCCAGACGTGTTGGTAGGGCGGGCTGGGCGTTTCGCCTGAGGCTTCATCACCCAGTATGACCCTGAAGCTTGAAACTTACAGCAGCTTCACGTCTGAAGGGCGGCTTGTCTGCAAATAACAAAGCGCACGTTCGTCCTAAAAGTTTGCAGCAGTTTCAAGGATGCAGGGCGGGTGGTTTTCGAAACGTGGCTCTCACCCTAGCGACGCGCACATGCGTCTTGAAGCTTGCAGCAGCTTCAGGGCGGGCCGTTTTCAACATGTGGACCCCGCCTTAGCGCCGCGTGCACTCTTCTTGAAATGTTGGAACAGATTCCCGTTTGGAGTGGCCGGTTTCAAATGTGGTTCTCGCTTAAAGCACCGCGCACATTCTGCTGAAAAGTCTGCAACAGCTTCAAGGGTGGAGGGCGGTTGCTTTGCAGAATGTGACGCTTGCCTCAGCGCCGCGCGGATTCGTCTTACAGAATTGCAACCGTTGCATGGGTTCGTCTGGTTGTGGTGTACTGCTGCGATTGAGGATTGGCAGGACGCAACAGTCACGTTGATTCGCGATGGTGAACTTCCAGGAACGATACTTTGGAGCGATATAGGGTTGACAGGACGCAACGGTCACTATGATCCGTGGCGTTGACATCCTAGGAATGGCGTTCTGGCACGAGTGGGGAGTCTCAGACGGTTGTCTTCTAATGGGCTGGTTCCCGCAATCTATTTATATATATACATGTGTATATATAAATATGATTCATGCAGGGGCATGTGAAGAGGGAACTGTTTGACAACGATGATTAGTATTGCAAGTTGGGAGTATGGTTTGCGACAGCGTTGAGGAAGGATGTATTGCAACAACGTTGATGAGTATTGGGTTTGCACTTGTCCTTCTAGTCGTCGTCCTCCCGCTCCTCCTCTTCCTCCCACCTTCGTCCTGCCTGTCCTTCCTCCCTCCGACTCCTCCTGCTCCTACTCCTCCTCTACGTCCACTGTCTGCATAAAACCCGCCCAGATCCTCCAAGGATGCCCGAGGACCCCGATCCCCCCCCCCGAAGAGCAAGGTGGCCGCACATCGCGGTTTACTCTGCGAGATGCGCGGTGCGCGCTTCGGTTTCGCGTCAGCCCCCCTGGATGACGCAGCTCCTGCAAAGGGCGCAAAGCGCGAAACACAGTTATCTTTACGCCCGTGTGGGCGATCTGATAGCATTCCTCCCGAGCCAGCGAGCGTCCGTACCATCCTGCTCATGCTCCTCATTCGCCCTCATCCTCCTCCTCCACCTCCACCTCCACCCCCTCCTCCTGCTTCTCCACCTCCACCTCCTCCTCCTCCTCGTCCTCCTCCTGCTGCTCCTCCTCCTCCTCCTCCTCCTCCTCCTCCTCCTCCTCCTCCTCATTCTCCCTCCCTCCTCATTCCCCCTCGCCCCCTCTCTCCCC
The DNA here is from genome assembly GCA_963575745.1 of Prorocentrum cordatum. Taxonomy (NCBI): domain Eukaryota; class Dinophyceae; order Prorocentrales; family Prorocentraceae; genus Prorocentrum; species Prorocentrum cordatum. Next base: position 611,355 of record CAUYUJ010015682.1, read on the forward strand.
TCGCCCCCACGCCCCCCCCCCCCCCCCGGGCCCCCGCCACCTCGGCGGTGGCGAGGCCCCCGGCAACGTTGGGGCTCTGCCGCAGCTCCCGGACCCTGAGCACCTCGCGCGGGGGGGGGCCCCTGCCGAGGCAGGGAAAGGCCGGGGAGGGGGCGGGGGGGCGGGGGCAGAGGGCCGGGGGACAGGACGGAGCTGAGCAGGCCCTCGTCGCCACAGCTGGGCTCGCCACCGTGTGCCCCCTGGCTTCCTCGCGCCATCCGCAGGCAGCCCGGGATGGTCAGAGGGAGCGACCAGGCAGAGGAGCGGGGGGAGGAAGAGACGGGAGAGGATGTGGGAGAGGAGGAGGAGGAGGAGGAGGAGCATCATGGGCATGCTCCTCCTCCTCCGCCTCTTCTCCCCCCCTGCTGGCATTGACGCAAAGGCCTCGCTGGCACTTCAACTTTGCGAGCTCTCGGCAATACCGCGGTGGTCGCCCTTCCACTCCACGGCTCCACGAGAGGAGCCAGCACCACGCTTCCCATTCCAAAGAGCTCGCGCAACGAATTCCACCGGCACCACGTCCCTACCGACACTACAACCGGCAACATGTTCAAACAACCTATCATGTAAGAAATCTGGGCCAGCTTCAAGGGAAATGTCTTAGACGTGCGTGGCCATTTTCTTTTGGCAATTCCGTCCGTTCTTACGGCTTCTTACGACAAGCCTGGGCCAACTTCTGGCGTTGGCGCTGGAGGGCGCTCACGAAACAGTGGAAAACACACACGTGTGTGTGTGTGTGATTGTGTGTGTGATTGTGTGTGATTGTGTGTGATTGTGTGTGTGCGTGTGCGTGTGCGTGTGTGTGTGTGTGCGTGTGTGCGTGTGTTTCTCCACATGTGTTCCACAGATGTGTGTGTGTGGTTGTCTGTGTGTGTATGTGTTTGCGTGTGTGTTTCTCCACATGTGTTCCACATAAGTGTGTCTGTGTGTGTGCTGTGTGTGTTTGTGTTTGTGTGTTTTGTTGTGTGTGTGTTCCTGTGTCCACCGTGTGTTTTGTTTGTGCGTTTGTTTGCGTGTTTTTGTTTCCACTGGCCAGCTTTCCGGCAAGTTGGTTAAGAGACGCCGGAACAGCCTTTAGGCAAGAGGTTTCTCAGCCAGACGACCTGCAGAAGGCTTCCCGCTCCAAGGAGCCTCGCCCCCCCTCCTTCTCCTGGCCCGTGCCCTTCCCGCTACCCTTGTGGATGCCACGACAATGGACACCCCTCGCAATCCTATCATTGAGGTTGAGATGTGTTTAAAATGTCGGAAACATGTTCTAAGCATGTTTTAAACATGTGTTTAACATGTTTGAACATGCTTAGCTAATCCCACGTTCCCCCACCACGTATATATAGACCGCGTCGGACCGCGCTATGCCGATACCTTGCTACTCAACCTGTGTCATGTCCTTCTACTCCGCGAGTGTCCCCATCTAGGGAAGCCGCGTGGACGACGCGTCGAAATGCGCCCGCCATGCGGATGCCCTGTTACTTACTTAAATCGGGGATGGACAGACCCCCCTTTAGTAAAACGTGGTGTAGTGAAAACGACCTGAGGCCCAAGCCTGGCGGGCGCAAGCCTGGAAAACAATGGCCGCGGCGCCCTCTCGAGAACCGAAAACGGACAATTCACTAATCGACGTGTCACTATTGGGGGTTCTGTCCACCCCCGATTGAAAAGAACTCGTGCCCGTCCCTCTCCACCAGCCTCGTCCCGCCAATACCACGTTCCCCCCTGCAGGGATCGGCTACACGCAAGAGTGGCCCATAGGCCAGAGTGACCTCTGGTGCGCGGCCTGTAGCGGGGGTCGCGGAGCGGCCAAGGTCAGGCGCGCAAGCCGCTGCTGCCGCTCCGCGCTCGGCGTTCTCGGGGGACCCCGCTGGGCCCGCACCAAAGACCATTCCGGCGAAACGCCACTCTTTCACTGTGCTGGCCTTGCAGACGTGCTGCAGCGGATCTCTGCGTGGATTCTTGCCCGAAGCGGCGAGCGAAAAACGAAGTGAAGTTCGCGTGGATTCTTTTTGGTCTCCATTCCTGGCCAAACGAAATCCGCACGAGATTCACCTCGAAATCCGGAACGAAATTCTCCAGAACACCCAGGGCCCACCGTGTCGTTTTCCGTACGAAACCCGCCTTAGCAGCGAAACGAACGAGGCCGCGAACACAGGCGCAGGCGCGGGCGCGGGGGCAGCAGCGGGCGCGGGGGCAGCAGCGGGCGGGCCCCGGGCTGGGCGCCGCCATCGCGACCCGTGGACACTCCGACCAGCCCGGACAAGCGCATTCCACTGCTCGCAGAATGTAAGCACTCGCAGATGGCCTGGATCCGCCGCCAGGGATTCACGATCCATTCTATAGAGAGGAAGACCTGTTTTCTTCCTTCGGACGTTTTTGGAGGCCTGGAAATTGGCACCAACCCCAACATAGGAGTCTGCCTCCACAGGGGAAAGATGATCCTCAATTTCGGTGTTGGTGGTAGTATTGTGGCCACCGCGGAAGCCAGAATATTACCACCATCGCCGAGATCGGGATCTCCTTCCTTCGGTGGCGGCACACCACCGATGTTGGTGCTGGTGTCAACCTCTGGGCCTGCGACGTTTGCGAGTAGGCCCTCTGCGCGCAGCGGAACTAGAGGCCTCCTAGATGGGGTCGGAGTAGATGGGGTCGGAGGATCGCGCCGCATCGCCGATACATCGGCAATGCATCGGCGATGCATCGGCGATGCACTGGCGATGCATCGGCGACGTTGGCGATGCATCGTCGACGCCGGCGCGGAGAACATCGAGCCGCAGCGGCGATGCATCGGCGGTGTGGCGCGATCCTCCGACCCCATCTACGGCAGGTTCGTGTCGTGTCGACCCCGGCGTTGGTTTTTGACACCGCAGGGATCGTTCAACCTTGAACGATCGGCCGCTGCCGCAACGTCCGATCGTTCAACATCGATCGATTCTGGGTCGCCGGCGGCGTTCAACCTTGAACGTCCGCGCTGGGGTCGCCGCTGGTCGACACGACGCAGACCTACCGTACTCCGACCCCATCTGGGAGGCTTAGAGGAACGCGCTCGGTGACGGCGGAGAGGCCGCGCGGCGTCCAGCACGCGGCGAGGCGGCGAGGCGGCCCCCGGGGCGGCGGCGAGGCGGCCGCGCGAGGCGGCGGCGCGAGAGGCCGCGCCGAGGCGCTCTCCGAGAGGCGGCCGCCGAGGGGGCGAGGCCGACAGAGCGACCGCGAGGAAGGCCGGCGGCAGGGCGAGGGCCGGGCCTTGGCCGAGGAGGAGGAGGAGGAGGAGGAGGAGGAGGAGGAGGAGGAGGAGGAGGAGGAGGGGGGGGCGGAGGAGGAGGAGGAGGAGGAGGAGGAGGCGGAGGAGGAGGAGGAGGAGGAGGAGGAGGAGGAGGAGGAGGAGGAGGAGGAGGGGGCGGAGGAGGAGGAGAAGGAGGAGGACGACACAGAGCAGAGTTTGCGCAGAAACAGTCGCGAACTCAGCGCGAAACCCTCGCGCGCGCGCTTTTGAACTCCTGCGACTCCACAATCCCCCGTTCTCTGCCGCTCCCCACCTCCTCGGGCCCCCCAGGGCACCGAGAGCCTCCGAGCTCCAGAAGAGGTCCTGGCCACGCGTTTTCCGTGCCGTTCCCGCTCCACGAGCCCCACGGACACCGAGTTTCCCCCACGGGCCTTCCCACGTCGCGACTCCCAGCAGTGCCACGTCTCCCCCTCCCAGGAGGCCGCGCGAGAGCGAGCCGCTGTCGGGATATAACAACTCGTCTACTAAATTTGCTGTCCCCTCCTTGCGCGCGCATCCCAATTACAACTGAAACAACCCCAATCAGTGGATGCCTTGAAAATTTATACTATGGATCTTGAGATCGATTGTGAGATCGATAGTGGAATCGATAGTGAGGTCGATTGTAAGGTCGATCGTGAGACCGAGAGTGAAATCGATTCAATGAGATCGATAATGAGATCGACCGCGAGATCGCTCATGCAATCTCTAGTAAGATCGCTTGTGAGATCGATAATGAGATCGATTGTGAGATCTATGGTGGGATCGATAGAGAAGGGGTAATGAGATCGATGGTGAGACCGATCGATGAGAAGATCGACCCAAATCCTGGGAACCCAGGAACCTCGCCGCCCTCCGAGATCGGCCAAAAACCAATGACCAGGAACCGAGGAACCCAGAACCGGGAACCCGGGAACCCAGCGTGCGACCAACATCGCCAGGACATTTTCGCCAAATCTTTCAACTTCCGCAACGACCCCTTCAGTGCAAGCACTGATTGGGGAATAAGAACACTGGAACCGCCATATCGGGCCAACCTCGGCCACCTACGGCGCTCTTGGGGATCCGTTGGGCCGTCTTGGAGGCCCCTGAGACCCTGGGGCGTGACACAAGACGCCAGCATCGTACACATTATGTTGTTCTTTGCAGGGTTCGACCGATCACGCCGTTGCGGTCGCCAGAACGTCCAAGACGGCACAAGGAGACCCAGAGACCAGCACAAGACGAGCTCAAGCAGGCTCCCAAAGGGGCCCCAAGGAGGCCCTCCAGAAGGAGAAGGAGGAGGAGGAGGAGGAGGAGGAGGAAGAACACGCCAACCCCTTCGCGGCACGGGGGGGGGGGTGACGTGCGTGACAGCGTGCGGTCTGGCTTGTATGGGGGCCCGGTGGCCCTACTGGAAGGTGCCAGCGGTGCTCGCCGGCCACTCGGCGGGAGGGTCGCTAGGACCCACGGTGGGGTGGCGTCGGCATGTGGCTGCCTGCGTCGGCCAGTCGGCCGAGGTTCGTTCAGCGACCGACGGCGGCGGGTGCCGGCGTGCTGTCGTTGGACGGTCGTCGGGCCGTCGTCGGACGGGCGGCCGCCGGGCAGACGCTGGTCTGCCGGTCGGCGGCGGGACGTCGAAGGGCTTCTCCCCGCTAGGGGGGACAGCTGTCGAGCTGGACGTGCGCAAATGGGCAGTGTCAGTATTGGCTAGCCGGAACACCCAGTGCTTGTTGTGCTCCCCCCGTTCGGCCGACGACGGTGCAAAGGCGGCCGTTGATAGGGCTTCGCCCCTGGCTGGTAACCGTCACCTCGGTACATCCGTGGATATGTCGAGGAACAGGGAAAGGAACGAGACCAGTGTCGCCGGTCAGCGCATCGGCACAATCTGCCGATGCGTTGGCCCTGGTGAGACCTGATGGTCCCGACGTCGTGGGGGATGGTGGTGGCGTTGTCGCTGCCAGCCGAGCAGTGATGCTGCTGTGGTGGCTGCTGCGGGTGCTTCGGCGGGACCCGCGGCGCGGCGCGAACCTCGGGGGTGACGCCCACAGCGGTGCCCAGGTGGCCTGGCCTGCTGGAGGGTCACCGTGCGGATGTGGACCCGGCCCCCCTGGGGGACCGTGGTGGTGCCGCTCGGTTCGGCGGTCCTCCCAGGGATGCTCGGCAGTGGTGCCGTGATGGCCCTCCAGGAGTCGGCGGGTGAGCAATCGGTCAGCCTGCGTGCTTGCAGGCGGGCGTCGATCGTCGCCGAGAGCAGCTGTGGGGCAGCACAGGGGGGCGAAGACGGCGAGGGGGGACAAGGCAGGAGAGGGAAGGAGGAGCGCGAGGCAGGGGAGGGGGGAGGGAGCGAGGATCGGCTACGCGTAAGAGTTTATACAGTGGAGGCCCGACCACAAGAAACGTTCCACAAGAAACCCAGCCCTGAGACCCCAGGACGTGCAGTGACTCTTGGTGTGGGAACATCGCGCTTTCCATTGCAAAACCATCGAAACCCAAGAAACCCAGGGCACCCCGGAGGCAAGAAGGGTGCTTCTTGGCATGGGCCCTCACTGTATTGCATGTTCGGGGGACCGTGTCTGTCCCGTCGCGTCCCTGCCCGCGTCGAATGCGTGGTGACCTCGTCGAGGCCGCGTCGAAACCACGTCGGGTCGTCCTCGTCGAACCCATTCAGGCTCCGCGTCGAGTCCACCTCGAGCCCGCGCCAGGCTCAAGAAAGAGCACCCATTCTGGGGGACAGGCGCCAGGGCCCCCGAAGGCACCACGCAAGCAGGAGTGACCCTGCAGGCAAGAGCGACCCTTGGGCGCGCGGCTGGCCGATCCTCGCTGCCCGCGGTGCGACAGCGGCGGGCTGCATGCTTGGGCGCAGCCTCCCCGCGCCCCAAGAACGCCGCCGCACCAAAGGCCACTCCAGCGAAGAGTCACTCGTACGGGCAGCCGCGATCAGGAGGGAACGGGGGGGAGAAAAGGAGAGGAGATGAGAGAATGAGGAGGCAGGGCCGGAGAGGGGAAGGGGGCAGCGCTCCTCGTCGTCGTTCGTCGTCCGTCGTCTCGCGCGACGTCGCCGTCTCCGTCGTCGTCTCCTTTGTCGTGGTATCGATGTCGTCGCCACCGCCGCCATCGTCGCCGTCGCCGCCAACGCTGGCGTCCGTGGTCGTCCGTCGTCCCATGTGTCGACTCGTCCGTCAGCGTCGTCGTTGTCGTCATCGTCGTCGTCCGCCGTCGTCGTCGCCGTCGTGGTCGTCGTCGTCGTCGTCGTCCGCCGCCGCCGCCGTCGTCGTCGTCGTCGTCGTCCTCCTCGGCGGGGTCCTCGTCGTCGTCGCTGCCGCCTCCGTCGTCTGGGGGGGGGGCCGAGGGCGAGGCTGCGGGGGGGCCCGCTCCGCACCTTGGTCCGCTCGGCCTCGAAGTAGAACCGCGACAGGACGTCCGCGGCCTCCCCGGGGGCCTCCTGCGGCAGGTCGGACGTGGCCGCGGCCATCCTCGAGGGGCAGCGAAAGACGAGGGGGACAGGGGAGATGCATGGGAGGGAAAAGGGGAGCTGGGTGGGGAGGGAGAGGAGGCAAGGGGGGGCCTCACGGTCCCTGCTGATGTTGGCTCCTCCTCCTCCTCCTCCTCCTCCTCCTCCGCCTCCTCCTCCTGCACATCATCATCACCGTCATCACCATCACCATCACCATCACTATCACCATCACCATCATCATCATCATCACCATCATCATCATCATCATCATCATCATCATCATCATCATCACCATCACCATCATCACCATCACCATCACCATCACCATCACCATCACCATCACCATCATCATCATCATCATCATCATCATCATCATCATGATCATCATGATCATCATGATCATCATGATCATCATGATCATCATGATCATCATGATCATCATTATCATCATCAGCATCAGCATCATCAGCATCATCATCATCGTCATCATCATCATCGTCATCAGCATCAACAGCGTCATCATCATCATCATCATCGTCGTCGTCGTCATCATCATCGTCATCGTCATCTTCATCGGTATCGTCATCACGAGGCGCCCTCCGGTGGGCACTGGGCAGAATCCCGGCAGATCCAGCCAACAGAATAGGGACACCCGCATGGCGCCCCCAAGTGGGAACTGGGCGAAACCACGGAAAACGAAAACCCCGGCCGGCGCATACATGGCAGCCACGAGGCGGCCACGGGCGGGC
>CAUYUJ010015682.1:623831-661331 GCA_963575745.1 Prorocentrum cordatum
CAGCTTTCGCACTACTTCGATCGACTTGCGGTCGGACAGGCTGTGGACGCCGGCCACGCACAGATCCTCCTTCTTCAGGAGCTCGACCACGGCCTCGCAGACGTCCTTGGCGGCTCCGTCTGCCTCCGCGTCATGGCCGAAGAAGACTGTGACCTGGAACTTTGGCGGGGCCACAGGTGCCTGAACAGCTGTCGCCGTCGGCCCAACGGGGTAGCCGCCACCGCCAGAGGCGACCTCCTGCAAGACTTCTGCCACTGTCCTCTTCAGAGCCGCCCAGAGACCGCCGTTTTTCCACTTCTGGAAGTCGTCGGCGATATCCTGGCTGTCGTCTCCGATGCCACGAGGGTAAAAGCGCAGGCCCCCCAACCTCTCGAGGAACTGGTCACACTCCATGCCCATGTTGTTGAACCTCGAATAATTCATGTCGCCAAGGCCCATGACCGTGAAGCGCTGGCCCTTGAGCGCCCCGTCGTTCCGAGGGTCCATCGCCCATTTGTGGAACTGCGCAGCGTTGTCCTGGGAGCCCCCACCACAGAAACACACTCAAACACGATTACCACACACAAGCACACTGACACGTTGTCCTTCAACGCGCCAAATAATCAAATCGACGGGCAGTCACAGTGGCAGGCTGCGGTCAAAGTCATTATCTTCCCTGTAAAGCATCGGGGCTGAACAACTTCCAGAAGCGCACATTGGCGACCCGGGGTCAGAGAAGCGCGTGGCGCAGGGCAGAGCGCAAAGGCTGGAAAGCGGGAGGGGAGGAGAAAGACGATGAGCGCGAGCAGACAGCGCTTGCTAGGTGTTTTGCCACACGCGCGCAATCTTCCGACCGTTTATTGCGTTGCGCTGCAGAGAATGACACCCTTGCGGCAGAAGACCCTGAACAGCTTCACACGGTCACGTTGGGGGCTACGATGGGGGATCACGAGGGTGGGCCGCGATGAGCGGATCATAATAAGAATAAGCGGATGGGTAAGGATAGGGACAGGACTACTTGATACTGTGTCTACTCCACTGCTAGTGTGTACGCTTACTACGCATACTACACAAACTTGCAAGAACTAATACACATGCCAGAACGAGAACTAGTGTACAAGCCGTACAAACGAATGCACACAAAATACCACGTCCAATCGCACGGACAATACGGACACGAATACCCGCAAATTGATGAAACTACTCGTACGCATACGCATGCGAACACGAATGCGAATGCGGGCACGAAGATTAGAACTCACATTAGCACGGCCAAGATCCGCCACCGTGCCCTTTGACACGGAGAAGGCGTACCCTCAGGTCCTTTGCCTAACCCTCTGGGGATGAGGAGGAGGAGGAGGAGAAATGCCCCAGGAGGCCCCAGGAGGGCTTTAGAAGAGACCTGGGACCCAGATTGCCAAATCTGCTGGGGCTTCTCGCGTCTTGCCGCGCGAACGTTTCGGAGCCCATGAGGGCCCCAAGACGGCACAGGAGGGCCCCGAAGCGCCGAAAGACCGTTCCAAGACGCCCAAGATGGCCTCAAGACAGGCCAAGATGCCTCCAAGACGCCCTTAGAGGCCTCCAAGAGGCCTCCCCAGCGGGCCCCTGGAGGCAGAAACCCTTGATCTTTCTGAGGTTTTGAAAGATTTGTGCGTGCTCGCTGTTTCTGCTTCCCGACGCTCCAAGACGGCCCAAGGGGCCCCCAAAACCACCGCAAGAAAGCCCACAAGGCCTCCAAGAGGGCCTCAAGACGGCCTAAGAGCGCCCCAAGCCGACCCAAGAGGCGCCCAGGACAGCCCAAGAGGGCCCCAAGACGGCCTAAAAAGAGGCCCAAGAGAGGGGGCACGAATCGAACATCCGAGCCTTCCGCCCCAGGAGGCCCCAAGAGGCGCCGAAGAGGTCTCAAGAGGCCCCAAAGAGGCCAACAGAGGCTTCAAGAGGTCCCGAAATGGCTCCCAAGAAGCCTCAGAACTGTCTCCAAGAGGCCGCCGAGAGGCCGCCCACGAGATCCCAACACACATCCAATAGGCGTCATACCCACAACCCAGGCAAGGTGGCAGGATGGGCCGAAAGCCGTTCGAATCCGTATTCCCACTGGAACTAATACGAATATTCATAACTTGGGACCGTGCATGCACTGAGTGGGCGTGTTAGAATACTTGCATGTTGGCTTGAAGGTGTTGTTGTGCTCTCTCGGGCCACCCCACCCCTGCATCGCGTGCGTGCTTCTGAGATCGCCTCCCCCAGACTTGCTCCACGTCGCTCCTGTCAGCGTCCCAATGGCCAAGGTGGCCTCCAAGAAGGCTTACAAGACAGTCAAGACGCCACGAAACTGGCTCAAGATGGCAGGCACAAGATGGCTCAAGAGGCCCTCAAAACAGCCTCAAGACGGCCCAGGAGGCCTCCAAGACGGCTCCAAGAAGAGGCCCTCCAGGAGAGACCGATGAGGCCCACACCATTGATTTTCCAAAGGTGTTTCCGACCGCCCAAGATGGCCCAAGGGGCCTCCAAGATCGCTCCAAGACAGCCCATGAGGCCTCCAAGAGGGGCCCGAGTCTGCCCAAGAGTACCTCAAGATCGCTCAAGAGGCTCCCAGGAGGGCTCCAAGACGGCCCTGAAGCGCTCCAAGAGGTCACCAAGACGGACTCCGACGACGTCAGACTGGCCAAGAGCCCGCCTAAGACTGCCCAAGGGGCCCAACAGGCCCCAAGATGCCCCAGGAGGCCCCCAAGAGGCCCTCGCACCGAAACAAGCTAAAGCGCGAACGCAGCTCAAAACCAGGCAGGAGCAAAGGCAGAAGGCAGTCAGGCCAAACGCGCTATCGCTTGGCCGGCCAGGGTGAGGCTTCACCGCCTAATGGCGCTATGTTCCCACACCTCCCCCAAACACAAACCCCGCCCACCGCACGACCCTCCTCCTCCTCTTCCTCCTCTTCCTCCTCCTCGTCCTCCTCCTCCTCCTCCTCCTCTTCCTCCTCCTCCCTATCACGCGGACGAACACGAGGTCGAGATCGCGACCCTCCCCAGTTCAGACCGCTCGCCGAACTGCCGCGGGGCGTGAACTCGACCTCCGCTCTACCGCGCGGACGAAGACGAGGTCGAGCTCACGACCCGTCCTGGTTCTCTCTCTCTCTCTCTCTTTCTCTCTCTCTCTCTCTCCTCCCTCGCTCCCTCGCCCCCCCCTCCCTCCCTTTCTCCCTCTCCCCCCCTCTCCTTTCAGCTTTTTTTTTCTCTGAGACCACTCGTAAGAATTGCGCTGTTCTTGCACTCGGCCTCCGTCCTGCTGCGCTGCTGCACAGACACGGTGGCGGACTTTGCCACAGGCAGCTGGAGTTAGGTCGGGCATGTCCCCCTGCAGGCGGATCTAGGGCGAAAAGTCCAGCATACCCAAAAACATGCTCAAACATATACCTCCTGTAGAGGGACAGGCCCGACTTAACGCTGGATCACACGAACACGAGCATCCGAATACTGGCACGACAGCTGCGAAGCGGGAGGCATCGGTAGACAAACGGGAGGCGGCGGGAGACGACGGGAGGCAACGGGAGACAACGTCGCGTGACAGCGTCGCCCGCCTGCGTCTGGACCCGGCGGTGCACCTGCCCGCTTCGCAGAAAATGATTATCGACCAGACCACCCCAGCTCAACCCGAAGACCCGAATTTGACCGGAATTTGACCCGAATTTCGGGTTGGGGGGGTACGGGTTCCGTGTGTTTTTTCCATGTTCCCCGATCCCCCTCCCCCACTGGAAATGGAGGGCAAACGGAGGCCTTCGGGTTGGGTTGGGGTGGTTTTGGTGGGTGGTGGGAAAAGGCAGATGTACGGTGATGTCATTGGACAAGGAAAGCTTCGATAAGGAATCCAGGGTCTGCAAGCCAGTGGAAAGCCATTCGTGGATTGGCCATGGATATCACCGCCGCCCGCTTCAGATGCGGAACCCTCCAGGGTCTGAAGCCCCTGGGCACATTCCTTAACCAACGCCCCCACCGTAACCCTTGCAGGCGAGCTGTTCAGGGGAGTGGGGCAAGGGACAATTTAAGCTCTGCCATCCGCGGGAGCGGACCCAAGCCGCAAAATTAGGACAGCGGAGGCCGTGCCTCAGGGCAGCACTGGGAGGCCAGCGCCGCCCCCTATAAAAGCGCACGCGGACTGTGCGCGCGAGCCGCTCCGCCACTTCAGCTAGCGCAGGCCCGGCGCTGGGCGCCGAACCTGCCCTATACATGGTGGTGGCCTCGGCTCGAGAAGACGGGCAGCCACAGACACAAATTGTCTGTTTCCCAGCCGGCTGGTCCAACTCAGCGGTCACAGACACACGTACGCAAACAGACACACACGCACACACGCACACACACACACACACGAACACTTTTCTCTCCGAAGCGCCGGTGAAGGCAATCACCAAGGTTAAACACAAAGGGGCCACGTCGAAAACGTATTGGCCACCTGGTGTGGCAACGTGATCAACACCAAAATCTCATGCAAGAGCCAAACCGTAAGCGGGACCACCTCGCGGTAAAAGGTCACATGCGCATAGGCGAAAGTCGACGGCCAGCCGGAGAGGAAGTGAGCGGGGGCTGGCCTTCTCCAGTGCGGGCGCGGCCACAAGAAACCCTCGCAAGAAACCGAACCCTGAAAACCCGCGCGCGCGAGATGCACCTGAGGGGAAACCCGGAGCACCCTGAACGCAGCCGCTCCTTCCCCAGGTGCGGGAGGCCACCGCGCGGCGCGCGGAGCGAAGAGACCCAGGACACCCTGACGAAAAGCAGATCGGTTCTGCATGCGCGCCCCCACTGTAGGTTCAGAGGTCCCCCAGCCTCCCGATAAAAAGTCTTCTGCGGGCAGCCGGGGGGCACGGACAACAGCCTCTCGGGAGGCCGGGAGGGCTGCCGAGAGAGGGCCCGGCGCCCTCCGAGAGGGCCCGCTCCTGCTCGCTGCTCCCCCTCGCCCCGCCGCCGAGGAAGGGACATGGGCGCGGGAGGAGCTCTGAGAAAGCGCTCAGGCAGGCAGCGCCGAAAGGCGGGGGGGGGGGGGCGCCGAGGGCACCCGACTTCACACGCCGCGTCGCGCGAGGCGCGACGGCCTTCGGTGTTCTCGGACGGTCACCCACGAGAAAGGCAACTCTCTGGCTCAGACTGTTGAGCAGGGGCCGACCGTCCAGGCATTCCTGTAGTCATACCACGAAATCTTCGTAGAACCCACACATGTTTTAAGAACAAAAGCAATGTTCTGACAACATCGACCCGACGTGTTCGAACAGGACAGCCCCAGCCAGAAATGTTCTCAGACCATTTCGCGCAAACCACAAAAAAGGTTCTTGGAACATTGTTCGGTAGGCCTAAATGCACGCCAAGACGCTTCGCCACTTCCTGAAACTGAACGATGCCCAAGAACGAGGTGGGCCGGAGGAATCTGGCCCTCGGCTGCCCCGATACGCAACACGCAGCACGTAGCGTGCTGGCGCGGGGATCGCAAACGCAGGCCGAAAACGTGGGTCTGGCGCGATGCGCTCGCCAAAACGTGGGCCAACGCGTGGTGCGCCAACGCGCAACGTGTTAACACGGACGTTCTCGTCACGGCACGCGTTGCGTTCCAACACGGGCGTACCAGGGCAGCAGAGAGATGGCCTTCAAAGACGGCGCGGCCCTTCCTGGAAGCTCCCAGGAATGCTCCCTGGAAGGCCAGAGGCTTACAAGAGGTCGTCTTGCCTCCTCGTCGCGGGCGGGACGGCCCCCAAAGAGGCCCCCCTGGGAAGCCTCTAAGAAGCCCCCAAAAGGCAACGCGATGCTCATGCAACGTGACAGCCGCGACACTTTTTTCGTCGGCGGCGAGGCGGCGAACTCCGCTCCAACGTGAAGCTAGATAGGGGCACCAACTAGCGAATTGGCCGGCGGGCAAAGAGAGGGGGGGGGGGACGGCCGAGACAAAGAAGGGGCGTGACAGCCGCGACACGCAATGTACAGCAGCGCGGTGGGAATCCACGAGCACACGGTCGCCACGACTGATCCACCACGACGACTCACCCAGGAGATCGTGTCCAGATGGGCTGGTGGATGTGCGAAACGTCACAGATTGCAACGTTGCGTTCAGATCCTGTACCGAACTACTAGGGCGTGGCCGGTGAAGCGCCGCAGGCACCCTCGATGATAATACAGTCGAGGCATTGACCTAAGGAACCCTAAATAAGGAACGAGGCCCCTTTTTCCCATAAGTTAAACTTCGATTTCCGATCGAAAACCTAAGGAAAATCTAAGGCAACCTGCGAAACACTTAAGGAACACGGAGCCCCTCCCCAACGTAGAGGGTTCCTTCTTCAGGGCCCCGACTGTAACTGCAATAGGGCCGACGAGGTCAGCCAGCAGCGTCAACAGAGTCGCGCGCAGCAGGCGAAAGGGTAGCACGCGTGTGCAAGAAGACTTGACAACACAGCCCGCGCGCCGGTCCAAACTCGACTCAAAGATAGCCACCAATTAGGCGGCAAGGCCTGGTCATCCAGTTACAGTGACAAAAACAGGAAAAAAAACACGCTTGCGCACGAAGAGCGAGCTGTAGAGGTGCGCGACTGCGATGCAATTGTGACCAACTGCATCAGCACCAGCCACAGAACAACTGCAGCCTCGACCGTGGCCAATTAGCGGCAACATGCCGACTCTGCCAGGGTGGTCCTGCGAGAGGCACGCCGGACTACCTCAATCACTAGAAACAACAAAAAGGCTATAACCATAAACTTTTGGCGCTCCGCGCGGATTTCTCGGATCTGCGCTGGACCCCGCGCCCTGGCGCGCGGAGCGCGCCAGGTGCGTCGCCGGAGGCGCCGCTGGGGGGGGCCCAGCGCGGACCCAAGGAATCCGCGAGGAGCACCAACAATTCATGTTTTTCTCTTCTCCCATGCCGCGTATGAGCCGCACTGGGGCGTGCCGTCCGCTTGCCGTCGCTCGGACGTCCATTTCCCGTGCATCGTTCGGTTTCGTGCGTTTTTTTATGCTCTATGGTCCAGGATGGTCCTCGATGGTTCTCGCCGAGCAAAAAATGCACACGCCCGAGCGATGCCGAGTCCGTGGCCGTGGGCCACGCCAGTGCGGCATGACGTCCAGGCCGCGGGCGAAGGAGGCGCACGCTGCCCCTCCACGTCCCAGGGCGCCGGCGTGCGAGACGGCGGCCGCAGCGGCGGCGAGGGGAGCCACGGCACGACCTCGAAGCGCCATGCAGCAGACGTGGCACCCGGCAACCGCCGGAGCGCGCATCTTCATCTTCGGCGACAATGGGCAGCAGATTAGGAGGCAACTACTGGGAGGGTTTCAGCGGAGAGATCAAGGGAGGAGGAAGCCGCATTTGGGGAGCTGCTACGCCGGAGTGGTCCTCGGACTAAGCGGGATGAAGCCGGATTGAGCGGGATTGAGCCGGATCAAACGGGACTAAACCGGATTTCGGACCAGGGCAAAATCAGAATTTGACCACCCAGGAGATGCATCCGAAATTATAGGGGGGAGGGGGCCGAATCCAAGCGAAGGCTGGCGCGTTGGAAAAAAGGCACAAGTCGTGTTCACCGTGGCCCGAGCATGCGCATCAGCACGGGGTCTTTCTGAAGCTCGATGACAAATAAACATGTGCACATGGATGTGCGTGTACTTGTGTGCGGTCTTCCGCCGGGTTGCCCACGCGGCACGTTCAAGCATCTGCGACAAGGTGCATGAACGTCTGTGTCTGCATCTGTGTATGTGCGCCTGTGTGCCTGCTCCCTCCTGGGATGTTACTTGCGACTGGCTGGTTGAATGTCCGAGAAGCCCACTGACACGAGAAGTGCGTTCCCCCCCCCCCCAACCGAGGACACTGCTATCACAACCGCGTCCGCAGTGAGGTACGCGCGCAGTGTGAGCAGGCAGTGGGAGGTGGGGGGGCGAGGGTGGGAAGGAAGACGAGGAAGCAGGGGCAACAATGGAGAAGTGCCACTCGGTTCAAACAGCGGCCCTCCCTCCCCCAACGAAGCGTCCGTGGGCTCGCCCTCGCCGTAGGTGGAAACCACCAGCACGGCGATCTTCACGGCGGCGAAGCTCTCTGGCGTGAACCCGATCATGTCCACAACCTCGGCCGAATGGCCGCTCGGCCACCCCGAGGGCCAGGGGGCCAGGAACAGACGAGCAGGCCACCCCAAGACAGCAGACGGCCCAGCTCGATCTATTGCTGACCCCAGGCCTGCACCCTCCGCACCTTCCGCGCGGCAGTCGCCGCGGCGCGGGCGCGGCGGGGCCACGCCGCGGCGGGCACCAGCTGCGCGGAGGGTGCGGCAAGGTGGAGGTCGAGGGAGGAGACGACGCCGAGTGCCCCTCCGCGTGGCAAAGGTCCGCGTGGCCACTCCTTGCCCCCCCCCCCCGCCCCCCTCGCCCCTCCACCTCCCGGGCGGCTCAAACCGCCCACGGGCCTCGGCATCTATGCCCTGCTGCACGGCCTCGTCCCGCAGCTCCTCGGAGAAGGACTCGGCGGTGCCAGACTGCGACCCGAAGAAGATCTTGACCTGCGCCGCCCCCGCCATCGGGGCGGGCGCCCAGCCGCGCTCGGGGCCGGATGTCGAGCCGCAGTGGCTGCGGAGGCGGCACCTGCGCCTCTGGACGAGCACTGCGGCGCCAGGCGGTTGGCAGCAGGCGCTGGCTGTTCCGGCGGCGCCGAGGCCAGCAGACGTCCTTTGAGGTCGGTGGCCGAAAAAGCGCCTGGTCTGTGCTTGGTCAAAGTGCCTGGGAGGCGGGGCGGGAGGGAGGGGTGCGAGCGGGGCAAGGAAGGGGAGGCCAGGCAGCAGGGAGGCAGGGCAGGACGGAGTTCAAAAGCAGGCGGAAGGAATGGCGGGAGAGGAGGGTGGCACGAGAGGAGGAGGCAATGCAGGAGAGAGGCAGGGCAGGAGGCATGGGAGGCCAGCAGGCGGCTTTGCTGTCCTGGGTTTCGCCATTTGGCCAAACAAAAGGGTGGGGGAGGGGGGGGGTCTGGGTCTGGACCCGTGCTTGGTCGATCTGTTTCTACCAGTCGCGCAAGCAGACTGGGGGAAGGGATCCTGACCAGTCGCCAAAAGCGGCCGCCACAAGCAGCCAGGATCTGGTCTACGAGGCGAGGGCAGGGGGGGGGGTCGTTAGGTCGGGCCTGTCCCCCTGCAGGCGGATTTTGGAGGAAAAATGAAAAGTATCCAAAATAATACTCAAACATAATCAAATATTGCAAAACATCGTCCCCAGACTATTCCTTGACTATGTTTGAAGATTCCTCCCGCAGAGGGACACGCCCGACTTAAGGGTGGCAGAGGCCCGCGCCTCCGCGAAACAATACATGAGAAACAGCCTCCTGCGGTCAGGAACTCTTGCTCGGCGTGCCGCGGCGACGGCCCCTGCGAGCGGATGGCACGTCGCTCCGCCCCGCGGGACGGAGGGCTCGGAAACCTTGGGACGCTGACGCCCGGGAATGGGGACGTGGGTAGCGTGTCGCGCCGAAGCGTGGTGGGCCAGAACCGGCGGCGCTTCACTGAAAGCCATCGAATTCAGGCAGACGGGAGGGCAGGCGTCATCATCATCATCATCATCTTCTTCATCATCATCATCATCATCAACATCATCAGCAGCAGCAGCATCGTCAGCATCATCATCCTCATCATCATCAGCAGCATCATCACAATCACCATCACCATCACCATCACCATCACCATCACCATCATCATCATCATCAGCACCTCCATCATCACCATCATCATCATCATCATCATCATCATCATCTCATCATCACCATCATCATCACCATCGAACACATCAGCATCAGCATCGTCATTGTCATCAGCATCGCCAGCATCATCCTCATCATCATCACCACCATCGTCAGCACTATCATCATCAGCATCAACATCATCAGCAGCAGCATAATTATCATCAGCATCATCATCATCATCATCATCATCATCGTCATCATCATCATCAACAGCAGCATCACCCTCCTTACCATCATCAACAGCAGCATAGTCACGATCAGCATTAGCAGCAGTATCAGCATCAGCAGCATCAGTAGTACCTTATCATCACCATCGCAATCATTATCATCATCAGCCTCCTCGGAATTACCAACATCATCAGCATCAGCATCGTCGCTATCATCATCCTCGTCGTCATCAGCATCAAAATCATCACCATCATCAGCATCATCAGCATCATCATCGTCGTCGCCATCCTAAGCATCATCCTCAGCAGCATCAGCATCATTCGCATCATCTTCAATAGCAGCAGCATCAGCATAATCATCCTAATCATCATCATCATCACCATCAGCATCGTCATCATCACCACCCTATGTGTCAGCATCGTCATAATTCTCAGCAGCATCATCATCAACATCATCATGAACCTCATTCTTATCATCGTCCGTACCATCAAAATCGTCACCATCATCACCCGTATCATCAAGATCGTCGTCATCGTCACCAACAAAATCAGAAGCATCATCATTGTCGCCGTCCTCATCACCCTCATCATCAGCAGCATCGTCGCCACCATCATCATCATCATCATCATCATCATCATCATCATCATCACCATCATCACCACAATCGCCAGCACCATCAACATCAGCATCAGCATCAACGTCAGCATCAGCATCAGCATCCTTATCAGCATTATCATCATCATCATCATCACCATCACCATCATAACCATCATCATCATCATCATCATCATCATCATCATCATCATCATCATCATCATCATCATCAGTAGCATCATCATCACAGTGGGGGCATTGGATAAGGAACCCTTAGATAAGGAATCCATGGTCTGGAGGCCAGTTGAACTCAAATCGAGGCTTGGCCATGGACATCACCGCCGCCCTCATCAGATAAGGAATCCTGCAGGGTCTGCGGCATCCTGGGCGCATTCCTTAACCCACGCCCCCACCGTATCATCATCGGCATAGTCATCGGGAACAGAGGCAGAGAAAGAAGCAAGGGTGGTGGTGGTAGATGCTGCACGCCGCTACACATGCGGATAGCGGATGGGAGGCGGTTCTTCTTCGAAACAGTGGATCTCGCGGGACATCTCGCTGAGCTGTGTGACCATACATTGTCGCATTCCTGCTGGCTAATTCGCTAAAGGATGCAAGGCAGTTCCATTTCAAAGACAGGTTCTCGCCTGAACGGCAGGCCATTGCCCATAGGCTCGTATTTCAAGAGGGCGCTTACAGTAGAAGAAAGGTCCTTTGTTCTACTCCTCATACGTCCCTGCACGCCTTCCTTAGGAAGGCGTGCAGGGACGTATGAGGAGGGACCTTTTGGACAGGAAGGTGATGTGCAACAGCGTTTATACACCGTGGCTGTGACCTCGCCCTTCTCATCGACCTCCTTTGCCATGCTGAAACCGGAGATTGCGGGAAATGTATCCTGAAGTCGTGCACTGGGCCCTGCCATGGGTTTTGGCCCCGAGGCCCGGAGAAAGCCCTGGGAGCCAGAAAATAGCGAGACACCTCCAAGATCCGTTCCCCTCCAGGACCCCATGCCTGCACGGCTCCCCCTGTGGCTCTGGCTGTAGGCATCGGACTCTGTGGCTGGCCGCTGCCATCCGTCCCACCTCCTCCTCCTCCTCCTCCTCCTCCTCCTCCTCCTCCTCCTTCCTTTTCCTCCTCCCTCCTCCTCCCTCGTCCGCCTAAATCCTTCTCATCCTCTTTTCGAGGCCTTCAAAAAATGGTCCTCCCAGGGCCCTGCGGTGGCCCAAAGCTTTCCTCGGACCCCTTACTCCACCCAATGTACCCAAAACTGTGCAAGTAATCAAGTTTGAGGGTACTGCGTGGCCTGGTCTACTGTAAAAGATGTGAAACACACGCCACTGTGCCAACCCGAAAGATTGGCCATCCGTGCACGGCGATTGACCGTGATCCTACGAAGGCTGGGAAGAAAGTGTTGTCCCGCTTGTACAGGGGCCTCCTGCCAAAGGGCGGTGGTAATTTCCCCTGAGATGTAATTGCTCAGCGTGCCCAAATGTGATATGGTCTCAACAGGCTCCCGAACTCCTCCTTCTCCTTCTCCTCAGTTTCCTCCTCCTCCTCCTCCTCCTCCCTTTCCTCCTCCTCCTTCACCTCCTCCTCTTACTCCTGCTCCTGCTCCTCCTCCTCCTCCACCTCCTCCTCCTCTTCCTCCTCCTCCTCTTCCTCCTCCTCCTCCTCCTCCTCCCCTCCTCCCTCCTCCCTCCTCCCTCCTCCCTCCTCCCTCCTCCCTCCTCCCTCCCTCCTCCCTCCTCCTCCTCCTCCTCCTCCTCCTCCTCCTCCTCCTCCTCCTCCTCCTCCTCCTCCTCCTGCTCCTGCTCCTCCTCCTCCTGCTCCTGCTCCTCCTCCTCCTCCTCTCTCCTCCTCCTCCTCCTCCTCCTCCTCCTCCTCCTCCGTCCCCCCCCCCCTCCTCCCCCGTCCTCCTCCTCCTCCTCCCCTCCTCCTCCTCCTCCTCCTCCTCCTGCCCTCCTCTCCTTCCCCTCTGCCGCCCTCCCTCCTCCTCTTCCTCCTTCTCCCCCCCCCCTGCGCCACCGGAGGCCTTCTTTGCGGCGGGCTCCTCGTCCTGCGGCGGGAGCACGGGGGTCGCTCCCGGTCTGGAGGCCGCTCCGAGGGGGCGGCGGGGGGGGCCACGGGAGAGCCACCCCGAGCGTCGAAGCCAGCAGGCCGGAGCCCCAACCAGCCGCCGCGCAGGCCTCCGTGGACGAGCTTCGAGCATCGACGCCGCAAGGCCGGAGCCCCAGCCAGCCGCCGCGCAGGCCGCCGTGGGCGAGCTTCGAGGGCGCCGCGGTGGGGGGCGGCGGGCGGCGTGCTGCTTCTGCCCATGCAGGCAGTGCGGGTCGCAGCCCGAGGCATCTCCGGCAGAGGCGGCCCAGGTTGTGGGCGCTTTTTTGTTGTGCTGGGCTTCGCCATTTGGCCGAAGGGTGGGGGAGGGGGGGGGGCTCTGGGCCTGGACCCATGCTTGGTCGATCTGCTTCCTACCCGTCGCGCAGGCAGACTGGGCGTGGGGGTCCTGACCAGTCGCCGAAAGCCGCCAAGAGCAGCCAAGATCTGCTCCAGGGGGGGGGGGCGGGAGCCCGCGCCCGATCGGCGAAACCAGAAATACAAAAACAGCTACGCTCCCGAGCGGTTCTGGCCATACTTGGGCCTCCTTCAAGAGGCCCCCCCTGCAGGTCTCGGGAAGAGCGGCTTGGGCAGGCCTCGGGACGATCTGGGAAGACATGCCGCTGGGCTTGCACCTTCCGGCCCTGCGGTCCTTCCGCGCTGCCCTTCCTTTCTGCGAGGCGTGTTGGCGAGGAGTAAGACGAAACCAGGACGAGGGTAGATTCGGGGCCGCGTACGCGCACGAGACAGAGAGAGAGGGAGAGAAGAAGAGAGAGAGAGAGAGAGAGAAGAGAGAGAAGAGATAAAAACAGAAATAAGAGAGAGAAGAGAGAATCATAGAAAGAAGAGAGAAAAGAGAGAAGAGGGATAAGAGAGCGGAGGGAAAAGAGGGACGTGCGTATTGTGCGAGCTATGTTGTGCAACGTATGTGGTGCAAGCTTTGTGGTGCAATATGTCTGGCTCATGCTATGGTGTGTGAAATTTGTGGCGCAAGCTAGGTGGTGCAATTCACCAGCCTACACCGCGCGTGACCGCCTCCTATGCTCGTCGTCAACTCAAATGATCGAACGAATATCCCGCACGCCCCACCCACAATTGATAGCAACATCAACCAGCGTAATGATGACGGTCGAGGCGCTGATGACTAGGGCGACTACAACGACGATGACGATAACGATGACGATGACGGTGATGTCGATGTTGACGTTGATAATGATGAAGATGATTACGGCAAGGGTGGCGAGTATGATGGTGATGATGACGACGCTGGCGATGGCAGTGACGCTTCTGCTGATGAGAACAATGAGGAACTGTGCTCGAACAGATCTTCAGACACTCTGGTAGAACTGCTCTTGAAAAGCCATTGGGCTTTCATATGTGCTGGAACAACTCTCTGATGCAATCTCACAAGCTCTTTAGGGCATGGGTGGTTTGGAGTATTTCCTATTCAACCCCCCTTTCTTCCCCTTCGGGGAGGGGGTGATCACTGTTCCTTACTAATATACACCCCCTCCCCCAGGCGACCAGGGGCCAACCAAGCACCATGCCGACACCATTACAACCCGCCCCCCACCATCCCTGTCACTTTGAGGCCAAGTCTTGAGTCATGTTCGTGAGGCCCGCGAACACTTCGTAATGTTTTTGACAAGGACGCCCGGGGTGTCAGCATATTCCCTGCTGTGCGCAGGGCTACCATCCCTGACACACAACAATACAATATGCACCTCGCGGCTAAATCTGGATCATCCGCGGCCATCCCGCGATCACTGTCAAGTGGTTTTTGACAGGGACGGCGGGGGTGGTGGCGCGTGGCCTGCTGTGCGCAGGCCCGGCAGACACAATGATGGGCATCGGTTTTCGACAAGGATGGCGGGGGCCGACATGTTTCCCGATGTGTGCTGTCACGTGTGCAGGCGCACCTGACGCACTATGCACGTGCTCCGAACGCGGCGCACCTGGCGCGGCTGGAGTGTGCGGCACACCTGGCGCACTCGGAGCACGTGGTGCATCTGGCGCACCAGGAGTGCCTGGCACGCTCGGGCCCCTGGGGTGCCTGGCGCGCGTGGCGCCCCTGACCCGCGTGGCGCACCTCGCCCAAACGTCGCTCACCTGGGGTCGGCTTCGGTTCCCAGCAGCTGCCCGTCCAAAGACGACCGCTGAACATGCTCAGGCTCGGGTGTTACTTGTGTGTAGTGAGGGCGAGTGGGAGTGAGCTGGACGGCTTGCGGGCGGGTGGGTGTCTTGACCCCTTCCCCTACCCTCTCCCCTGGACCTGGACGGGATGGGTCGCGGCCGAATGGGGCGTCCAAGAAGGCCTCGGCGAGGAAGCACAGCTCACAGAGTGAACTAAGGTGTTGGGGGGGGGGCACGTGCTGGCCTCCAAGGGGGGAAGGGGGGGGGTCTCTAACCGACTACCCCCACCCGTTTCATCGATCTCCTCCAGGATGGCCCCGAGAGGCGCCCAGGAGGCCCCAAGAGGCCCCAGGAGGTACCCGAAAGGCTCCCAAGAGACCCTCGCGAGGGCTCCAAGAGACTCCCCCGAGGCACCCAAGACGCTTCACGAGGCCCCTTGGACCGCCAAGAGGCCCCCCAGACGCCCAACTAGTAGCCGAGAACCTCTCAAGAGACATCAGAAGCGACTCTGAGAGACATCCATGTGGCCGCTGCACTTTCTGCTCGCCCTTTTCCTCCTCCTCCTCCTCATCATCATCACCACCACCATCACCATCATCCTCCTCCTCCTCCTGCTCGTCCTCATCCTCATCCTCATCCTCATCCTCATCATCGTCATCATCATCATCATCATCATCAGCAGCATCAGCATCAGCATCAGCATCAGCATCATCATCATCATCATCATCATCATCATCATCATCATCATCATCATCATCACCATCATCATCATCATCATCATCATCATCATCATCATCAGCATCAGCATCATCATCATCATAATCATCATCATCATCATCATCCTCATCCCCATCCTCATCCTCATCCTCATCCTTATCTTCATCCTTATCATCATCCTCATCACCATCCTCATCCTCATCATCATCACCATCATCATCATCAGCCTCATCCTCATCCTCAACATCATCATCAGTATCATCATCAGCATCAACAACACCATCGTCGTTATCAGCATAATCATCATCATCAGCATCATCATGATCGTCAGTATCGTCATCATCATCACCATCATCAGCATCATTAACATCACCGTCAGCAGCATCATCCTTATCATCATCATCCTCATCATTATCATGATCAGCATCATCATGATCATCATCATCAACAGCATCATCATCAACATAATCGTCATCGTCAGCATCAGCACAAGCATCAACATTATCACCATCACCGTCACCGCCACCATCACCATCATCATCCTCATCATCACCATCATCATCACCATCATCATCAAAACAACCACCACCACCACCACCATCATCAACATCACCTTCATCATCATCATCGTCATCAACATCAGCATCATCCGCCTGTTCCTCCTCCTCCCTCCCTGTCCTCCTCCCCGTCCTCCTCCCCCTCCCCGTCCTCCTCCCCCTCCTCGTCCTCCTCCCCCTCCGCCCTTCCCCCTCCCCGTCCTCCTCCCCCTCCTCCGAGTTCACCTCCATCCCCCCCCCCCCCGACCCTGCGCTACGGCGGCCTCTCCTCGGCCCTCTTGTTTCCACTGTGTGCCCCTCCACGTCCCTGCTCAGGGCAGCCAGCCTGGGCACATGCGCGAAGCGCCTGGAGCACCGCAAAAGCCACTGGCGTGGGAAGGATCTCGTCGCGCGCGGTCGCACGGCGGCGCGCGCGCGTGGCCCGCACGCTACGTCTGCTCTGACAGGGACGCGGGCGCGCGAAGAGGCTGTCGAATGCCTTCGGCAGGGGCGCGCGTGCGGGCCGCCTGGTCTCCCTCCTGGCAGCACGGGGGCAAAAGAACAGCGTAGGGGATCTGCTACGACTGCAGCGAGTGGGCTCGCACAAGTCGATGTTCCTCCTCCTCCTCCTCCTCCTCCGCCTCCTCTTCATCCCCCTCCCATTGACCAAGCGATGGCGCTTGGCATGTCCTCTGCTGCACGATGGAGACAGATTGCCCTGATGGGGTCTTGAGGTGCACGCGCGCATGTGGCTGGCATGGCATGACGTCCTCAGGATATCCGACCCGCACACACGTGTTGGATCGAAGCGTGTGCGTGGTACCCTTTAGGCAGCGATGCGGGGGCCCTGCTGGCATGGCTGGCACGGTATGATGTTGCAGTGAGGCAGATTTTCACTGATAGGTTCAGCGTCAGGAGCTTCTGTCCGTGACCAATTTGGCTCAAGGGTAAAACACCTAGTCTGTCTCCGTCTGCCACAGTTGGTAGCGGAGCGTGGCCTGGGCGAGGTGCCATGGGCGGAGGCGACCCTGCCACGAGGTAGGCGGCCTGCCGCTCGCGCGCCCTCGTCCGCGGCCGCGCTCGCACTGACGAAGCAGCGTGGGATCCACGGCCAAGGTGATCATGCCCGCCGACGGCGAGGCGGGGACGGAGGCGACGAACTTCCACGTGGGCGCTGGCAGCCAGGAGGCTCCAGGCAGCAGCTCGGGCAGCCAGAACGCCACGGTGACCATCCGACGCGAGGAGCTCAGGGACTTGATCAAGAGTGTAGTGTCAGAGACTATCAGATCAGGGGCTCCGGACGGAGGAGGTCATCGAGGAGTCGCTCACGAGGAGAAGTCACATGACGAGTGGCACGACACCGGCAAGGATCCTTGGCGAGAGGGTCGTGATCGAGGAGCTCCCGGTGGGGAGCGTGAGGCTGGAGGCGAGGGTCTCCAGCGAGATCGCCAAGATGGAGACAAGGACGCCAGAGGAGAAGGCCGGTGGCGTGACACAGGCGGAGGCTGGAACAGCTGCGACGGCGGCCAGGGCAAGTCCGGGCCCGCGGAGGCCTGGAGCTCAGGCGACTGGAACGGCAGCTGGGCGGACCGCCGGAGATCGGCGTGGGACGCCGGAGACGGTGGAGGCTGGGGGGGTCGAGGCGATTTCAGCGACCCACCCACCTGGCCCGGGTGGGCCCACTACCGACAATGGAAGCGAGCGCTTAGGCGCTGGAACACGAACACGGACGTGAAGCTCTGGAGGCGTGCCGAGAAGTTTCTCAAGCTCTTCGAGTACAGCTTCCAGGCCAAGTTCGAGGACATCAGTGAGGATAAGCTGTGCTCGACAGAGTGGATTGACGTTATCCTTCAGCGCATGGACCTCATGGCTGGCGAGCGGGAGGGCGACGACCTCCGGCGTGCCGGCAGGAAGGCCTTATTCGAAGCATCCAGGGAGGCCAAGGAGGGGCTGACGCAGTTCGTCCACAGACGAGAGGCCCAGCTTCAGGAGGCCGAAGGCATGGATCTTTGGATGAGCTCCAAGCTGAAGGGGTTACTGTTGGAGGAAGGAGCTGGCCTATCAGCACAGGGAGTCCAGAACCTGCGCACCCTGACCCAGGGCAGGACCGACTTCGAGCACGTGGCGTGGGCGCTGAAGCAGATGGACGCCGGAGGAGCCGAGCGGCTCCTCCCCGGTCGCAGCGGCGCGGCGCTGCTGGCCGAGAGTGAGGGCTTCGGCCCGGGTGCCTGTGAGGCCGCGAGCGGTGCTTTTCAGACCTCTCCTCCTCCTCCCCCCGGTCGGTCAGAGGTAGGTGCCGATGGTGAGGAGGACGACGCCAACTACTACGACTACGACGAGGAGGTCGAGGGCGACTCAGGAGAGGAGTCAGCTTGGGACGCTGAGGCGCTGCTCGCGGAGCTGGAGTACCTCAACTTGTGCGAGGACCAGCTGGAGGAGTTCTGGGTCATGATGGAGGGTCGGCGTCCGGCGGGACGGACGTGGAAGCAGAACAAGGAGCTGAAGAGGGCGGCCCGGAAGGACCGCGAGTACTTCGGCGTGAAGCCGAAGGCGGGTGAACGGCATCCACCTCGCCGCCCTCCCCCTCCTCCAGCGGGGGCATCTCGGACGAGAGGCTCCAGCGGTCGACGCGATCGAGGAGCTCCCAGCAGAGGCCGGGAAGGTCGAGGCGTCCGCGGCAGGCTGACGATCGAGCAGCAGATGAAGGTGACGAGGTGCAAGCGGTGCCAGCAGAAAGGACACTGGGGACGAGAGTGCCCGAAGTTCGGGGACCATGTCGGAGGCGGTCAGGCCGGTGGAGATCAGCGAGCCCGGGCTGGAGGAGAGAGGCAGAAGATGTCGGCCTACATGTTCGAGGGCTTCTCCGGCGAGAGTTTTCCCCTGTGGAGGGACGAGGCTGACCAGATCTCCTCCGGGGCGGTCTACATCGTGGCCGAGGCGGACCAGGCGCTGGTCGATCCTGGGGCCGGGAGCGACCTGGTAGGAGTGCAGGCGCTCAACCGGGAGGCCCAGGCGCTTGCCACTCACGGACTGACGTACGTCGAGATCCCTCGGTCCCACCGCCCGATCAAGGCCGCTCACGGGATCGGTGGCATGGGCAGGGTCATCAGCGTGGTGCTTTTCCCCCTGTGCCTGGGAGGCGTGTTCGGGATCATCGAGACTACTGTGCTGGCGGATAATGTGCCTCACATCCTTTCGGTGAATTTGCTTGATTTCCTCAAGTGCCTGATCGATTTGCCAGGCAACGAGATGACCTCCCAGACTCTGGACGAGGTGATTCCTTTGAATCGTCTACCCTCTGGTCATCGCCTGGCGCAGATAGTTTGCAAGCTAGCCACGCCCGCCTGCGTTCCCGACTCGGCGCTCAGGCGCTACCCGTTTTTGAAGAAGGACTCTTTTGAGATCGGGGGCAGAGCGCCCCCCGTGATGTCAGACGACGGGGTTGTGTCGCAGTACCTGCTCTCCCTCTCTCTCCTGATCGTCATCCTCAGCCTCGGTACAACAATGTGGGGACCGTGTATGGGGAAGCTCGGGGACCTTCGGAAGCACTTAGACAAGTTCCAGGGGAAGGTCTTGGGCGGCCTCAGGTGGCCACGAGCTCAGCTAGCGTCAGATCACTGGGCCGGGGCCTCGGGATCAAGTCAAGCTAAGGTGAAGGGCCGACGGCCTCGAGCACGAGCAGGACCCAGGAGGGCGAGTTGGGTCCTCGTCGCGTGGTCTGCCCTGTTGATTTCTTCCGTAGCCAGTTTGGGCTCAATTGCAGAAGCTTTCAATCATACACGTTCCTCCGACCAAAGGCAGCACTCGGAAAGGTCAAGCGATGTTGCTGGCGCTCTGGCTGGCGTGGACGCTCTCCCAGCAGGTCATGGGAGGCAAGACCGAGCCAAGGGCGAAGAAAGCGACAGAGGAGTTTCTTGCTCGACGTCGGAACGAATCAGAGTCAGAGGTCTCTCTCGAGTCCTCAGTCGATACGGAGATGCCGGGCACTTTCGTCAATCCGACGGCCGAGTTCACGGCGCAGCAGTTGGAGCCGGGACCCTCCAGTGGACCGGGCTACGGTTCGACGGCCTCGGCAGGAGCAGTCGAGGTTCAGGCGCCGCTGGAGCCGGCACCTGGAGCATCACGGTCGACCGACCGGCCGCTGTGGACGGTAGAGGAGGCCCACCCGCCCGCGACGCAGCCGGCAGCGGGCGGGACCCCAGCTCCGGCAGGACTCCCGCCTACTCAGCCTCGGCAGCCGCACGGGGACGCAAGCTGGCCGAAAGACTGGCCGACACTACAGCATCAAGGGGCGTCAGTACCTCACGGGAATCCTCAGCTTGGACCTCCAGCAGCAGTCAAACCCCCGCCTGGTTTCATGACGGCAGGATGGGGACCCTCATCGTCAGGCGCGGGGACGACTCCTGCGGCAGCGGCGAGCTCATCCTCGGGCTCCGGGGGTCCACCCGCAGCCGAGCAGGTGCCGCTCAAGCCGCCACCCAAGCCGCCGCCCGCCTGTCAGCATCCCGCCGACCGGATCAAGTACTATGGGAACCAGCACGGATCGGGATCAAGGTGCTTGCAGTGTGGGCAGCGACTGGTGTGGGCGCCGCGAGGCGCTCAGGGCCCGGCAGGTCCTCCTCAGCAGTCGGCCGCAGAGGCCGCGCGGGCCGCCGCCGCCTCGGCGCAGCAGGCAGTGGACATGCTCCAGAACGACCCCACCTTTCGCGCCGGCGGGGCGGCGCTGACTACGGTCAACTCACTGAGTACCCTGCTGCAGGGACTACAGTGGCAGCTGTCCCAGGTGCCCGAGGGCGTGAGGGCGCTTTCCCGCGTGCAGGAGGCGCTGGACCAGATGGCGACGATCGCGATGGCGGCTCAGAGTACTCCTACCCAGGTGGAGGAAGGCCTCCAGCAGATCTTTCAGCAGCTGCTGGCGATCAAGGGGTCGCTGGGGGCCTTCGAGGAGTTCGGGGAGGTGGTGGACACCATGCAGCAGACGATGGTGGGCATGCAGATGCAGCTGAACACCGTGGAGACGACCGTGCAGCAAGTGGCGATGATGCTCGTGCAGATAGGCAACGCGGTGACGGGTCTCTACAATCATCAAGTGGCCGCTCAGCAAGTGATCGCCCAGCAGATGGAGGCGGTCAGCGCGGCGCCGACCTCGGGGCAGCACAGCTCCGGGGATCCGTGGCAGGCCCATGCGGGGGGCCAGCCTCCACCGCCGGACCACCCGCAGCCGGGCTGGATTCCTCCACAGGAGCAGGGAGGAGCTCTTTCCGCGTCGACGACGACGACGGGTCAGCCCGTCAGCTCAATGCTCAACGAGCTGGGACCCATCCCGGAGGAGGCCCCGGTGCTGGACGGCCTGGAGTGGGAGGTCCTTCCCGACCAGCTCTAGAGCGCCTAGAGGCCAGCGGGAGGCGACAGGCCTCCTGCGAAAAGGGCCCGAGTTTCAGCATCTCTGCCTGTTTCGCTCAGTGCGACTGCGAGACGCACGATCCTCACCGCACTTCTGGCCCTCGAGGGGCATCTCAGATACAGGGCACCCCTCCTCCTATTTCCTCTCCCCTCAACTCATCATGCGGACCGAAACGATCGAGGCAGACCTGGGACGATCTGGGGCCCGAGTGGCTGGACGGGGACGCCACCAATGACGACCATGAGGTGGCTTGCGGGGCCTCGATCCGGAAAGCTCTCGGCGAGTGCGCGGCTATGTTTGGGTTCGGGGGAGCGGGGGCGAGTCCGCAGCTGGGGCTCGACGAAAGCTACCCCATCCGCCGGAGAGCCAAGGTCTCCTTCTCCGAAGTGTTTTCTCCTCCTAGGATTGCTCCTGAGGTGGCCAAGGCGGGAGCCCCCCTCGGAGCTCGGGCCAGCTGGGACCTTCGCCAGGGATGGGATTCGTCTCGAAGGTCTGACGTCAGAGAGCTCTGGAGGCACCTCGAGGAAGACAAGCCAGAGACCGTATGGCTGTGTCCAGAATGTAGGGCGTTCTCTGCGATCAATCGCATCAATCGGGATAGGATGGACCCCGTGGAGTGGCAGAGGATCGTGTCAGACGGCGTTCGGGATCTGGTGCTCTGTATGGAGATCGCGGAGCACCAAGTCAACCAAGGCAGATACTTCGCGTTCGAGCATCCACTCTACGCGTCGTCTTGGGGCTCGTTCGTCGTTCGCTGTGTCTCGTCGCTCCCGGGGGTTAGGCGGATCCGTGTCGATATGTGCAGTTTCGGGATGCAGGTGGACAGTCGAGGACTGAATAAGAAGCCTACAGGACTACTGTCCAACCACCCGCTTCTCCTCCAGCGTCTGGAGGGGCACCTCTGCACCGGGGGACATCAGCATGCGGTCCTTGAAGGGGGTTCGATCACCACCAAGGCGAGTCGCTATCCTCTCCAGTTTTCCCGAACCGTGGCCAGAGCCGTGGCGGAGTACTGGGCGGGGGCCCCCGTTCGGAGTAAGGCGGCTTGGGCCGACCTCGTTGAGCATGACTACCCGGAAGGGGAGGTCGGGCCAGCGGAGGGGGAGAGCGAGGTCGTCTCGAGCGAGAGCGAGGACGAGCCTGAGACTCGACCGACATCGAAAGGAGGCAAGACCACCTTCGAAGAGATCGAACCTAGTGAGGACGAGAAGAGATTAATATACAAGCTCCACGTGAACATGGGGCATCCCGAGGTCAGAAAGTTTGCGAGGGTGCTCAGGGCTGGAGGAGCGAAGCGCCGACTCGTGCGCTGGGCCAGTACCAAGTTTCACTGCTCCGAGTGTGCGGAAAGGGCCAGATCGGGCCTTCATCGAAGGGTGGCGCTCCCACGCACGTTTAGGTTCAACCACATTGTGGGAGTGGACCTCATATACTTGGAGTTCCAAGGGGTGACGAGGCCATATCTCAACATTGTGGACCACGGGTCCAACCTTCAAGTGATGGTTCGAGTCCCCTCAGCGACGGCCTCAGAGGTGTGGTCGGAGTTCCTTCGAGCGTGGATTAGACCTCTGGGAGCCCCCCAGTTCCTGATCTCGGACGGGGGTTCGGAATTTGGAGCGCGTTTCGCCCGTGGTCTTGAGCAGTGGGGGGTGTGCCATCACGTCTGCGACGCAGACTCCCCCTGGCAAAACGGAAGGGTTGAACGCCATGGGGGGTGGGTCAAGGAGCGAGTGCGCTCGGAGCTGGAGGCGGGGTCTTTCGTGCCGGAGACGATCGAAGAGCTCGATGACCTCATCACCGAGCTGGTTGCTCATAAGAACCGCTTCTGGCACCGCGGAGGGTTCTCCCCCCTCCAACTTGTTTTCGGAGAGAACCCCCGCCTCCCCCATGACATCCTCTCCGACGACCACCGGGGGCTTCCCGGCTGGCAGGATCTCATTCGCCCTTCGGCTGAGCAGGACGAGGCCGGGGCCGAGTTTGCGAGAGCGCAGCAGATTCGGGCCGAGGCTCGACGGTTGGCGATGGAGACGACATCTCGCGAGAAGATCAGCCGCGCCTCGAGGGCGAAGCCGCCAGTCGTTCAGAGGTACACTCCGGGGCAGTGGGTGTTCGTGTGGCGACACTTTTCCCGCACGTCCTCCAGAGCCGACGCCCTCGGCCGTCGGAGAGACGGGTGGTGCGGTCCGGGGGTGGTAGTTCTTAGTGAGGGGGGGACCGTGTGGGTGGCCGTTAGGGCCCGTTTGTGGAAGTGTAGTCAGGAGCAGCTGCGACTGGCCAGTCCCGAGGAGGAGTACGGACTTCACTTAGCCCAAGACCCCCAGTGGCAGGAGCTTCTCCTTGCCTCGCGCACTAAGCGAGTTTCGGCTGTCGATGTACAGAGAGAAGGCCCCCCTCCCGATGACTCGCTCGACGAACCCGCGATCGTGGACCCCGACACGGGACCGAGGATCCCGGGGCCAGCGGCGGTTCCTCGGGAGGAGATCGGGCCCGAGGAAGGGAGCTCTCGGCCCAACCCTTCTCGGGTCGGGCCCATGGGCCTTCCGAGGCCACCTCACTCGAGGGCGGGATCTCGAGCCGGATCCGTAGTGGCTCAGCCGGGCTCGAGACTGCCCTCAATTCCTGAGACTCGAGAGCCGTCCGAGATGGCCAGGTCGATCACCCCTCCTACCGCCCCTCCCTCTCCTCGCCGGGATGAGAGGGATGAGGATGGTCCGGGAGAGTCCAGGAGTCCGACGGACGCCCACGGACCGCCCGGAGAGGCGACGAGCGGGAACGGGGACCCGGCTATCCCACCTCCTCCCGCTCCTGTCTCCTTGCCTCCCGCTCCCACCCCGGCCGAGGGGAGACAGAGTCGAACGAGGCTGAGGCAGCCATCCGACGTGCCCCTGTGCATTGCGCGAGCCCGGGCCGAGAGCTGCCCGCCCGAGATGAAGCGGGCCAAGACGGAGGGAGGCTCCGACTCCTCGGCGCCCGCCCCGCCCGAGGTACCGAGCCCGGAGGGGACCTCTCTCCTTCCTCCCTCGCCCGAGGTCGGTGGTGGTGGTGGTGACAGTCCAGGGCCAGGACCCTCCCAGGAGCGTCCCCCTATGATCTCGGGAAGTGAGCCAGCCGCCTCTGTCCGTGACCGTGTGAGAGAGATTGAGGGACGTGGTCGATCAAGATCCCCTAGCGGCACCGGGTTTGAGGGGACCACTGAGGATTTCGGGTTGGCGGCCGAGCAGGGGGGCGTTAGGGTTTTCCCCATGCAGTCGAGCTGGACCGGGGTCTGCGAGGACGGCGGCACTTTCGCCACGGGTCGAGGGGCCGAAGTTTCTCTGAAAAAGCTTTCTCCGGCCGAGCGGGCTAAGTTTAGTGCCTCGGACCAGAAGGAATGGGCGGCTATGATGGGGACCGGGGCCGTTCGAGTCGTTCCTCCGGCTAAGGCGAGAGTCATCCGACGTGAGCTTCCGGACAGGATTATCTCCAGCCGGATGGTTCGCAGGTGGAAGCCGGTGGAAGGAACGTTTGCCGAGCCGGAGGCAAAATCGAGGTGGTGCGTGCACGGCCATCGTGACCCAGACTCGGGCTCGCTGGCAGTGTACGCGCCAACTCCCCAGACCTCGTCAATCATGATGTTTCTGCAGGTCTCAGCCAACCTGCATCAGCTTCTGGACATAGCCGACGTTAAGAACGCCTTCTGTCAGTCCAATCCCATGCAGCGTGCTGCAGGCCAGATCTTCGTTGAGCCCTGCGAGGGGATAGACTTGGAGCCGGGGGCCCTCATCGAGCTTCTGGTGAATGTGTATGGGCTGGACGACGCCCCAGTGGCGTGGAGGCGCACGGTCGTTAGCTATCTAGAGCAGAACGGCTTCGTCCGAAGCCTGTTGGAACCGTGCTGGTGGATGCGCTACGGGTCCCAGGGCCAGATCCTCAACATGATGTTGCTAGAAGTAGATGATTTCATGATCGGCAGCTGCGACTCGACCTCGAGAGCCTGGGTCCGGCAGTTGCTGGAGGCCAGGTTCAAGTTCGGCAAGTACAGGGACTGCCACGCGAGTCCCGTGGACTTCGCCGGACGGCGGATCACGCTTGGGGAGCAGAAGATAACCGTTGATCAAGAAAAATACATCCTTGAGGAGATTCGGCCCCTGAGTTTAGCCAGGGGGAGGATGTCCCGTAGTGACTCCCCACTCGAGCCTGACGAATTTCGAGCACTCAGGTCCCTGGTATATAAGTTTAATTGGGTCGGCAGGGAATCCAGGCCGGAGGCCGCAGGCATCGCTTCGATCCTGGCCAGTCGTTTGAAGAGCGCGACGATTTACGATGTTTCCTGTGCCAACAAGTTGGTCAAACATCTTCGGACGACGGCCTCTCGAGGCCTGACGATTTGGAGCCTGGACCCGGACCGTATGGCGTTTGTGTCGTTTTCAGACGCCGGGGGAGTAGGAGCTGACATCAAGATGAATGATGACCGGGGGCTCCCGGCCGACCCAACCCAGGGGGCTTGGTTGGTGCTGGCCACTGACAAGTCCGTGCTGTTGAACAGCTCGGTCAA
Source organism: Prorocentrum cordatum (assembly GCA_963575745.1). Taxonomy (NCBI): domain Eukaryota; class Dinophyceae; order Prorocentrales; family Prorocentraceae; genus Prorocentrum; species Prorocentrum cordatum. Next base: position 649,726 of record CAUYUJ010015682.1, read on the forward strand.
GGCGTCATTCCTGGGCTGGAGGAGTAGTAAGCTACGACGTAAGGTCCCGTCCACCCTGGCCGGGGAAACCCAGGCATTGTCCGCCGCCGTGGCGGAGGTGGAGTACCTTCAAGTGCTCTACAGGGACGTGATGTTCCAGGACGTGGACGTCCCTGAGTGCAGGAGGGCCTCAGGGCCCTTCACCACCGTGCTTCGTAGGGATTGCAAGTTGGGGTCCCGGGAGAACCAGGTGCACGTCGTAGATGCAAAGTCCATCTACGACACGATGTTGAAGGAGGGGAACGCCAGCGCCAAGGACAGGCGCACTGCACTGGACCTCGCAATCATTTGCGAAGCACTAGAACGAGCGCGCGGAAGCGTGCGATGGATCCCACACGGCAGGATGCCGGTAGATCCACTGACAAAGGATGACATCACCAAGAGCAATGCCGCCCTGGCCGACCTCATGACTCGAGGCCGGCTCATCCTGGTGGACGAGAGCTCCGAGCTGGATCGCCGCCGAGCGGCACCAGAGCTCAAGGATCGCTCCCAGCTGGCGTCTAGAAGGCAGTTGGCCCGGAGTCAGAACATGCTGTCGTGGCAGGAGTTCCTGGACCAGGAGCTCTACCAGGTAGGTGGTGGTGGTGGTGGTGGTCCTATCTCCCCCCTTTCCTCTCCCCCTTGGCCGGACGGTCCTCCCGGCCTACCTCCACCATCATTTCAATAGTCTTCCATTGTTGCTCTCATTCTCACCTTGTTTTCTTGAATACGGCCGTCCTGGGGGACGGAGGCTTCCATGGAAAGCCGCCACCGTGTACTGCGCTTTTCCGCGAATGGGTGGTCACAGTTCTCCTGACATGGGGAGAGCTGAACCTAGAAGAAAGTTTGACCAGTGTTGCAGTGAGGCAGATTTTCACTGATAGGTTCAGCGTCAGGAGTTTCTGTCCGTGACCAATTTGGCTCAAGGGTAAAACACCTAGTCTGTCTCCGTCTGCCACAATGAGACGCTATGCAACATGAGCGCTCGTGGGAAGTGCACGTGGGAGCACAGTACGCGGCGAGGAGAGGGAAGACCTCCGGCCTCGGCAAGGGGCCAGATCCGCATTGTTCTGGGAGGTCGGCGGCGAGCGAGGAGGGGAAGCGAGAAGGAGAAGGCCTTCTCAGAAGGTTCGGAAATCCCCCAGCCTTCCGAGAAGTTTTCGAAGTCTCCCCCGAAGACAGAACAACAACTTCTCGGAAGGCACGAGGGCTTCTGAGAAGTCCCGCCGCCTTCTGAGAAGGCCTTCTCCTTCTCGCTTCCCCCCCTCGCTCGCCGCCGAGCAAAGGAGTATACACCGGAACCCGCATGGGCGCCCAGGCGAAACCTCGGCGAACCCGGCCGGAGCACGGGGTGCCCACGAGGCACCCACGGACGGCCACCGTGTGAAATCTCTGCGGGCCCAACCGTGCACTTGAGCATCACAACTACGAGCCCCCACGAGCCCGAAACTGTCCATGTTCACCGCCTCCTGGAGTTCTGGGACGCCAGCCGTCGCTCGGACGGCCACTGCCCGTGCGCTTGTCGATGTCGTGCGAAATCCTTGCTCCGCCAGATGATCCAAGATGCTCCTCGATGTCCTCGCCGAGACAGGCTACTCTGGTTTTCTCAATGAGCGTGGGGGGGGGGACCCCACCGACGGGGGCCAACCTCGCCTCGTCGTCGCGCCGCGACGGCGGCCGGAGCGCCCTCGGCGCGCGGCGCGCGGTGACTGCCCGCGGCGGGGGTCGATGTGAGGCTGTCGGCGGGGGTGACGCCCCCCCGACGCTCATTGAGAAACTCTGAGTGCAGTCAAACCGTACAGTAAGGATGCGCGACAAGGATGCAAGGGCCTCGGCAGGCCGTTTCGAAGCTCCTCGAGCGGGGCGCGGCCCACGAGAGTGGCCAAGGACGGACCGAGGAGGCCAGGATGCAAAAGGCACCCTCTTGGGAAGGCTGCCCATCCTTACTATGCGGGTTGACTGTGCACAAGTCCGATCAGCGCCCCTCAAACGGGGACTCCACTAACGGGTACTTTGGCCAGTGACCCAGCGAACCCAACCCTTCCCGATGTGGGCAAAACTGCAATGCAAGAAAAAGGCCCTAAAGTGGCAACTTTCGGCTAAAGAGGAAAAGGATGGAGGGCGGGGCGTCAGCCAGCCACGGGGCTGGCCGACGTCTGGGCCGTGGCCACCGCAACCTCTCGCTCAACCCCAGCGGCCGGGCCCGTCTTAGGCGGGGGGTGAGGAGGGCGAAGAGGTGGCGGAGAGGGGGCGGAGGAGGAGGAGGAGGACGAGGAGGAGGAGGAGGAGGAGGATGAGGAGGAGGAGGAGGAGGAGGAGGTGGCAACTACCCGTTAGTAAGTACCCGTTACGGTGCCGTTGATCCGAGGCGGCGCCCGGGGACGCCGCTTCCCGAAGCGGTGGCTCTCGGCACTCCAGGCCTCGGGCTGCGCCGCCGGCGCGCTCGGCCCGCGGGGCCCCTAATTGGCACGGGCGGTGGCCGCCGCGGCCGCGGGCGGGCGGGTGCTGCGCACCCGCGGGCGGCGAGGGAGACGGTCGGAACGGACGCCGAGGCTGACTACCTACCATGAAGGGGAACTGGAACACACAAATAAATACACACAAATAAACATATCCCCCATATTTTCCCATATTTTCTGGGTTTCTGTCTTCCCCCCCACTTCACATATTTTCCCATATTTTCCTGGGAGTGGACGATTAATTGTGTCTGTGTGTTTCTTTCCCTCCTGATACCAGACCGGCCCAACCCAACCCGAAGACCCGAACTTCGGGTTGGGGGGGGTAATGGGCTCCAGATGTGGCTCTTCGATGAACCCGGACCCCCCCCCACTGGAAATGGACGGCGAATTGAGGCCTTCGGGTTGGGTTGGGGTGGTTTGGTGGGTGGTGAGAGGCTGCGCGAGGTGATGGGGGGAGCGAGGAATGACAAAAACACAACAGCTCGGAGGTCCGCGCGGATCTCTCGGATCCGCGCTGGACACCCCCCCTCCCTGGCAGCGCCTCAGGCGCCACCCCTGGCGCGCTCCGCGCGCCCGGGAGGGGGGGGCCAGCGCCGATCCGAGGAGATGTTATGTTTATGTCTATGTTGCTCCCATCGTACTGAAAGACCACATCCCAGAAATAATTTCGAGCACCCAGGAAAGTGTCGACACAGTGTCGAGTGAGTATCGCCTCCCAGGGCCCGACACGCGAAAACCCTCAAGCTTCGGTACTTTCGTGGTGCTCGAAATTCCTTCTGGTGAACATGAGCTGAAGTAGCTTGGATCATCATAAGTGTATGTCATGTTTCGTTCCCCTATACGAGGGTGCAGGCCCCTTGGGCGCCCACGTCCAGGCTCTTCGGGCGGGGCTGGCCCTCTCGAGAGCGGTTGGGGACAGGCCGAGGAGGCAAGGCTGCACGGGCACCCTTGGGAAGTCGCTCCTCCTCACCATCGGTTCTGACTGTATGGTGGGCGGCGCCCAAGGGGGTGGCCCTCTGAGAAGGGCGGTGGGGCGTCTCAGAAGGCAGGGGCCTGCTCAAAAGGCCCCGGAGGCTTCTGCAGAAGGCTTCTCTGCCAGGCGGGCGGCGGGCGACCAAGAGGCCCTCCTGCCTTCTCAGAAGCCGCGCCAACTTCTTAGAACTACTCCCCTCACGCCACCCCCTTCTGAGCGCCGCCAGGACGGCCTCGGGGCTCGCGGTCGGGTCGCGTGGTGGCCTCAGGAATCGCCGCCGGGCGCGAGCCCAGGACTCACGGGCACCGAACCCGCGGTGGTGTCCTGGGGCCGAGTGCCCAGTGTCCGCTGGCCCTGCTGCGGCTGGCGGCCCTTCTTCTCGCCAGCCCCTGGCATGGCGCTTGCCCGGTGCCTCCGGATGAACACCGCCCGGCGGACCTCAGCAGGGTCGTACTCCCCCGGGGGCAGGAACTGCAGCAGCTCCTCGGCAACCTCATCGGGCGGTGGGCCCATGTCGACGGCCCCCGGCACGCCGTCCGGCAGCGGGAAGTTGTCCTGCAGATCTAGCACGCTCAGCACGGTGGAATGGACGGCGCTGATGACGAGGTCCATGAACATGCTGCTGCCCAGGCACCCGATCCCGTTCTGGGCCAGGCACAAGAACTTTAGATCTGGGTGTGCCGCGATGACTTCGGCCCACCGCTTCGCGCCCAGCTCCCGGCTGCGGTTGCCGCGCAGGTCGAGGGACAGGACCTGCAACGGCTCCAGCGGCGCGGGCTCCTCATCGTCCTCCTCCTCGGGAGGGACGACGCCAGCGATCGCGTCTGCGAGGGCGGTGCTGCCTCTCTCCTGAATGAAATTGTCGCACAACTCTAGGCTCGTCAGCCGGGGCAGCTTGACCAGACTCGATGCGATAAAGGTCGCGCCCTCGTCTCCGATATTGTTTGAGGCTACCGCCACGTGGACAACGTTGCAGTTGGCATCCGCAAGCGCCCTGAACAGCAGCTCAGTGCCAGCATCGCCGAGGTGGTTATGGTTGAGGTTGACATGCGTGAGCACGGGCATCTCCACCACCTCCGGGAGCCTGCAAAGGTGTGCCGGGCAGAGGTCCAGGTGCTGCATATCCACCGAAGTGGCGACCCCGAAGACCTGAGTGACGTCGACCTCGGACGGCAAGCTGACGGTGCTCACCCCGTTCATGATCTCCGCGTGCTCCAACTCGGTGTCGTCCTTTCCATACAGCGTCCGGAAGCAGCAGTGCAGCAGGCGCGAGTTTATGTTGTTCTGATAATACAAACGCTTCGGCTGGTCCGCCTCGCCCTGCCGTCGCCTCCTCGACTTGCGCGCCCTCTCCTGCAGACGCTGCTTAACACGCCCGAAGGTGGACTGATCGCCCTGGCGCTCAGTTCCGGGCACCCCGTTCAGCACGGTGCGGTCGCCTTCAGCCACGAGGTCCTCAACGCTGTCCACCAAAGGTACCACGGACAGCCTGAGCTGCGTGGCGAAGGGGCACGCCTCAAAGAGACGCCGCGCGGAATCCAACTGGGCCTGGATTGCCGCTGCAACACGCTGCCTCTCCACCGACTGGGGCGGCGGGAAAGGGCTGGCATTGCTGACCGTGGCCTGTTGAAACATGCCGCCATCGGCCGTCAGGTTCTGCGGCATGCCCCACGGGCCAGGGCTGTCGGCCGAACGTCTCTTCCCCAGGTCGCCAGGGACCACGACGTGCACGTGGCAGTATGGTATCTGGGTGTAGAGGTGCAGTATGCCCGCGAAGAAGTGCGCGTCGCACTCGGACATCGCGGCCAACAACGGCTTGCTCCGGCCAGGCCGCCCCGACACCTCCGCGAAGGTGCGAAGAAGCATCGGGGGGCCACTGGAGCGGCCCGACGCGCCGGCGGAGCGGCCAGTGCCCGACTGGAGAAGCTCCAGGTCCACCCCGTTGATCTGTTGCAGCGAGCTGCCCAGCCTGGCCGAGGCGGCCCCCTCGCGGAGCACCTCCCTGATGTGGTGCACGAAGTTTAGCAGTTCGAACGAGGAGCGCGTGCGCAGGCGAGGGCAGGAGCGCACGTTGAGCTCCCGCAGGCTGTGCCGCAGGCTGCCGCCCATGGACTGGTGCTTCAGGGTGTGACACAGCTGCGCCACCGTGTCGTCGGTGATCTGCAGGTTGCCGGACAGGTCGATGCGAACCAGGTTCGGGGCGGAGGACCTGGGGAAGCCCAAGGGCACGGCCCTCTCCTGGGGTGCATTTTCTGACTGGAGTTTCGAGGCGAATCTGGCAGTGTCGACGAGAGCCTCCCAGGAGGCCCAACGAGGGGAAAACGAGGCAAGGGTAGCGTCATGGGTACCTTCTCTCGAGGAAAGCGAACTCTGCACATACACCGATTCTGGCCAGGCCCATCCTGACACCACGATCGGTGTGTAGGCCCTCCTGCCTTAGCCGCGAAGACACATGCACCAGTCCTTCGCCCAGGATGGGCCTGGCCAAGATCGGTGTCTGGGTGTGTGTTTGTGTGCATAGTTCTCTTCGCCCGATGTCCCTCCACCGAGGACCGGCTCAGGGGCGCGGTGGCCCTCCTCTCCTGCTCCGCGAGGTGCCGCAGCAGGACGCACAGCCCCTTGAGCCCGACGTCGGTCAGGCTGGGGCCCCGCAGGCGGAACTCGGCGCCGTCGGCAGCCGAGGGCGGCAGGAAGGCGGCCACAGGCCACAGCTGCAGCCTCGCCATCACGCCGAGGGTGAAGTCGTTCCACTCGACGCCCTCCGGGAGCTCCAGCGCTCCGCCCTCCTGCGCGTCCTTCTGGGCGACGAGCTGGCCGACGGGGAGGTGGTTGAGGCTCTGCAGCCGCGGGGCCATCTGTGTGACCGCCTGAAGCAGCAGGCTCGCGCCGCGGCTGGTGAGGCGAAGGTCTGCTAAGTGCAAGCGCTCCAGCGACGGGATGGACAGCAGCGCGTCCGTGAGGAGCGCCAGTGTGGAGTCGAGAGGCACCTCTAGCCGCCTCAGAACCAGCGAGTTGAGCGATGGGAAGGACTCTGGCTTCAAGTACTCGAAGTAGATCAGCCCGTCCCCTTCGTCCAGCCTGACGTACTCGGCTTCGAGCGCTTCCCGAGCGAATGCCTCGCCGCTGGGCTCCTCTCGGGGATCTGCTGACCCGGGTCATTCCAAGCCCGGGTCAGTCAGGCCTGGCAGGATCATGCAAGATCCTGCACCCAAACCCGGGTCAATGCGACCCCAGCCCTGCAGCATCCTGCAGGATCCTGTAGGATCCTGCACCCGAACCCGTGTCAATGCGACCCTGGCTCTGCAGGATCCTGCAAGATCGGGCGCTCTGGCTGACCCCCGTTTGCATTGACCCCGTCTCAAGGCCCCGATCCTCCTCCTCCTCGTCCATGCCGTCTTCGCTGCCACCGCGGCCAGAGCCAGGCCTGTCGATGCAGGAGCCATCGATCCTCAGCTCGGTGCGCTCGGCAGCCTCTTCCCTGTCCACTGGAATCGCGTTGAGCGTCTGGAGGACATCCTGCTCATCAAGCAGGCTGATGATCACCTCTGCGTCCACGCGATTCAGCCCGCAGCCTCTGAGGTCGAGCGACCTCAGCGTGCTGTTCGGGGACAGGAGGCTTCTCAGGATATCATGGAGCAGACCGTCGACGAACGTTGTGCCCAAGGGCCCCATCGCCTGCAGGGCAGCCTGCTGGGTGCCGATGCGCAGATCCTCCCTCCAGTGGAAGCGCGTGAAGGGGGGAGGGCCCTCCTCCTTGTCGTAAGCGTCGGCCTCGTGCTCGAAAGTGTCTGCCAGAAGCTCGTCCCAGTCCCCTGGCTTCATGTTCTTTCTCGGCCCATCCCACAGAGGCCTGGAGGTGGCTGGCCACTCGTCTGGGCGGACTGTGCTGGCCAGGTGCGAGCGGAGGTCGCACATGCACAAGGAAAGCTTCTCCAGCTGCAGCTCCCCCGCCGTGTCGTCATCTAGGGGCAAGGGAACAAAGAGTTCCTCCTCTTCCTCCTCCTGCTCCTCCGGCTCGGGGTGCTGGAAGAACTTCTTGGCGCTGGGGAAGCATCTCCAGAACGTCTTCGAGTCGTGGCGCTCGCCAGTGTCGTACTCGTTCGCGTCGACACCGCTGAGGAGCGCGGCGAACTGATCGGGCGGCATGGCCGCCACGTCGTCCTTGGAGACGGTGCCACGGGCGTCGCTGACGATCTCCTGGAAGTGCTCGCTTCGGAGAAGGGCGGCGTGGATGTTCTCGAGCTGCCGCCTCCTCTTCTCGCTGAAGCGTTTGTGGGCATTGCATGAGGTCGACCCCATGGTCGACCACTTGGGCATCACGCGGATGCGCTCGACGGGCAGTGGCCTCTCGCGGCTGCAGAACGCCTTGAACAGAGCGGGCAGTGCGGGCCGCAGGTGGTCGTAGCAGAACTCGCGGAGCGGCGCGTGGCAGTCCAACGACTCCAGCAGGCGCTCCGAGACCTGGTTGTTCTTCAGCACCACCGCGTGCGTGAAGCGGGGCACCTGAGAGGGCGACCACACGAGACCGTACCCCTTGGGGCCACCTCTCCCCCAGTGCTCCCCAGACAGTGCCTGCACTCAAGGGGGTTCTTGCCTGTGCTACCCGAGGAACTGGGCGGGTGGGGCGATGGTTCGCCTGGGGGACGGCCGCGGGCGCACCGCGGGCGCCCCGTGCGCTGAGCGGGTTGCGACTAGGTTCCCCCTGGAGGGTGGCCGCGCGCGCCTCGTGGGCGCCCTTTTCCGCTGGGCGGGTGCGTGGTGAGGGTGTGCCCGGTGGCCGCCCGCGGGCGTCTCGTGGGCAAGACTTAGCTCACGCGACATAGCACACTCCACCCAGCTTGCACCACACAGGTTCCACCGTGCGACTTGCACCACACACCTCACATCACATAGACTGCACCGCATGGACTGTAACACGCAACTTGCACCGCGTAGTTTGCATCACGTAGCTTACACCACAGCACTTGCACCGTATCGCTTACCCCACATAGCAGTAACAGCGAGATTGCAGCACCTGGCTTGCACTACATAGCTTACTCACACAACTTACACCGCATAGCTGACCGCACATCGATCACACCACATCGAGTGCACCACATAGGATTGCACCACACAGCTTACACAGTCAGTGCAATAAACAATAACTCACTGGTTGGGTCCACGCTGCCAAAATTAAATGTGTGCATACACATTCATTATTATATGTATATGTACGTCGTTCGGAAAAGTATGTACGCATATGTAAGCTTGGCGTTCGAAGCACAGACGGAGCCTCTGTGAAACGGTTGGGATACATGACTGTCGTTTGGACCCGGAGTGGTAGGGTTCAGATGTGGTTGCTGGCCTGGTCTCCCGAAGCCATTCCAGACAGAGGCCCTGCAAGCTGCGCTTGCTGCCTCTTGATCGTCTCGACTAGCGGGTTGTTGGTTCTCGGGAACGTGGCTGTGAAGTTGATGATCACGACCATCGGGGTCTTGCTCAGAAGGCGCAGCACGTCGCAGAACTCCTCCACATCGGCGTCCGCCGACAAGTTCGCCACGAGCTGCGGGAAATCTCCGCCGCCGTTCTGCAGATCCACGGCCACCCCGACGAGGCACTGCATCAACACCATCATCGTCAACTCTGGCTGGTCCCGAAGCCGTGCGCCACCCTCATGAGGGCCCCGGAAGGAGATCTCATTGAACTTTTCCAGGTATACCTTGCTCTGCTCCATCGTGGACAGCATGCCGTACAACGCCTGCCAGTGCAGCTTGCGGCCAACCAGCCTGTCCTCGATGAGCCACCTGGGAGCGGTGCCTGTAGAAGTCCAGTCCTGCAGAAGTCTGGCCTCGTCGAGAGGCATCGGAGTGGACGCGTAGCCGAGGAGGTTCAGCGTCCTCAGCTGAACACACTTCGTGGAGATCGCCCGCATCAACTCAATGGCAACTGGCCTGCCTTCGCGCGGCAGCGCCACCGTGAGCTTGACCAACGTCCGGTGCATGTCGTGCACAATGGCCATCAGGCCTGGCCACAATTCCCTCGGCGTGCTGGAACAATTGGGGTACTCCTTGGACGGATTCTTGGACGAGCCGAAGAGGACGTCCTCCAGATGCGGCTTCCCCGCGACCATGAACCACATGAACACCAGCATCTGCACCCTGGGCCATCCCGCGCTCCTCTGGGGCGGGAAGACGGGAACCTGATTCTCGCGAACGAGGGACAGGTTCGCCCACTCGAGCGGCGGCCGGGAGGTGTTGGACGCCAGTCTGTTCATCCTCGGGTGGTCCCACAGGCCTATGCCAAAGTCCTGCAGCATCTGCTGCTGGTCCGGATTGTCGTTGCATGGGCCCAGCGGGAGAGCGGCCTCCTCCAGAGTCTCGTTGTCGAGGACTGCGCTCGCCAGCATGGCCGAGCCCTCGAAGTCCACCGGCAGATGCGTGGCGTTCAGCTTCAGCAGCGTCTTCGTCTCCTTGACGTACTTGGCGAGCTTTCTGACTCCGTCCTTCCGGATGACGTTCTGGGAGATGTCCAGCTCGGTAACACAGTCGTAGCGTCGCAGCCACTCCTCGAGGAAGACGAAGTCGTCGTCGTCTAACATCAATTTGGTCAGGTTCAGGACGGTCAGCTGGCTGGTGCGGAAGTCTGCGAAGTCGCAGCCGATCGGCCTGGACCCAACAGCCTTGAGCTGCATGCCGTTGACGACCCGCAGCTGGCACTGCGCATTGCCGAGCAAACTCTGCGCCAAAGCCTTGGCTCCGTCCTTCTCGACGTTGTTCCTCCGGAAGTCCAGCTCCGTCAGCGAGGAGTTCAGGCGCAGGAAGTGCGCTAAGAAGATGGCGCCGACGACCTCTATGCCGTACATGCAATGGTTATTATGGACCGACGCCAAATCCAACCTTGAGATGCTGTTGTGGCGCAGCTTGTGCAGGGGCACGCCGTTACAGTACTCGAGGCTGAGGTATTTCTTCTTCATCGCCTTCACAAGCCTCCACCCGAACGCAGCGCTGAGCCGGTTGCCTCGCAGGTCCAGGGACGTGATGTGGCTGACCGACGTCACGAGCGAGAAGATCGCGCTCTCGCCCAGCTCCGAGCCCACGAGGTTGATGTTCTCGAACTGCAGCCCCTGGATTCCGAAGGAGAGGTCCAGGCCGAGGGGCATGCCGGGCAGCCCCGTGGGCCCCAGGTTGCCCGAGGGGTAGCCGCCCCGCCCCGCCGACGAGGGCGCCGAGGCGCCGGCGCCGTGGTGGTCCTGCACGGCCACGGCATGGGCCCGCCGCGGCGCCCGGCCCTCGTCGGGGGTCTCGTCGCCCATGGCCGCGAGGCCGCTGGCCCCGCGCAGCAGCCACCCGCCCCCGCGGACCCCTGGGGCAGACGGCTGCGTGCGGACCCAGGATTGCACGCCGTTCCTCTCTTATAGCGTGCCCATTTCTGACTGTGCTCGTTTCTGATTGTTCCTGGCCCCCTAGTGGCCCTAGTGGCCAGGAAGAGCCCCAAGATGGAACAATCAGAAATGAAAAGATCTTGGCCCGCCACAAAGTTCAAAGAACTCTCGAAGAATTAGGCATGCACCATGTGTACTCTCCCCATCGCCAGGGCGCCGCGGAGAACATGATCACGTTTCTCCTCCCGGGCAGGCTCCGTGCAGACTCGGTCCGCAGACCCGGCCCACGCACAGTGCCGACCAGTTCTTCGAGTCGCGCCCAGCGCTGCCGACCAGAGGGGGCTCCACGGCGGCCGCGGGGCAAGGCGGCACCCGCACGGACAGGGGATCGGGATCCTGCCGGCCTGCGAATGCTGGGCCGAGTGCGGCAGGCTCGCGTCGCGACGACCCAGCGGTTGGCTCCCGACACCGCGTGGATGTATCGACCATATGAACGCTCTGCGACTTCTCGATCGCCGGATCGTTCCGTGCGGGCCGGTGCCGGGCCCCCCGCGGCGCCCCACCGGGAGAACGCCTGCGGCGGGGTCGCCGCCGCGTCGGCACGGCGCGGCCCTGCCGTAGAGGCGTCGCAGAGGAGCCAATCGCGCACGCCCGTCGAGGCGGGCACCCGGAGGGGGAGGGGGAGGGGGAGGGGGAGGGGAAGGAGAAGGAGAAGGAGAAGGAGGAGGAGGAGGAGGAGGAGGAGGAGGAGGAGGAGGAGAAAGGCCTGCCCGTCCATGCGGGCACCCGGGCAGGG
>CAUYUJ010015682.1:666331-711386 GCA_963575745.1 Prorocentrum cordatum
TACCCCATCGATTGCACAACATGCAGTGCACATGCAAAAAGTCTAGACTCACGCTGTTCGACGTCCACGCTGGGTAACATCTCTTACTCCACATCTATAGTTGGAGAAGCACGCCTGTGTACGCGCGTGTATCTACACAGGCCTGCCACCGAGCCTGCAGCGGTTGGCGGGTGTCGGGCCCTCGCTGTTTCCTTCCCACGAAGCAGACATGGCTGGGCCCTCCCGACGCATCCGGCCCAACATGCGCTCGCGTGATTGATATCAAGTCCCCGTGCCCTGGGCATGCCGGACAACAGCTGCTCCTCAACTCAGAACATGCGGTCGGGGCAGGGGCAGAGTGCTCAGGATGGCCTGCAGGACGGCCAAGACGGCCTCCAGATAGAACCGACTCGTACAGATGGCATCCACGACTGTCAAAAACGGCCTTCAAGATGGCCGTTGGAGCCCGAAGACGACTCGATACCCCGCCTAAGCATTCCAAAAGGCCTCCACGAGGAAGGCCTGGATTGCCCAAAATCGTAAAGCTCCCGATTGGTTTCGACGAGTTTCGGCGCTCGCGCCATTTTCCGGCGGCCCAAGCGGCCTCCAAGATGGCTCCAAGCTTCAATACGGCCGACAAAGCCCCCAAACATCAGAGTGAGGGGGCCGAACGGTCATTCACTGTCTGGGTGCGTGGCTGATGTGGAATTCCGCGGTGCGGATTCTCGTTGTTGTTGTTGTTGTTGTTGTTGTTGTTGTTGTTGTTGTTGTTGTTGGTTGTTGTTGTTGTTGTTGTTGTTGTTGTTGTTGTTGTTGTTGTTGTTGTTGTTGTTGTTGTTGTTGTTGTTGTCTGTTGTTGTCTGTTGTCGTCGTCCCACCCGCAACCCGCCCCGCGACCCACCCGCGACCCACCCCGCGACCCACCCCGCGACCCACCCGCGACCCACCCGCGACCCACCCGCGACCCACCCCGCGACCCACCCCGCGACCCACCCCGCGACCCACCCCGCGACCCACCCGCGACCCACCCCGCGACCCACCCGCGGCCCACCCCGCGACCCACCCGCGACCCACCCGCGACCCACCCGCGACCCACCCGCGACCCACCCGCGACCTACCCCGCGACCCACCCGCGACCCACTTTCGACCCAAACCACGTTCAAGGTACAAACCACAAGTTTCGGCGCCTGCGGCGGGTTTTTTTGCATTCCTTCCAGGTGGAGAGCCCGCGACACATCCCGTGACCAACTCGCGACCCAAACTACGTTCAGGGTACAAACCACATGTTTCGGCGCCTGCGGCGGGCATATTTTGCATTCGTTTCAGGTGGAGAGCCCGCGGCCCACCCGCGACCACGTTCAGGGTACAAACCACATTTTCGGCGCCCGCGGCGGGCATCTTTTGCATTCGTTCCCTGTGGAGAACCCGCGGCCCACCCGCGACCCAAACCTCGTTCCGTGTACAAGCCATTTTTTTTGGCGCTTGCGGCGGGCTGCTTTTGCATTCCTTCCAGGTGGAGGTGGAGAGCCCGCGACCCACCCGCGACCTAAACCACGCTCACTGAACAAACCAATGCCGCACAAGCGCGGCGGCGGATTCTTGCATGCCGTCTGAGCCCGCAAGGACCTCTTCACGCCCCGCGCATCCACGCCAGCCCGTGCAGCAACTTTGCCCTGGCGAGTTGCCTTGATCAGAGAAGGCGGGGAGCATAAAGTGGGAAAATGGATTGCGTTGCAGTTATCTTGGGAAAAGAGGGGGAGGCAGGATGAGTAAACAGGGGACGAGGAGAACGTGGAAGAAGAGAGGATGTAAGGAGAACGTGGAGAAAGAAAAGGAGGAGGAGCAGGAGGACGAGGGGGAGGAGGGGGAGGAGGGGGAGGAGGAGGACGAGGAGGGGGAGGATGGGGAGGATGATGATGATGGACGACAATGGGAGGACGATGATGGAGGCCGATGAGGGGGAGGACGACAATGGGAGGACCATGATGAAAAGACGAGGGGGGGAGAGGGAGGACGAGGAAGAAGAGGAGGAGGAGGAGGAGGACGAGGTGGAGGAGGAGGATGACGATGACGATGAGGACGAGGAAGAGGAGGAGGAGAAGGAGGAGGAAGAGGAGGAGAAGGAGGAGGAGGAGGTGGAGGAGAGCGCCATCGACAAGGAAGGTGGGGGCCACGAGGTCCGCCGGCTCGACGACGTCCACGTCGCCCGCGCCCGCCCCCTCACTCTTATCCGCAATTGCGGGGTGCTACGTATACATATAGAGGGAGAGGGAGAGAGAGAGAGAGAGAAGACAACCCACCCCTCCAAAAGCACCCATTGCTGTTCAACGTCGTCATGCTGCCCACCCAACTCACACCCAGTCATCTTGATGCACTTACTCTTGTTCCTCCTGCTACGCGGGTTCCTCTCCATTCAACCCGTCACCCTCTATCTCTTCAGCTTCACTCTACCCCTGAGCTTCACGCTTACATTGCTTAGTTTACTATCCTTCCGACTCCCTCGTTTCTCATACAAATTCCATCGCATTCCCGTTCCTCCGACAATATTCGTACAGCATCCTCGTTGTCCTCGGGGGCTTATCCTCCTCCTTCTCCTCCTCCTTTTCCCTTCTCCTCCCTCCTCCTCTTCCTTGTTGTACCCCTTCTCCCCCTCCGCCTCCGCGAGGAACAAGGACGAGGAGGCGAATAAACAAGCGGAAGGAAAAGGCTCCTCATTCTCCTCTCCCTCTCCCCCCCAGATTACGAGGAGACATATGATTTTCGTGGGGCTGATAGGGGCAAGTTGTCCAGATTCTAGCTTCTGGGATTGCATGGACCTGAATATGCGTGCAAGCTGCCGGACAAGGTTCCAGAAGCCCTGGGGACAGATTCACAGAAGGCTCGCACGGAACCACATCAGGCGTGGAAATCTCAAATACTAGAAGGCATCCAGAACGGAGCTGGTCACGCTCACGCTTGCACAAGGACTCCCACGGCCTGGGATCCCACCAGCACGTTGTCAGCCAGCCGAGTCGTGCTCGCCGACCCCCGCCCCTCAGGAGCAAGGAGGTAGCTACCGTCCCACCGCTATGGGAAACTGGGAGTACGCCCGAGGTCCCAGCCCGCTCCACCGCCCTCCAGCCCTTGGACTTCCTCCCACCTGCTCGCTTGCGTGAGGCGCCCAAGACGTGGGCGACAAAAATCGGGAGCTCCGATTGACGGTCTCCACCTCAGGCTTGTCTAGACGAAGAAGAATCCACGTAAACATAAACTTTTGGCGCTCCGCGCGGATTTCTTGGATTCGCGCTGGAATCCCCTCCCTGGCGCGCGGAGCGCGCCAGGGGCGGCGCCGGAGACGCCGCCGGGGGGCCCAGGCGCGGATCGAAGAAATCCGCGCGGAGCGCCAAAAGTTCATGTTTATGTAGTTGTTTCTTCTTCGATTATTGCGGACCTCTCAGACTCCAGTTTCCCAATCTGTCTGCCCCTGACCCACATCATGGAAATGTCGTCGCTGCTGCGTAATCAAGTGCGCGCCATCCTCATTGCTTTGCCTGCCGAGCCGCAGGCCGCAGGGTGGGCGGCGTCCTGCCGGCGTGTTCCGTTCGACTTGCAGGACAAGCGGGGGAGGATGGGGAAACCGTTGAGGGGAGCAAGGGGGATTCGAAGCATTCCAGGCACTATCTCGCGACTGGGCCGTTCGCACGTGCATCAGGTGTCGTCTGGCGCCAGTCCGTCCAGTCAGAAGAAGCAGTTCGCTTATGTCCAGGCTCGTCTCAAGCCAAGAAGCAGTCTTACAGAGTAGCTTGCACTTCGATGTGGGACTTGCAGAAGTTGTCCGAACGTCTTAACCGTTTAGAATTGGAACACACCTGTGATGTCGTGGAGTGCCCAAAGCAAGTGCACGCTTTGCACTCGTCGGCCTGCAAAGGCCCCAGGTACATGATGATGGGTGGAATGGTCTAGGGGCCCTTCTTCGCCAGGAACGGGATAATAGCTGCGTGCTCTATGACGGTATCATAGATTCGGGTGTCGTGATTCTGACGATCGACAAAGTTTCGATTCCTGCCTCGCTCGACATATACATCGACGACTACGGCATATCCTCAAGGGGGTCCTCAGAAGATGTTCAGAGAGGACACGGCCTCTGTCATTTGCTCGTCCGTCATACATACTTGAACTGTGGACCAGGGATGCCCTCGGAAACTACGACGGAGCCATGTACGGAGAGTTGGCACGGAATCTTGGAGTTGACGATACGGTCGAGGGAGAACGAAGGATATATCCACGGTATCCTAGGAAGAGTGTGTTACAACGTGGCTTCTGCACAGCTGAGGTCATTCAAGTTCTCAAGTGTGGAGGAAGGTTGCATCAAGACTCTCTCCGGCGGGGCGAGGTGGACAAGGATCGCGCGAGCCACCCCGCCTACGAGCTGCCGTCGGCTCAGTGTGAGCAGTGCGGCCTTCATCCCGATAATATTGACATCGACGCCCTGCTTGTGCCAATCAACGTTCCGATCTGATCGACGATTGAATTCAGAGATTGGCTGAATCGGTCGACCCGGGTGGTGCTAAGGAAACTCCCCTTTTCACTCAAAAGGGATAGTGTCGCACTCTGAAGATGTTCTGCAGCGTCATAGGTCAGATGGTAAGCGTGTGCCGATCCATGGGCTTGGAGTTCCTGCAGTGGAACTGGGTGCTGTTCAAGGTGATGTACTCTTCGATGGATCCTGCCACACACACACACACATCATTAGAGTTAGGTCGGGCATGTCCCCCTACAGGCGGATGTTGGCAGAAAGTGAAACATATTTTTAAAAAATGCCCAAAACAGTCAACGAATACTTCAAAACATCGTCCCCGTACTATTTTTTGACTATTGGGGAATTTTCCTCCTTTATATGGACACGCCCGACCTAACATTAGAGAACTTAGTAGGGCAGCTTGCTGGGGATACGCAACTTTAGAATCGGAGGCTGGGGTGCAGGTTGCGGTTCCCGCAGCCTGAGGAAGCCGGGGCTCTAGATTTCGTTCCCTGACTATAGGACGAGGAGGAGGAGGAGAAGAAGGAGGGAAAAGGAGAAGGAGGAGGAGGAAGAGGAGGAGGCGGAGGAAGCGGAGCCCGCTCCCCCTGTCCCAGGGGGGTCCGCTTCGCGTCACGCGCCGGCCTCCACTCACCTCGCCGAGCTACAGGAGGTCAAGGCGCACGTGGCCAAAGGCTCTGCTTTGCCAGAAGGACAGACGTACTCTGAAGCATGCGATGCCGCCGCTGTCCGAGCTACGATGTCGGGCCTGTCTGCCCACCTCAAGGGTTCTGCGGCGGAGCTGCGAGAGGTGAGCGGGCAGATGCAAGTTGCCAGAGCCGTCTGCCCTCTGGCCACCCGCACGTTGCCCTCCCCCCTGGCCCGCCTTGGACCTCAAGAGCTGCCCCTTGGTTCCTCGGACCCCCCGCCCCAGGCCCAAGGTCCCAGCGAGAGACACGAGGGAACAGCGATCCTTGTGAACTTCCACCCGCCCTTTGGGCATGTGTGGTCTAACGGTGTTTCTCCCTCCTCTCCCAAAACCCTCTTCCCTTCGGTGGTGGGTACCCTGCCCTGCCCCTCCCCAAGTAATGTTTGTTGTTGGGGGGTGGGGGGTGGGGGTGGGGGGGGCGCGGGCTGGCAGACGGTCCTTTGTTCGCCCAAGATGGTTCAAACAAAGCGTCCGATGCTCCAAAATGGCCTCCAAGATGGCTTAATCTAGCTTCCGACACGCCTCCAATATAGTTTCTTGTATACCTCCAAGAGGCCCGACGAGAGCAATAAGACGGTTCCAAATGCTCCCGAGAGGAGGGGGGCGCTTGATGTGGGACCCCACCCCTTCTTTGATCGACGCCCGACAAGATGGCCCGACGAGGCCTCACAGGGCCCCCCAAAAAAGGCCCCAAGAGAGCCCTTTTTATAAGGGTCACAAGTGGGGCCCCTGGACACCTTGACGGAACCTTATGAGTACACCATGGCCGTCCAAAAAGGCCACAAGAGGATCCAAAGCAAACCCCAAGAGGACCCCCCAACGAGACCCCAAGATGACTCAAAGAGATATTGTCCTCGTTGTCCTCTTCCTCATTCCTCCGATGCTCCAAAACGACATCCAAAATAACTCGACACGACCATCCCCCTTCTCTCCTGGCCCGCTTCGTTTCACTGTATGTGTCTCTCTTCCTCCCGCTCCCCGTCAGCTCTAATGGGCAACGTTTCTGAATGGGCTGGCTGGTCGGGATTTTTTGTTGCGGGCGCCCTAATTGCCGGCGCGCGCGCCGAGCTAGCTAGCAAACCTACCGCCGGGGGGGGCTGCGCCGAGGCAGCTGCGCCGGGGGGTGAGAGCTGCCAGCTGTGGAGGCGGCTGGGGAGATGCAGCGCGCGACTACCATGAGAGCGAGATCACCAAGCACGAGGTTAGGCCTCGTCGCCACCGGGCGCCAGAGGCACGAGGAAAGAACCGCCAGGGGACTGCCAGGCTGGACAAGAAGGCTGAACCACTCCTGCGAGAACCAGCGTCCCAGGGGCCAGCGGCGGACCAAGCCAGGGAAGTGCATGCGCAGCCAGAGCTGGTCAGAACGCGCGGACCTGCCTGCCGGAACACACGAAAACACGAAGCGGGCAGAATGCACGGCCAGGTGGCGGGCGCCTCCACCACTGGATGAGATCGCTCACGGCGCCAGTGCCGGAGAAGGAGCCAGACGCGGCCGAACCGACGGCGTCTGGGGACCAGGGTCCGGAGGAGTGCAAGCACAAGCGCCGGAGCTGGTCAAGGCGCGCGAGGCCAGTGCCAGGGGGGCCGCGCCAGGCCATGGCGGGGCCAAGGCAAAGGCCAGAAGGACCAAACACGGTCGAGCCGACCGGCGCCTGGGGGCCAGGGCACGGTGTGAACAAGCGGGAACGGGGACTGGTCAAGACGCGTGAGTCGTAGACGTCACGAAAGGGCCAGAGCCGGATAAACCACGCCAAGCCATGGCGGGGCACGGGCAAATGCCAGGGTGATGAGAACAGCGCAGAAACGGCCGGGGGCGCGAGACACGGTGCGCCCCGCCCCAACGGAAACATCGCGCCCGGCATCGGCGGCGACTGGGGGCCAGGCCCCCAAGGGCGGGGAGGCCGAGCCAGTGGCCGAACGGGGACCCAAGCAGTCCACGGGGCCGAAGCCGAGGGACCAGGTCAGGCCTTGACGAGGTCTGGGCGTCGATCCGAGCGAAACTCATTACAATAGCGGACGGGGCCGATAGGCGCGCTGCGCCCGCAAGCAGGATCAGCGGGCCCGATATTGACGGCGCCCGGGGGGCATCTCAAGGCGGTTCTCACCGCGCGACCCAGGGCAGCCAGCGGGCGCTGCGGGTCACTGCTGCCAGGTGGGATGAGAGCTGGTGCGCCGGGCAATCGCTGGCAGACATGCTGCGTGCCGTGCACAGCATCGAGTCGACTGCATTTGCCCCACGAGTGTGCACTTTGCCGCGGGGGGCAGCACCGAGGCCAAGCCCACTTGCACGCGGGGGGGTCTGACCAGGCACCGTTGTCGACCTCAGTCAGCGGGGGCGCGCTCCACCTGCATGACTGCTGCCTGGCACGAGGGGGGGCCCTTCGGACCGCAGGCGACGCCAGCGCTGAGAGCGCTGCCAGGGGCGACTAACGGTCGCTCGGTTGGAGGGAGGACGGGGGCAGGCATCCGGCGCGCTGTGGCGGCACCGTGCCCGCTGCGTTCGTCCCCCGTCTGGTCAGCGCGCCGCTGGGGGCCGCGCCGCGATCGCCTCGCGCGGCGAGAATAGGGGCCGCCCAGGCACTGTGGCGACCAGGGTCGGCAGCACGCTAACACCGCGAAACCGTCTAGCCGGGCGCGACAGGGGGGCCCCATCCAGGCCGCAGGCGAGACGCAACGCTGGGAGAGCTGAAAGGGACGATAAACGGTCGCCGGGTCGGCGAGAGGGGGGGGGGGGGCGGCAGGCCGCGGGGGGAAGGGGGGCGCCCGCCCGAGGGCGCGCGGCAGAAGTGAGGGGAGCCAGGGGCGACTAACGGTCGCGCTGTTGGCGGGTAGAGGGCGGGGGAAATGCTGAAAGAAAAGGGATTGCAGACGCCGCTGTTGAGAGAGGATCTCGGGCGGCTGCGGGGACCTAGTTCCGCCTTGTTCTCTTGTCGCCACGGTCGGCGTTGTCGCTGCGCTTCCTGCCGCGCTTGCCCCCGTCGCGCCAGTCGCTATCCAGCCAGGATTGCCCCCCCCTCCCCTGCCAGGGCCACTCTGCCCGCTGATCCGACGATTCCTGGTGGGAGAGCTCCAGCCCTCTGCGCGGCGCGAGCCTTTGCCAGAGGCGCGCCGGATGCGTCTCTCGCGGATGGCGCCCCAATCAACGTTGAGCCCCAGCTTCTGGTCTATAGCATAGGCGTCGTAGCCCGCCCTGCACAAGGAATCCAGGAAATCCCTACAGGCCTGCTCGCGATTAAGGCGGGGGTTGCTTTTCGGCTTGCCTTTGCGCGGGAACTTCTGCGCATAGCTGCGCCAGATCCCGTTGAAGGCGCCGCCCAACAACTTCCGGAGCCGTGCAATCATGTCGGCTGGCTGCTCCCCCGCCTGCCCCAGGTTGACCCTGCCCAGATGCACTCGGTTCATTGGACCTCCCGCGCCGGGGTCGCGGGGGTTGTCGAAGGCGTGGGCACTGCCGCCGCGCGGGGGGGTTCTCGGGCGCCTGCGGTCACCGTAGTTGGAAGACGCTGCCTGGCTGCCCGCGGATTGTGGGCTCTGCGCCGTCCAGCCACTGCGGCTCTGCTGCCTCCACGGCGGGAGAGCCTCTCGCTTGGGGCTGGCGTGCCTAGGGGCGCCTGCCACCGAGGGCGCCTTCGGTGCTGGCGCCCAGAAGGCACCGAGAGGGTCGCCGGGCGGGCTGTCCTCCGTGGCCATCTCTCGATCGCCACCAGGGGGTTTCGCCTGAGGCAGCTGGCTGGCCATCGCGCTTGATGTCGTCGTCGACTTTGGCCTCCAGGCTCGGCGACGGCGCAGCGGAGGCCTGGGGCTCGGCGAAGTCGACCGGGCCCTCCTCTGCCGGAGATCCAACGTCGTCTTCTGGTGCCAGACAGGGGCCCCGCACGTCAGGATCTCGCCCAGGTACACCCGTGGGGGCAAGACCTTCGCGCCCATCCTGCGGCGGTGCCTCCCCCGCGGCCGTGTCTTGCGCGCGGCCGGAGAGCTCGCCAAGAGCGCCCGAGTCCGCGTGGTGTCAAGGGTGCTGCCCCCGTGGGGGCACAATGTTTTCTGGCTTGCGGGAGAGCCATGCCCCCGCTCGCCCGTCGGTTGCGCGTTCGAGGGCTGCCTCGCTGCTGTCAGCGACCACCGGGCCCTGCAGCGCGAGATTTGCGAGGGTGGCCGCTGCGAAGGCACTGTGGAGGCTCCTCAGGAAGCCCACTAGCATGTCGCGCTCGTGCCGGAAGAGGTTAGGGCCCCTGTCCCGTGCCAGGGAGGAGCGGTACTCCTGCCAGGTGCCGCTGTGGTGTGGGTTTCTGGCGAGGTGCTTCACCACCCTGGCGGCAGCCCAGCGCTCACCGTCCCACTCGACGTGGGATGGTTGGCCGCCCGCTGGCACATCCTCACCGTACATCAGCGCCAGGAAGGGTTCAAGGTCCTTTGGGGGCCAAGGTGGTTTCCTTGTCCTTCGGGCATGGGATGTTGGCTCCCTGGGCGATCACGAAGTTGCGCCAGTGAGTGTCAACATCGGGGCTGAAGTCACGGAGGTAGTTCACGAGGATGTGTTCCACGTCTCGTGCCTTGTTGGACTTGGTGCGTTCCTGCTCACCTTCCGCTGCCAGGCGGAGGTCCGCGACAATCCTTGAGCTGAACTGAGGGAGTGGGGGCGGACCGAGGTCGGGCAGGAGGGCGAGGATGTCTGGGGCCGATCTGATTGGAGAGCCACTGTCGCTGCCGCTTTCTGTAGCTCCTCTGGTGTTCCTTGCTCCTCGTGTCGCCGTGTCTCTGAAGCAGCCATCCCTGGCGGCGGCGCTGACGCCTCGTCGTGGTAGCTAGTCGGTGACATCCAAAGGAGTCTCCCCTCCACGGGGCCCTGGTGCTGTCTCTGGGTAAGATTTGCTGGGCAGACCTGCTGGGAACCGTGGTCTAAAATCCGATCCCGGGTGTTTGGTGCAATGTTCCAGATGTGAATTAGGCGTATCCTGCAGCCCCACTCTGCGTTCCATTCCCGTTCCTGCCATGCTGACCGCCACTGATCCCAGGGAGGGCGGCCGGAGCACTCGTCGGTGTTTGTCCTGGGCCCGGGCCGCCACAGGAAGCAGCCAAGGGCCGGGTCCGTGACTTTCCAAACGAGCAATGGGGCATCTGGTGGGCACGTGTCGCACTTCGCAAGAGTAGTTCCGGGCGCTGTGTGCGTCTCCTCCGAATCTCCCGTCGGTAAGCCTCCGTGCTGAGTCGAGTTCGCCAGGGTAGGGCAGCGTTGACGGGCTGTGGCCATGAGGAGTTCCTTCGGCGAAACTGGGTCTGCCGCGCATGGGCGCACTCCGTACCCTAGGGGAAGATACGCCAGGGAGGGAAGGGCGGCCACCTTCTGAGCATTGCCCTCTGCGAGGTTGGCAATGTAGTCCTGCACCTTCTGCATCATGGTGTCGCCTAAGGGTGTGGGCAGGCCACGAGTCTCGACGTAGGCGACCCAGCATGTCCCGCAGCGACATCTGCAGTTGCTTCCCGAGAGGTATGCCTGTGAACGGTTCTGCGCCAGGAGCTCTCGCGTCTCGTCACACTCCACGGTCCCGATTGTGAACTTGAGGCGAGCCCTGCCGCAAGCATCACAGTTGCACTTGGCCTCCTTGTCATTCGCTGGTGGGGATACTTTTTTGTCAACGGGCTCGCTAGGCGGGCCGAAAGCCGTCCGAACACTAGTCTGACCGCGACTAGGCAGCAGTAAAAGAAAGACAGCGAAGCGAGCGAGCGGGCAGCCACTCAGAAGGAGAGCCAGGTTGGTGGGGATACCCGAAGCACGAAGAATTACAAGGTGTGCGAAGCACGGGGGCGCCAAGCCCTGTCATGCCATCTGAATATGTGACATGTCTGGGATGAGCACCCCATAAGCAATGTGATTGACTTTGGATGTGCTGATTACGTGTCGCTTTACATCCTCTACTGCAATTCCACGCTGAAGCCCTCCAGGGCTCTGGCTCCCAGGAATCCAAGCGAAATCTCTGGGGGTGGGGCTCCAGAACTTGTGTTCATTGGGAATTGGGGTATCTCCGGTATGAGAGTCCCAGAAGCCATGTGCTGTCATTTCGATTCCGGGATTCCGCGCATTTCTGGTATGTGAATTATTACTGCTTTGTGTTATTTGGATGCCTCATGCACCTGGGATTCCTGATATGTCTGAGATGTCTTGTATTTTGCATGTCTGGCATAGATGTAAATCCCGGCAATACCGAACATCAAATTGTCATCACATGGTTTGGAGCATTCTCGTCCAAAAGTCTGACAGCTCCAATGCAATACCATGGTTTGGTACCCCCTTACTTCGCACATGCAATAACATCACAGGGATCGCTGCTCCCTCGAGCTTCTCTCCCTCTCTCTCTCTCTTTCTCTCTCCCCCCCTGTCTCTCTCTTATCTCTCTCGCTCTCTTCTCTCTCTCTCTGACTCTCTGACTCTCTCTTTCTCTCGCATCTCTCTCTCTCTCTGCCTCATCAGAGCAGGAGGAGCAGCAGGAGGAGACGCGCGTAAAGAAACGAGTAGCAGCAGCAGGGGGGGCCGCAACAGCAGGAAGAGCAAGAGAAGTAACAGGAACAGGAGGATAAGGAGGAGGAGAGTACATAACAGTAGGAATACGAGGAGAAAAAAAACTGAAAGGCGAGGGAGGGGAGAGGAGAACGCCGTCAAAAGAAAACAAGAACCCGTGGGTGCCGGGGGCCTGTCCATATGTATACATGTATGTATATAGACAGTATGCGTGCGCGTATGCGTATGTATGCGTGTGTGTGTGCAAATGTGTAAGTGTATGTGCGTCCGTGTGTGTGTGTGTGTGTCTGTGTTGATGTATGTATACATGCGCACCTCTGATGGCCTCTGGACCTCTCGCCTCTTTCCCGTGGACGCGTGTCTCGTCCTGGAACGCTTCCTGATGGCCTCGGGGCCCCAAAAGGGCACGCCAGGATCGAACAGATCATGTCGCCGGAGGTCAGTGAACGGCTCCTTCGAGGAGGGTGAGGAGGAAGAGGAAGAGGAGGAAGAGGAGGAGGAGGAGGAGGAGGAGGAGGGGGAGGAGGAGGCCTGGCGCGGGAGGACGCGGGGGGCCTTGCCCTTCACTGCCAGCTTGGCCTCCGTGGAGTCGAGGAACAGGTCCAGGGCGCAGAACTCCTGGACGAGCGGAGGGCGAGAGAAAGAGGAGGAGGGGGAGGGGAGAGAAAGGAGGAGGGACGAGGAGGAGGAGGAGGAGGAGGAAGGACAAACAAAAGAGAGGAGGAGGAGGAGGAGGAGGAGCAGCAGGAGGAGGGAGGAGGAGGGAGAGGAGGGGATGGAGGAGGAGGAGAGGGAGGGGGAGAGGAGGAGGAGGAGGAGGAGGAGGAGGAGGAGGAGGAGGAGAAGGAGGAGGGGGAGAGGAGAGGGAGGGGGAGCGAGATGAGGAGAGAGGAGGAAGATGAGGAGAGGCGGAGAGACCCACTCTCTATGTCCTCGGTGTCCTGACAAGAAAAAGGCTCTGCTGAACAGGACTCGCTTCCCTACGCTACTGCGCCTCCTCCTCTCCCTCCTCCTCATCCTCCTCCTCCTCCTCATGAGCTCCTCATCCCCATCCCCCCTTCTTCCGAATCCCTTCTCTTTCTCCCCTATCCAAGGCACTCGCACGCAAGAGCACCCGCTAAATGGAACCCTGTTTGAACTATACTTGCGAAAGACCAATGAGCGCGGCGGTGCCATGCGGGCGTTGCCACTGGGGCCTTCGGTGGAGCTCCCGATGGGGCCGCGAAACGAGTGAGGGGTGTGCCGAAATGGGTAGGGTGGTGCCATGCGGGCGCTGCCACCGGGGGCTTCGGTGAAGCTCCCTATGGGGCCGCGAAACGTGTGAGAGGTGTGCCGAAATGTGTGCGGTGGTGCCATGCGGGCGCTGTCACTGGGGCCTTCGGTGGGGATCCCTACGGGGACACGAAACGTGTGAATGGTGTGCCCAAACTGGTGCGGTGGTGCCATGCGGGCGCTGCCACTGGGGCCTTCGGTAGAACTCCCTATGGGGCCACGAAACGTGTGAGGGGTGTGCCGACACCGGCGCGGGGGTGCCATGCGGGCGCTGGCCTTTGGGCGGATGGGGCCGCTAAGCGTGAAGGGTGCGCGGGTGCGCGGACACGGGTGCAGAGGTGTCATGCGGGTGGCGCCACTGGGGCCTTCGGTGGAACGACATGTGGGCCCTATAAGGCCGCGAAACGTGTGAGGGGCGTGCCGAAACGGGCTCGGTGGTGCCATGCTGGCGCTGCCATCGGGGCCTTCGGTGGGGATCCCTACGGGGCCACGCAACGTGGGAGGAGTATGCCGAAACGGGCGTGGTGGTGCCATGCGGGCGCTGCCAGTGGGGCCGTAACTGTAGCTTCCTACGAGGCCACGAAAAGTGTGCAGGGTGTGCCGAAACGGATGCGGTGGTACAATTCGGGCGCTGCCACTGGGGCCTTCGGTGAAGCTAACTATGGGGTCACGAAGCGTGTGAGGGATTTGCCGACACCGGCGCGGTGGTGCCATGCAAACGCAGCAAGTGCAGCCTTTGGTGGAGCTCCCTATGGGTTCACGAAACGCGTGAGGGTAAATCGTGATGGTAACTAAGGATGGCGATGATAATGACGATGGCGATGATGACTTGAAAAAATGCGGAGGGCAGAGGCAGTGATGGGAGGAGGGGGAGAGGTCGAAGAGGAAGAAAAAACGCGGGGCGCTGTCTCTTCAACCCAACACCGCCAAATGGTTGTAAACAAGACACGCGGGTTTATCATCCGAGCACGATCGCAAACGACTCACGCACGTTGAGGACTTCGGAACGGCCAACATGCCGATACTCACCATATTCGCGCCTGCCCCAAATCTTCACGGAAGGACCAGGAGACCGCTGCGCTGGCTTACAAGACCTAGCTCACACGGCAAGGAGTAGGCTGGGTGAGCCTAGAGTAGGCAGAATGGGGAGAGGGAACAGGGAGAAGGGACGAGAAGGTACAAGTAGAGGGAAGGAAGAACTGGGGTCGGCGGAGGGAGGAGGAGGAGGAGGAGGAGGAGAAAGAGAGAAAAGGGAGGAAGGCGAGAGGAAAGGGAGGAAGGCAGGAGGGAGGGAGGGAGAGAGGAGGCAGGCGGAGAAGGAAGGACGAAGGAGAGAGGAGCGATGGAGGATGAAGGCAGAGGAAAACGACGACGACGACGTGAAGGATGTTGGGAGAACAAAAAGCCGACACCAGCACCAAGAAAGTAATTGTTCCACGAAATTTTGAATTGCGTTTTGGACCAGCGCGAGCCCGCCCTGGCCTGAGGAATCGCAGAATGGGCGAGGAGGGCGGGGGAAGGGAGTCGTCGCGCAGCACGCAGGAGGGAGAGCAGGAAATAACAAGTGCAAGCGAGAAGTGAAACTAGCGGGCGCTCTCGGGAGAGGAGGGAGTAAAGAGGGACGGATGCGGCATCCTCCATGACTGAAGCTTCACTCCCCCCACCGCCGCCCTCCACCACGCCTCCCCACGCCCGCTCGTCCCCCTCTCATTCCCCCCACCCGTCCCCTCACCCGCCCGATGTCCGCCCGCGCCGCATCCCTGACCCTCGTCTGGCCCGAAACCAAAGCCCGACGATTTCGAATCCACCGCTCTCCGCGAAATGGGGCGGTGGCCGCCCTTCGCGTCCTGGGCACAAGACCGTGGCCTCCTCTTTACCCAGGACCGCAGCCCGTGGCAACCTTCCGAAATCGTCGAGGGGTTCAGCTCGCACAGGGGGCTGCCGTTCCAGTGGGTGTCTTGGTGCTGGTGTCGGTTTTTTGATGTTGCCGGGAACGAAAAGCCTGCACCAGCACCAAGACGCTACCGGAAAAGTTCGGAGCGCTTTCCCTGTGGGGGCTGAGCGACCCAACGAAGCCAAGAAAGTTTGAGATGGCTCGCGTTGCTCACCGAATTTGCAAGCCATGGGGCTTCCATGATAGAGAAACGTCACATGCAACTCATGGCGCCCCTGAGGCCCACGAAGCTTCCGTGGCCCGCGGGGGTTCCAAGGCCCAGAAACCAGATGTGGCCCTGACGAGTCAGGGAGCCCATGGTGCCCGCGCGGCTCGCTGGGCCAGCGCGGCGCATTGGGCCTATGCGCACTGCGGCGCACGTTCGGCCCAGGAAACCTTTGTGGGACTTGTGGGGTTCATGGAGCTGGCTGGGTTCGCACGGCCCGCGGGCCTCGCGCGGCCCATGAGAATCCGAACGCTCACTTGGGGAATTTTAGGCGGCCTGTTATGTTCCCACGCGCTCAGAGCTGGCATTCATCAGCGCGGGACACGCGAGCCCGAAGACACGGGCGACGGCATTCAACAGAGGCTGCAACTTTTTCTTTTCCGGTGGCTTCTTGGTGTTGGTGTTGGGTTCCTGTGCGCCGAGATGTGGGCGACGTGGACGACGACGACGGCGGTCGTCGCCGCCGCAGCAGCATCCGCGCGCGCGCGGGTCCTGGGCGCCCTCGCGCAGGCAGGCGACCGCGTAGCTCTGCCCCCCCTGCTCGACCAGCACCTCGCGCGCACGCGCGCGCGCCCCTTCGGAGGCCTCGTCGGCCTTCGGGAGCCCTCTGGAGTCCCTGGAGGCCTTCGGAGACCCTCGGGTCTGTCTCCGGAGGGAATTCGGAAGCTTCCCGCGGGCTCGGGGGCTCCTGTTTCCCCCCTCGAAGAAAGGGGGGGGGAGTTTGAGGACACGTGCAAGGTGGGTCCTGGGGGGTAGCTATGGCTGCTGTTGTCCAGGGCTATGAGAGCTCTTACTTTGCTGGTTCATGCGGGCGGCCACCTGACCCCAGAAGGGGGGAGGAAGCGGAGAAGGCAGGGGCTTCCCCTCCCAGACGGGGGAGGAGAGGAGTTAGCGGAGGAGGAGGGGGAGGAAGAGGAGTGCTGGGCGGAGGAGGAGGAAAAAGGGGGGGACAAGAAGGAAAGACATGAGGAGGCGCGAGAGGATAGGGGATCCATTCAATTGTTCATTGACGGTGCAGCCAACTTTTGCAATACGGCTCAAGAAGAGTTATTCATAAGGATCAGTCAGATCTGTTCCAGCCTCCGAGGCGCGATCCGCGCGAGGAATGTGCGACAATTGGCCCATGGACGCCAGCTTGAGGCCCAGGCGTCCGCAGCCGGCGGGTGGTTCATATAAGATTGGTTGCGGCCCCCGAGGCGCGATCTGTGTGTTGAGCAGGGACCGACCGTCCCGGCGTTCCTATAAGCCTGCCGCGACATGTTCTCACAATCCAGAAAAAAAAACAAAACACATGTTCGCAGAACCGAATCCCGACGTGTCAAAACACGACGGTCCCAGCCTGAAGCGTTCTAAGAGCACGTCGTGCAGACCACAAGAGGGTTCTTACAACACTCCCTGGTGGGCCTCTGGGCAAGCCAGGACGCCTCGCCACTGCTCGAATTGAGGTCCCCGTGCCAAGAGGTGCCACCTGCTGCTGGCTCTCAGTCCGGGCGTCGGCAGCCCGCCGCCGGCCGCCGCCTCCCGGGTTGCCGAGCGCTGGTGGCCCCCGTCGCCCCCGTCGCCCCCCAGGCATTTGCCACGTAACGGGCGGGACCTGGGCCGGCATTTTTCCGCCCGCAAGCGTTGCCACGTGCGCGAAAAACAAAAATTGGCCGTACGCGGATTGGCGTAGCGACCTTACGCCGCAGCCTACGCGGGCCGCCGTCGTGGCACGCTGCGTTGGTGACGAGGGCGCTTACGCGCGACCTTACGCGGGCACGTTACGCGCCAACGTCGGCAAAGACGGCCCCGTTGTTTTTTTGCGTCGTTCACATGACGAAAAGGAATGGAAATAATACCGTAGCACCCCGCAGTTGCGGATAAGAGTGAAGGGGCGGCGGGTACGTCGGCAGTCTGCGAGGCTCTAAAAAAGCCCGCCGCAGGCCCAGAAGTCTCAAACTATAAAACGAACCCGCCGCAGGCGCAGATTTTTTTGTGAAAACAATGCGCGTGGGTCATGGTTTGGGTCGCAAGTGGGTCGACGGTGGGTCGCAGGTGGGTCGCAGGCTGGGTCGCGGGTGGGTCGCGGGGTGGGTCGCGGGTGGGTCGCGGGTGGGTCGCGGGTGGGTCGCGGGTGGGTCGCCGGGTGGGTTGCGGGTGGGTCGCCGGGTGGGTCGCGGGGTGGGTCGCGGGTGGGTCGCGGGGTGGGTCGCGGGTCAACTTAGCCAGCTCGAACGAGCCAGAGGGCTCCGTCCACTCCCACCCGCCCTCCCGCAACATAATAAGCTTGTGCGTCGCGTCCGACGCCTGTCGCTCATTTTATATCGTGGGCGGCTAGACGTTCAGCGCGCGACATGAGCTGCGTCCTACCCCTGCCGCGTATTGAATTACGTCGACGAGACACAAGACCGCGCGCGATGTACGCCCGCCCAGCTCCTCAAACCGACGGGACGCAGCGTCGACGACAAGAGAGTCCATTTCGACGAGCAGGCGTCCCCGCGCGATGCGCGCCGCGTCCCATTCCCGCTACGCGTTTCGCAGCGCCGACAAGGAGAAAATACATGTTGGCATGGAAAACGTCGACGTTGCGGTGTTTTTTGACAGGTAGGACGTGGGGTCCCGCGTAGGGTTGGCCAGGCGTCCGCGCGCGATGTGCGCCGCGTCCCATTCGTGCTACATGTTTCGCAGCGTCGACGACAAGAAAGTCCATGTTGACAAGAAAAACGTTGACGTTGCATGGTTTTTGATGGGTAGGGCGCGACCACCCGCTTAGGGTTACCCAAGCGATGTTCATTCCGTCCCATTCCTGTTACACATGTCGCAACTCGACGACATGCTGGCGAGAAAAACTTGAGATTGTGTTGTTACTTGGCAGTTAGGACGGCGGGGCTGTTATCGGCCAGCTAGGTGGGGAGGTGGGGGTATTCAATCATGAGAAGTAAGGGTGGGTTGCGGGTGGGACTACAAAAACAACAACAACAACAACGACAACAGCAACATCAACAACAACAACAACGACAACAACAACACCAACAACAACAACTACAACAACAATAACAACTACAACAACAGCAACAGTAACAGCTACACCAACAGCAATAACACCAACAACGACAACAACAACGACAACAACAACAACGCAGCAAGCATAATCCTCACCACGGATTCTCACTTTAGCCACGCACCAATACATGATCGTTCGGCCCCCCCAGGCCTTGCCACGCGACGAGTCGAATGGATGGCATCGCTCCCGCACCGCCGTACGTTCTCCGCCCCGCTGCGATGCCGCGCGCCTAGCATGATAGAATTGGATCGGTTCGCCCCTCTGGCGTTGCCGCTTGGCGAATCTAGTTCCGCTCAGCTGCATTGCCACGTGGCGATTACAGTCACATGTGTAACTCCACCTTCTGTTGCAGCGTAGCGAACGGAGTGTACTTGGCTTCGTTTCCCCACCCCCTAGTAGAACAGTGTTTTGTCTCGCCCCTAAGGCTTTGCCACGTGACGAACAGTGGACTGGCATTTGTTCCAACACCAGGCGTTCCCAGGACACGAGCATAATATAATTCGGGGGCGCGCAAACATGGATTAGCGATCCATGGATCTGGCACGAGGTCGCCAAATCCATGGATCTGGGGAGATGCCCTCCCCGAAATGCGGCTGTGCCGCCCCGTTCGGCGGCGGAGACCCTCGACTTCCCATGCAGACGGGACCCGCCGCTAATCCACGCCCCCTGGATCCATGCTTGCGATCGCCTGGGAACTCTGGACTGGCACTTGTTCCAACCCAAGGCGTCTCCACGTCACGAGCAGAATCTATAATAGCAGCTGCTGACGCCTGGTAGCATAGAATAGCATCGTGCCGCCCGCCAAGCGCTGTCACGCGACTAGCAAGAAAAGGTACGGTACTGCTTCCGTGTCTCGCTACGCTGCAGCTGGGCGAGTAGGGCAGAATCCCACCAACCCTCTGGGTGTAGGGTGTTTTCTCGGGTGTTGTCTTCTCTCTCTCTCTCTCTGCCGAAACCCCTCCTCCCCCTACCCCCCCCCGCTGGGCCTGGGAGGGACGGTGAGCACGGGTAGTTGGAGCGCCCCAGGTGGCCCAATCTGGCTCCAAGAGGGCTCAAGAGAGCTCCAAAATAGCCTCCAAGGTGGCTCAAGATACCTCAGGATGGTTCAAAGTAGCCTCCGACACACCTCCAACAGAGGCCTCAATACGGCCCCAATACGGTTTCAAGCGCCCTCCAAGCCCTCAAAGAACCCCCCCCCAAGAGGCCAAAATCCTTGCACAACCTAGAGAAAGCAATGAGTGCTGGCGTCTCATCTTTTCGCTCCCGATAGGTTCTTGAACCCTCACGATGGGCCCAAGACGACCCAAGAGAGCCCGAAGAGGGCCCTAAGAGGGCCCCTAGAGGACCCCGAGAGCGCCCCAAGAGAGCCTTCAGGCATTAGTTTTGAGCCTCCTAATGGGGGGAGGCTGAATTGCCCCCCCCCCCCCCCTTCTATTGAGCCATGGGGCCCAAGATGGCCCACAGAGGCACCCCATACCACCACAAGAGCCCCAAGAGGGCCCCTAGACCCCCCCAAAAAGCCCCAACAAGGCCCCAAGGGTGCCCCAAGTGGCTCTACGAAGACCATAAAAGAGACCCAAGACGGATGGAAGAGACCTCCGAGAAAACACTTCCAAGGCGGTTGTTGCACTGCTTGCTTCTACACTTCCCTGATCAAGGCAACTCGCCTGGCGATATGTTTCTGGATGGGCTGGTGGGGATACGAGGAGCGTCAGTAATCCGCCGATCCGGCGTATGAGTTTCTGAGAGCGTGGGCTTGAGCTCGCTCAAGCTTCGTTCTGCGGGGGGGGGGACCTCATTTCCGACCTAATTCAGTGCTTCGGGGGGGGGACCTCATTTCCGACCAAATTCAGTGCTTCGCCCCCCCCCCCCCTCCCAGAGCGGAACCCCCTGCAGCCCAGCCCCCCCCCCCCCCCTGCAGAGCGGACCTCGCCCCTGTAGCCCCCCCGCCCCACTGCAGAGCGACCCCCCCCCCCCCCCCTGCCCAACCCCCCCCTGCAGAGCACCCCCCCCCCTGCAGAGCGGACCTCCTCCCTGCAGCCCCCCCCCCCCTGCAGAGCGGATCCCCCTCTCCTCCCCTGCTCCCCCCCCCTCTGCAGAGCAGACCCGCCCTCCTGCAGCCCCCCTCCTCCCAGAGCGGACCCCCCCCCCCTGCAGAGCGGACCGCCCCCCCCTCCCTGCAGCCCGCCCCCCCCCCGCCGCTGCAGAGCGGACCCCTCCCCGTGCAGCACCCCCCTGCAGAGCGGACGCTCCCCCCCCCCTCCCACCCACCCCCTGCAGAGCGGACCCCGCCCCTGTAGCCCCCCGCCCCACTGCAGAGCGGACCCCCCCCCTCTGCAGAATAGACCCCCCTCCTGCAGCCCCCCCCTCCCAGGGCGGACCCCCCCCCCTGCAGAGCGGACCGCCCCCCCCTCCCTGCAGCCCAGCCCCCCCCCCGCTGCAGAGCGGACCCCGCTCCGTGCAGCCCCCCCCTGCAGAGCGGACGCCCCCCCTCCCCTGCCCCCCAACCCCCGCCCCTGCAGAGCAGACTTTCTCTCCTGCAGCCCCCCCTCCTTCAGAGCAGACCACCCCTCTCCCCTGCAGTCCCCCCCTCTGCCGAGCGGACTCCCCCTGCAGAGCAGACCCCCTCTCCAGCCCTCTCCCCTGCAGCATCATCCTGATCATCATCTTGCGGAACGCCCCGGATCGGCGGCACTGGCCGGAGGCCACTACAATAAATGTTTTGCCACGTGGTGAGTAGAATCGGATTGTGTGTCTGTGTGTGTGTCTGTGTGTGTGTGTGTCTGTGTGTGTGTGTGTGCGTGTCTGTCTGTGTGTGTGATTGTGTGTCTGTGTGTGTGTGTCTCTGTGTGTGTCTGTGTGTGTGTGTGTGTCTGTGTGTGTGTGTCTGTCTGTGTGTGTGTGATTGTGTGTCTCTGTGTGTGTGTCTGTGTCTGTGTGTGTCTGTGTGTGTGTGTCTGTGTGTGTGTCTGTGTGTGTCTGTGTGTGTGTCTGTGTGTGTGTGTCTGTGTGTGTGTTTGTGTGTTTGTGTGTTTGTGTGTTTGTGTGTCTGTGTCTGTGTCTGTGTATGTGTCTGTGTCTGTGTCTGCGTCTGTGTCTGTGTCTGTGTCTGTGTCTGTGTGTGTGTCGCCCCTGAGGGGATGCCACGCGGCGAGAAGAAAAACACCCCGCTGCGTTGCCATGGGGCGAATGCAACAAAAAACATCGTCGCCCTTCCAGGCGCAGCCACGTAACGAGTACACTGAAATACTATGTGTCTCCGCCCTCTTGCTTTGCCATGAAAGGAGAAACATGTCGCCGTCTATTACTACCCTTTTCAGTCGCCGCTGAAATGTATCAACTGTGGCGGGTGGGCGGGGGATCGGCGGGCGCCGCCAGCTCAAGAAAGATTTGATCCTTTAAATATCCGTGGAGGAAAACGACGACGGCGAGGAAGGGAAGAGGGAAAACGGCGAGGAGGCCCTCGGATGACGACACAAAGCGACGGACGCGGAACACGCAACCTCGAGGCCGCGGCAGAGCCGGAGACGGACGCCGCCAGGGCTGCCCGCTCGCTGCGCGCCGAAAGCAGGACGCCGCCGCACGCCCCCGCCCGCGCTCCCGGGAGCGCGGGCCCCGGCAACCCCAGGCAGTCGAGGTCGCGCGCTGTTCTTAGCGTGGCTCCCGAGAGGTATGACTCTTCCTGCTGGCGGCGAGCAAAGGGGGGGAAGTGAAGAGGAGCAGGCCTTCTCAGAAGGCGGCGGGGCTTCCCAGAAGCCCCCGCGCCTTACACAAATGAAAAGCTCTATGCGTTTTCGGTTGCAGGCTTAGAAAACTTCTCAGAAGGCCTGTGGACGTCCGAGCCTTCTGGGAAAGCCCGCCCCTTTTGTCTTCCCCCCCTCGCTCGCCGCCGATATGAAACTTCTCCTGTGGACCAGCTTTTCATCCCGAGTCGTTGCCTGAATGTCCCATGGCCTGGCGAAAGCCACCAGAGGCCGAAGATTGCGAAAGGCGTGCCGCCGCGGTTTCCACAAACAGTGTTTGCACTGAAGGGCCTTACTTTCTGTTAAGGAACTGGGCCTGGGTGTCGGTCTGGCGGCTCCGTGGTCGCCGTCGCCGCCCCGTCGCCGTCCGTCGTGTGGACCCGAGTGTCGGTCTGGCGGCTCCGTGCCCGCCGTCGCCGCCCTTTTTATCGCCTCGTCGCCGCCCGTCGTTTGGGTCTGGGTGTCGGTCTCGGTGTCGGTCTGGCGGTTCCGTGGTCGCCGTCGCCGCCGCGTCGCCGCCCAAAGTGCACCACGCAGGTTCTCCTTTTTAAAGAAGATCGTTCTACCACCCTCCCACCCCCCAGACTTAAAGACTCACCGGGAACCTATGCAAAACACATCCGAGTCTGACCCAATGTCCATCCGACTGGTGCACTCATACGATCCCAGCCAAGCCAGTATCGGCCCCCTGCCATCCTGCGCAACGAACTACAATGCGCGCGCATTTGATTATCAAAAATCACACATGTATGAGAATCCTTTGCAAAAAACACCGGACGAAATGCACACGCGCGCGCGTCGTCGCGCGCGCATGCCCAAGTCCTTCGGAAACCGTCGGCTTCGGAAGAAATCCAAAATCGAATGTCCAAAACAACATAGAAACAACACAGGGTTGCAACACATATGTTCAAAACAAAACAAAACATGCGCGCGTTTGCGAATTCTTACGAAAACTAGAAGTGTTTCAACGTGTTCATAAACTACAACCAAACGGGCTTCGCGCGCGTGCGCATGTCGAAATGGTTCGAACGCCCTTGCGCGCGCGCCGTTGCGAGAATCTTTTTGCAAAAAGAACAAACTGAAACGAAGTGCGCGCGCGCGTCGTCGCGCGCGCATGCCGAAATCCTTCAAAAATCTTCGGCCCCGGAGAAATGTCAAAACCGAGTGTCAAACAAAACCAAAAAGTTTTGCAACACGGATGTTCAGCAAAAGCGTGCGCGCGCTCTTGCTAATCTGTAAAAATGCACCCAAACGGGATTCGCGCGCGCGTGTCGGCATCGTTCGAACGCCCTTGCGCAAGTGCTGGGGTGGCACGATCCGTGTCTGCCGCGCGCGCATTTTGAATTCCTTCCAAAACTTCATCACCGACGCGAAGACGCCGCCATCGTCGCCGGCGTGATCAGTATCGGCGCCGTCACTGGCTGCCCCGTCGTCGCTGTCAGCATCGTCGCCAGCATCGTTACTATCATCATCGTGTCTACCGTCGTCGACGTTGCCATCGTACCGCGCCCGCCCGAGTCGCCGACTCGCATTGACGTGGAAAGTGGGATGTGCCGAACGGTCAGCGCCACCACATTCGCGTCAGTCGCGCAAAACTAGGTGGCCGCTGCGCGCGCGAGCATGCGCGGGCTAGCGCGGCCGCAGAGATGCACCAGCCAACACCCAGCACTCATCGCATTCGCTCCCGCATGGGTTTTACATACAAAGTTGCGGGCGGGTGGGTGGGCTGATTGCGCGAGCAGCGGAATTGACAACTCCAAGTTCGGCAAGTGAATGCACAATGCAGATTCTCTTTTCTAAAAGACTAATAGATTCTACCCCCCCCGGACTTATCGGGTCCCCCGCGCGTGCTGTAAATTACACATGATTATGACCACATGTCCATCCTAACTATGAACTCATACCATCCCAGCCAAGCCGGGTTCCCCCCCCTGCGGTTCCCTGGTAAAAACAAACTATGCGGTGACATGTTTTGTTCTAACATAGCACTTGTTCACGAATCCCTTGCACAAGATAGGACGAAGTGCACACGCGCGCGTCGTGGCGCGCGCATGCCGAAATCCTTCAAAAACCGTCGGTTCCGGAGAGATTTCAAAATTGAATTTCCAAAAAACATATAAAAAACATGGTTTCGCAACGCTGATTCAAAAAAAAAAAAAAAAAAAAAAAAAAAAAAAAAAATTACGCGCGAGCTCTTGCGAAATCTTAAGAAAACCATAGGTTTTCCAAGATTTTCACAAAATGCTACCAAACGGGCTTCGCGCGCGCGCATGTCGAAATCTGTCGAACGCTCTTGCGCGTGTGCCGTCGCGAGAATCCTCTGCAAAAAACGGGACGAAGTGCAGACGCGCGCGTCGTCGCGGGCGTATGCCGAAATCCTTCAAAAACCTTCGGTTTCGGAAGAATGTCGAAATCGTGCGTCCAAAAAACCTACAAAAACACAAGGTTTCGCAACACGGGTTTTCAACAAAATTGTGCGCGCGCGCTCTTGCGTCGTCGTCGTCGTCGTCCTCCCTCCTCCCTCGTCGTCGTCGTCGTCGTCGCCGTCGTCGTCTTCTGTCTTTCCTCGTCGTCTTTGGCGTCGTCGTCGTTTCCGTCGTCGTTGTCGCCGTGGTCGTCCTTCCTCCCTCGTTGTCTTCGTCGGCGTCTCGTCGTTGTCCCTCCTATTTCGTCGCCGTCGTCGTCGTCGTCGTCGTCGTCGTGTTCTTCACTCCTCCCTCGTCGTGATCCTCCTCCCTCGTCGTCGTCGTCCGTCGTCGGCGTCTCGTCGTCGTCCCTCCTATTTCGTCGCCGTCGTCGTCGTCTTCGTCGTCGTTGTCATCGTCGTCGTCTTCCCTCCTCCCTCGTCGTTGTCGTCGTCGGTCGTCGTCGTCGCGTCCCGTCCTTCCTCCTTCTTCGTCGTTGGCGTCGTCGCCGTCTTCCCTCCTCCATCGTCGTTGTCGTCGTTGTCGCCGTCGTCGTTTTTTCTCCTCCCTCGTCGTCGTCTCCGTTGGCGACGTCGTCGTCGTCATCGTCGTCGTCGTCGGCGTCGTTGTCGTCGTCGTCGGTGTCGTCGTCGTCGTTGTCGTCGTCGAAAACATTGGGGACGTCGTCGGTGTCGTCGCAATCGCTGTCGGCTGCGCCGTCGTCGTCGATGTCGCTGTCGTCGTCGGCATCGATGTCGTGGCCAAGTGCCACGCAATACCTACCGTCACGGTTTTGTCTGAAGATTTCTTGCGACCAAGTTGCGGGTGGGAGGGTGGGATGTTTGCACGATCAGTGGAGAGGACAGCTTCAAGACAGTCGAAGTGGATTGCACCGCGTAGATTTTCCTTCAAAAAAAAAAAAAACACCCCCACCCACCCCTGGACTTATCCGGTCCCCCGAACCGATGCAAAACACGTATGATTCTGACCCAAGTGTCCATCCGACGTGTGAATTCATACTATCCCAGCTAAACCAGTACGGGTCCCCTCTCAGTTCCCGCTCGAGAAATACACGGTTACATTTTTGCTTCCACCATAGCATTTGTTCGCGAAACCCTTGCAAAACATGGGACGAAGTGTGCGCGCGCGTCGTCGCGCGCGCATGCCGAAATCTTTCAAAAATCTGTGGTTTCGGAAAAAATCGAATGTAAAAAACAGAAAATTTCGCAACGCGGATGTTCAACAAAAGCGTGCGCGCGTTCTTGCGAATCCGTACGGAAACCATGCGTTGTTCAACATGTTCATAAAATGCTACCAAACGGGATTCGTGCGCGCGCGTGTCGAAATCGTTCGAGCACCCTTGCGCGCGAGCTGGGGTGGCACGATCCGTCTCAAATCAATCAATGCAAGCCGCTCTCGCGCGCCTGCCACTCACACATTTTGAAGTCCTTCCAAAACCTTCATCACCGACGCGATGACGCCGTCATCGTCGTCGGCGTGATCAGCACCGGCGTCGTCAATGGTTGCCCCGTCGTCGCTGTCAGCATCGTCGCCAGCATCGCTACTATCATCATCGTGTCTACCGTTGTCGACGTTGCCATGTACCGCGCCCGCCCAAGTCGCCGACTCGCATTGACGTGGAAGGTGGGATGTGCCGAGCGGTCAGCGCCACCACGTTCGCGTCAGTCGCACAAAACTAGGTGGCCGCTGCGCGCGCGAGCATGCGCGGGCTAGCGCGGCCGCAGAGATGCACCAGCCAACACCCAGCACTCATCGCATTCGCTCCCGCATGGGTTTTGAAAAACCAACTCGCGGATGGGCGGGTGGGATGACTGCGCGAGCACAGGAGTTGACAACTTCAACTTCGGCTAGTGAGACGCATCACTTACAATTTCCTCTCTTACAAGAAATTAGATTCTAACCCCATCACCACCCCGGGATTACCCCCCCCCCTGGGGCAATATAACTTACATATGAGTTTGCCTCCTCGTCCAGTTTCCATGCGAGCGCAAACCACCCCAACGAGTCCTGGTATCGCCCCCCCCCCTCTCTCATCCGTGTCAAGTAATTCCATCTGGTGCACACGCGTTGATCTAAGATGAGCTAAATGCACGAACCCCTTTTGAAAGATGACCGTGCGGGCCACATGCGCGCGCGCAAGACGAACCTGTCCAAAACCTTTTGTTCGCGTTGCGATTCCAGCGTAAAACATCAAAAAACCAAATTGCTCGTCAACAAAAGGTGTTTCAACATTTCATCCCGCGCGTTTTTGCTGATTCTTTGGGAACCTAATGTTTTCTCAACCTTCCTGTCCAAGGAGGCCTTCGCGCGCGCATGTCGAATGTATTCCTATGCCCTCGCGTGCTTGCCAGAGGCATGATCCCTGTCAAATAATACCATGCGGGGCACCGTCATCGTCATCATTGCCGACGGAAGCGTCCTGATCATCCTCATCGTCGTTTGTCGACGCCGTCGTTCGCGCTGTCTCCCGCAAAATTGATTCTGCCCGCGCGACGAGCGTCCGCGCGACAATGAACACGATAAAAGTAATGGGAGGAGCTCCACGGTGCAACTGTACTCTCGACCTGATGAATTCTGCCAACCACCTCACCGTAGTTTGTCGACGTTGTCATCCGCGCTGCCTCCCGCAAGATGGATTTTGCCCGTGCCGCGAGGGTCCGCGTGCCAGTGGGCTCGATGATATTTGTGGACGAGCTCCACGCTGCAACAGCAGTCGCGACCTTGCGAATTCTGCCGATCAAGATGCGGGTGGGAGGGTGGGGCGTCTGCACGAACATGGGAGGTCGTCACGCGCGGTGCAGCGTGGTCACTTGAACCACATAGATTGCACCAAAAGAAATGCACATAAACCTCAACTTCTGGCGTTCCGCACGGACTTCTTGGACTCGCGCTGGACCCCCTCTGTGGCGCGCTCCGCGCGCCAGGGCTGGCGCCGGAGGCGCCGCCGGGGGGCCCAGGAGGGAATCCAAGAAATCCGCTCGGAGCGCCAACA
The DNA here is from genome assembly GCA_963575745.1 of Prorocentrum cordatum. Taxonomy (NCBI): domain Eukaryota; class Dinophyceae; order Prorocentrales; family Prorocentraceae; genus Prorocentrum; species Prorocentrum cordatum. The sequence goes on from CAUYUJ010015682.1 coordinate 693,667, forward strand.
AGTTTATGTGTATGCGGTGTTTTCTTCTTCGAAGACTGCACCACGTAGATTGCAGCTTGCACCGCAGAGATTGCGCAACACAGGCTGCCAGACACACACACACACACACACACACACACACACACACAAACACACTGCTTGGGGCCCACGCCGGCCAACAGCTGTGAGGACGCGAGGATGTCTGGGCCCGCGGCCCGCCCCGCGGAGGCTCCCTGCTCAACGTCAGCCAGAGTTAGGTCGGGCATGTCCCCCGACAGGTGGATTATGGACGAAAAACGTTTGAAACCCAATCTTTTTTGAACGTCCTATTCTTCGACTATTTTTGAATATTCCTCCTGTAGAGGGACACGCCCGGCTTAAATCCAGAGCCAGGGCGGCGGGCAGGGCGGCGGGTTGGCCGCGGCCCCCCCCCCCCCGTGGGCGACAAACATACCCGTATCCACGGCCTCGCGGGCTGGGACCCAGGGTCGCTTTGATCGCGGACACGGGGCGCTGTGATCGCGGATGCCCCACGCAGAACGTGCCTGTGCGACAGCGCACCTGGGGAAACCAGAAAGCATACCAAACATTACCGCTACTCCCCAGACCTCTTCCGGGGTGCGTTCGGACCAGAAGATCGAGGCGAATCCACCGCTGGCGACGAGGGCCCCCCAGGAGACCCCAGAAAAGGGAAAAACGAGGCAGGGGCAATGGCACCGGTAATCCAGAACCCCTCCCCCAGTAAGTGAACTAAATTACCTCTCCAGCGGCTCAACAACAGAGGGAACCACAAAAAAACTCCGCCGCGACGAGGAGGCTTTAGGACCAGCTCTAGTCACAGCCGGGAGATCAGGGGGGGGTCAAAACTAAAAACCCCCTGAGGTTACCTCTTCCTCATCTGAGTATCCGCGGGTTGGGCCCTCGGAATCAGGTCACTCCGGCGAAGGGTCACTCTTACAGTGGAGGCCCGTCCACAAGAAACCTTCCGCAAGAAACCCAGCCCTGAGACCCCAGGACGTCCATTGCTTTTTGGCGTGGGAACGCCACTCCTTCCATCGCAAAACCATCGAAACCCAAGAAACCCTGGAGGCAAGCAGGGTGGTTCTTGGCATGGGCCCCCACTGTACGTGTAGCCATAGGTCGGGCGTGTCCTCCCTGCAGGCGGCGTTCGGACGAAAAATGAAAAACGGCCCAGACATGCTCCAAAAGTGTCGAGAACTGGTCAAAAAAACGTCCCCCGACTATCTTGGAACCTTTGCTGGAATAGAGGGACAGGCCCGACCTAAAGCGCAGTCGACTCTGAGAGCCCGCGGAGTGGGGCCCCGGCACCCAGGCCGCGAAGGCGCTGCCGCGGCCTGTGCTCGTCGCTCGTGGCCCCGCCGCGGCCCCCTCGGCCCTGCAGCCGCCCCCGTGGGCGTTCTCGCCGTCGCCGTCGTCGCCGTCGCCGGCGGCGTCCGGCGTCGCCGACGGCGGCGCCGACGCCTTGAGCTTCGGCCTCGTCGTCCTCGTCATCGTCGTCGTCGTAGCCCTCCTCCTCCTCCTCCTCCTCCTCCTCCTCCTCCTCCTCGTGGCCCTCCTCGTGGCCCACCTCGTCGTCGTCGGCGGCGTCGGCAACGGCGCCGCGTCGCCGTCGACGTCCCCGACGTCGTCGTCCCCGTCGTCGCCCGTCGTCGGCGTTGCCGTCAGCGCCCCGTCGTCTGCCGCGCGGGGGTGGCGGTGCGGAGGGCGGCCGTGGGGGGGAGGCGCGGGCACCTTGGCGGAGGCGCCCGCTGGCGTGGCGGGATCCAGGCACGCCTGCTGCGGCGGGGGGGGGGGGGCGAGAATCTGGAAAACCGAATGTGAGACGCACAAAGACATACTAGTACTATATCTTCTCCTTGGAGGCGCGCGTCCGACCCGAACATACAGTATACCCATCGTGTAACACATCGTTTCCCGAGCCGTGTGGCCAGAAAGCGCCCGCCGCGACGCATATACTATAAGATTTCTCGGTGCGCGCGTCGCCCCTGGGGGGGCGACGCACATGTAGTATTATAAGTATGTTGGGGTGACGCCGAGAATGATACTCCAGACTGCTCAACAAGCGTGGGGTGGTGGACATGGACCGTCCCACGGGGTGGGCGTGGGGATGCGCAAAGTCTGACACTGCGGTGGGGTCCCCCGTGGACGCCTGTCCTGTCCGTCTGGCAAGGGGCGTCGGGGCGGGGGGCAAGTTTGGTGACTTGTCCTTATCTCGCAATCGATAGGTGGGAACGGCTAGGATGGCCTGGGAGGCGCTGATTCCACATTCCGGGGCAAAGGACCACACGTGAACCCTCTCTCCCTGCAGATCAGACCTCTGACCACAAACCGGCCAGGGCCCAGAATCTGAGGGATACCTGCAGCCAGTGGAACCCCCGCGGGAGTGGTCGATACCCAGCGGCGACTGGACTTCGGTCGGGCATGTCCTCCTACAGGCGGAGTTTGGACAACAAATGAAATATTGCCGAAACATATTCAAAACAAAAAACCAACACAAATAACAATAACAACGCTAACAATATATACCAACAATAATAACGATACAAATAATACGAATAATGAAAATACGAATGAGAATGCGCATGATACGAATACGAAGAAGAAAAGAAAAGAAAAGAAAAGTCGTCCCCAGATTATTCTTTGCCTATCTCTGCATCTTCCTCCTGTCGAGGGCCACGCCCGACTTCAGACGGGACCCGCGGGGGGGCAGGGCTCGCACAGGGCCGCAGCCAGGACCGGGCCCGGCCTGGGCCGGGCCCTGTCGGGCCCCCAAGCCGTGCGCGGCCCGGGAGCGAGAGCAGTCCTGCAGCCGAGGATCGAAGGTGGCGCCCGTGCCAGGGCAGGGCCTCGCTCGAGGGCCCTTCGCTCGAAGCTCGACGGCGCCCCGATCGAGGCTCGAGGATTCGTCGATCGAGGGTCGAGGGTTCTGCGGTGGAGGGTGGAGGATCCGCCGGATCCGCCGTTCGAGGATCGATGGTTCTTCGATCCAGGATTCGAGGAGCGAGGCAGCTGGACGATCGGAGGCTTCCAAAGGCCTCCCTCCCCTCCTTATCAGCAAAAGCCGATTCCGGAAAACGGGTGGGGAACGGCATCCGGGGGAAGCCTGGCACACGGACGGGAGGTGCGACTCCGCAGGCATCCCTGATCACCTCCCGTGCTGATCACCCGGGGCTCTGATGGAAGTCGCTGAAGGGGCCCTGGGACACACAAAGAAATAGACACCAATGACAGGATTCCTCGTATGTTCCTGTATTTTCAGGGTTTTTGTCTTCCCCCCCCTTCCCATATTTTCCTAGATGCTCCCGGGGATCAACGATTCAGTGTGTCTGTGTGTTGTTTCCCCTCCTGGGTAGCCTGTTTCTCTGGCAGGCGCGCGCGATCTCGATCGCCCGCGACCCGCGGGGGAGGCACGGCGTGCCCAAGCGCCTGCCTGCCGGCGGCGTGCGGACGTGCACCTGCCTGCCAGCGGCGTGCGGACGTGCGGCACGAGGGCGGAACTTCAGTCCAAAATATGATTAAGACAATGATCAAAGTATGAGGCAGCTACTGGGAGGTTTTCGTCGGAAAGATTAAAACAGATTAAGCCCCATTTGAAAGCTGCTTCGCCAGAGTGGGCCTCGGACTCAGCGGGATTAAGCCAGATTAAGCGGGATTCAGCCAGACTAAGGGGTATCAAGATTAAGCAGGATTTCGGACCAGGGCAAAATCAGAATTTGACCTCCCAGGAGTTGCATCCGAAACAGTCAAAAATAGGATTCAGAAACTTGTCAAGTAAGAAAGCTGGGCCAGCTTTTCATAAGTTTCTCAAGGAGACGCTGGGCCGGCTGTGGGAGCCAGGAGCGTACACGATTCACCTCCAGGATCCAAGGCTGCCAATCCCCTTAAGAAATTGACCCAGCTTTCTAGCAAGCTGGTTAAGAAACGCTGGGCCAGCTTTTCGGGGGGAGGTTTCTTAATCAAATGCTCGACTGTAGGAGGTAACTCCAGGGCGGCCTTGGTGTAAACGGTCCAGGGCGTCTGAAACCCGTTTGAGGGGCTACGAAGCCGATTGAGGCTGGGTTGCGGGGCTGAGCGGAACTCAACGGGATAAGGACTGTCTTCGACCACAGATGTACCAGCGCCGATGCTGAATCCAACCTCCCAGGGGTTGCAACGGACACGAGCTGTTGCCCAGACCTCAGACAAAATCAAGACAGCCTTGTTTTCTCCATGGTCGGCGCCCCCCTGGGCCCGACCCACCATTGCACCCCCCCTGGCTGAGGGGCAACGTCAGGGGGGGGACCCAGCTCAGGGGGGGACACAGCGACCTCGAATTGGCGTTACGTCGCCGATCCGTCGGCGGTACGTTCTCGGTAGCGAAGCCGCGCGCTCCTGGGCGGGATGGGCCATCAGGCCCCCCTCGGCGATCAATGGGCGACTGGGCCTGTGCCGTGCCCCCTGACGCTGCCCCTCATGGGCCTGACTCTTCCGCCGCACCCAACTGAGGGCCACGAGGGGGAGGAGGACGACGGGGCGGAGGCGGAGGCAGAGGAGGACGAGGAGGACGAGGAGGACGAAGAAGAGGAGGAGGAGGAGGAGGAGAAGGAGGAGAAGGAGGAGGAGGATGAGGAGGAGGACGAAGAGTAGGACGAGGTGGAGGAGGAGGAGGAGGAAGAGGAGGAGGAGGACGAAGAGGAGGAGGAGGGGAGGAAGAGGAGGAGGAGAAGAAGGAGGGGAGGAGAAGGGGGGGGAGGCGGAGGCGGAAGCGGAGGACGGAGGCCGCGAAGGAGGAGAGGAGGAGGAGGAGGACGAAGAGGAGGAGCGGGGAGGAGGAGGACGAAGGAGGAGGAGGAGGAGGAGGAGGAGGCCTCCGGAGGAGGCGAAGGCGATGGAGGAGGAGGACCGAGGAGGACGAAGAGTAGGACGAGGTGAGGAGGAGGAGGAGGAGGGGGGGGGGAGGCGGAGGCAGAGGAGCGGAGGCGAAGGCGGAGGGCGGAGGCGGAGGCGGAGGAGGAGGAGGAGGAGGAGGCGAAGGAGAGGCGAAGAAGGAGGAGGAGGAGAAGGGGGAAGGAGGCGGAGGCGGAAGCGGAGAGGCGGCGAAGGAGGAGGACAAAGAGGAGAGAGAGGACAAAGAAGAGGAAGAGGAGGCGATGGAAGAGGAGACGAGGAGGACGAAGAGGACAAAGAGGAGGAGGAGGAGGAGGAGGAGGAGGAGGAGGCGGAGCGGAGGCGATGGAGGAGGAGGACGACGAGGACGAAGAGGACTAAGAGGAGGAGGAGGAGGAGGAGGAGGAGGAGGAGGAGGAGGAAGCGGAGGCGGAGGAGGAGGAGGAGGAGAAGGAGGAGAAGGAGGAGAAGGAGGAGGAGGAGGAGGAGGACGACGAAGAGTAGGACGAGGTGGAGGAGGAGGAGGAGGAAGAGGAGGAGGAGGAGGAGGAGGAGGAGAAGGAGGAGGAAGAGGAGGAGGAGGAGGAGGGGGGGGAGGCGGAGGCGGAGGCGGAGGCGGAGGCGGAGGCGGAGGAGGAGGAGGAGAAAGTCCCCCCCTCCCCCAACCCACGGGCCTGCGACAGGTGCAGCAGCTCCCCGGCGCGCGTCTCCACCTCAGCGGCAGCGCGCGCCTCCCCCAAAGTTCCCCCTCCTCGAGACAACGGGGGAAGGCGATCGGGCTCCTCCTGGAGCCTCTCCTCCTTCCTCCTGCCCCCCTTTCCTGCCCCCGCCTCGCCCTCCTCCTCCTCCTCCTTCTGCTCCTCCCTCCCCCTTCTTCTCCTGCTTCCCCTCATCCTGCACCTCCTGCCCCGGGCTCCCCCTCCTCCCAGGCTCCCCATTGCCCGCGCCTCGTCGAGGGGGTACCCTCCAGGGCGACCAGGACCGTCTGGCCGATGGCCGCCAAGGGCCCGAGCTACAGGCCCGAGGGCCGGCAACCGCATGTGCACCCCGCTGCAGGCCAGTTTCCTGCAACAACGGCGGGGGCATAGCACTTGAAGGAGTCGCCCGCAGCCAAGGGTGAGTATCGTTTATCCGATCCCCATCCCCAGCGGCGTGGCCGTGGCACCACTGGCCGATTTACCCCCCTAGGTGGGGATATGGGCCGTTCCCTTCGGGTTTCGAGGGGAGTGTATCCCCAACTGGGGGGGGGGTAATTTGGTGGGGGTCTCGAAGGGGATGGCGATGGGGATGGGGATCGGTTAAACGATACCGAAAGGGAGCCCCTGCGGGGGTGCCAACGCCCCAGCGCCGGCTGGACCTGCAGATGGGGCAGGGCATCGCGAGCGGGCGCAGACCCTGCGTCCGGGCTCCTCCTCCTCCTCCTCCTCCTCCTCCTCCTCCTCCTCCTCTCCCTCCTCCTGATCCTCCTGATCCTCCTCCTCCTCCTCCTCCTCCTCCTCCTCCTCCTCCTCCCTCGCCCTCTTCCTCACCCGCCCTCCTCCTCCCTCCGTCCCCCCTCCCTCCACAGGGGAGACCACAAGGTACCGAAAGCGCTGCTCCCCGGACCTCTCCCGGGGTGCGCTCTGACCAGAATCTCGAGGCGAACCCAGCGGTGGTGACTGGGGCCTTCCAGGACGCCCAAAACGAGGGGAAAAAACGGAGGGACAAGTGGCGGTATAGGTGCCGCTTCCTCCTCCGGGCGGAGGGAGCGTCACGGGCCGTCCCTCGACGTCCACCTGCCGCACCTGCCGCACAGCAGGCTCAGCGCACCCGCGGCGCGGCCGCCGACCGCGGGGCCCTCTGCCAGCGCGGCCACAGAGGCCGTTCACGCCGCTGCGGACACGCCGCGGCGGACACGCCGCGGCGGATGCCGCGCCCGAGAGGCGCACCGCGGAGGTGGAGGATTCTTGCTCCGTTCCAGGCCCCAGCAGGGGAACACACAATGGCATGAACATCAAACCTCGGAGGTCCGCGGTGACCTCGGAGTTATGACGGTTGGGGCGCCGAAGAAGGGACCCTTTTCCGTTGGGGAGGGGCTCGGTGTTCCTTGATTGTTGTGCAGTTTGCTTTGGGGGCTTCCTAAGGTTGCCCATGGGAAATCGAAGTTTAACTCATGGGACAAGGGGGCCTCGCTCCTGATTTAGGGTTAATTCGGTCAACGCCCCGACTGTATGTGTACAGTCGGGGCGTTGACCTGAGGAACCCAGAATAAGGAACGGGGCCCCTTCTCTCCATAAGTTCAACTTCGATTTCCTATCGAGACCATAAGGAAAACCTGAGGCACGCTGCGAAACAATTGAGGAACACGGAGCCCCTCCCCCAATGAAAAGGGCTCCTTCTTCAGGACCCCATACTGTATGTCACTGCCGTTCCCCAGCCCAGGGGCCCTCCCGGGTCGATCCGGCTCGCAGAGCCGAGCACGCGGAGGGGGGTCGGGGGATCTGGTCGTGATCTGCTCACGGCGCCGTCGTGCCGAGTTCTGCACTCACGTTCGGCTCTACAGTCGAAACGCTGTAGTAAGGAACCCCAAATAAGGAGCGAGGCTCCTGTGTTCCATACTTTCAGCTTCGATCTCGCATAGAACGCGTAAGGAGAACCTAAGACAAGCTGCAGAGAAATTAGGGAACACTGAGCCCCTCCCCAGCGAAAAGGGTTCCTTCTTCAGCGGCCCGACTGTACTTCAAGGTGTTCTCTGTCAAGGGTGAATCGAGGCTGCCCCCAAGAGCAAGGAGGTTCGCACGCCATCAAGCAAAGAGAGAGAGAGAGAGAGGACCCACGAGTTCAGCATCCCAGGGGGAGGCCTGGCCGAGAGCACCCCTGTATCACCCTGGCACGGGACGAAGGTCCCTGTCGGGGGCCAGCGGCAGGGCCCACCCCCCCTACGAAATCCATGAAGGTTCTTCTGACGGCAGGCCGTTGGCCTGCTGCCTCACACGAAGCTTCTCACCGTGGGAACTTGCCTCAATTTCGTTGAGGCCGAACGCCTGGGGACAGTCAGCGAGGCGGAGGTCACGTCCCGCCTTCGACTGCAGAGGCATCTCTCTCTCACACACACAGACACACACACAGACACACACATACACACACACACATCAGCCCCAGGCTGGGTCCCAGCACCTTCGCCCACTAACACTCCGCCGAACAAATCCCTCAGCAGGCCCTTCGGGGTGCACCAGGGGCCCAGCCCGAACGCTCGGGTGGGATGCTTCAGGCGAGCAAAACTGGAAGAGTTGTTGCGGCCAGCCACAAAAAGAGCCGCCTGAGAGCCAGGGCAAACTCTTGTCAGCCTTCTGGCCCCCTGGGAGGCAAAGAAAGGATCTGGAGGAAAAGGAGAAGAAGAAGGCACAGGAGAGGAGAAGTAGATAGGGTGAGGAGGAAGGGAGGGGACGAAGACGGGGGGCAGAGAGGAGTAATGGAAGTGAGGGTTCCTTCTCCTCTTCCTCCTCCTCTTCCTCTTCCTGCTCTTCCCTCTCATCGTCGACCCATGCTCCAACTCCTCCTCCTCCTCCTCCTCCTCCTCCTCCTGTTCTTCCTCCTCCTCCTCCTCCTCCTCCATTCCTTTCCTTATGAACAACTCCTCCCTCTCGCACCCCGATGGCAATCGTAAGGGCGGGCCGGGCGTTTCGCCTGAGACTTCTTTACTATTTATGAGCCTGCTGAAGCTTCGAAGCTGGCAACAATTTCACAACTGGAGGGGGTATCGTTTCCAGTATGTGGCTCTCGTCTTAGCGCCGCGCACAGTGGTTTCTTAAAACTACAAGACAGTTTCACACATGGAGGGCAGGTCGTCGGGAACATGTGGCTATCCCCTTAGCGCCGCGCCATTTCGTCTTAACAAAGTGGAAGAATTCCGCGGATTGAGGGCGGGCAGTTTTCAAACTGTGGCTCTCACCTCAGCACCGCGCACATTCGTTCAAGCAAATTGAAGGATCTTCACGGATTGGGGGCAAGTTGGTTTCACGATGTGGCGCCGTCGCGCCTCGCACATTTGTTTTTCAACGGATTGAGGGCGGGTCGTTCTCCAAATATGGCTCCCCTTAGCGCCGCGCGCCTGCGTCTTAAAAATTGCAGGAATTTCACGGATTGAGGGCGATTCCTTTTCAACATGTGGCTCTCTCCGTAGTACCGCGCACATGCGTGTCAAAAGTTCGCATGGGTCTCGCAGATTCTCATCGTTAAACTTATGGAGCTGTTGTTTTCGAGCGATTCCGGACTGTCTGGGCGCAACAGTTACGTTGATTCGCGGTGTTGAGGTCCCAGGAATGGCGTTCTGGTACGATTCAGGATCGTCAAGACGCAACAGTCAGGTTTGACACGTGGCGTTGGAATCCTAAGAATGGCGTTTTCGCACGCGTCAAGATTCTCACACGGTTGTCTCCCAACGGGGCACGCCCCTCAGTGAAAGTGAATCCTGGCATGGGGCCCAAGAAGAGGGAGCGTTGAGGGCGTACCCCAACATCGTCGACGAAATGTGATGGGTCTTGGGTTTACACTCCTCCTCCTCCTCCTCCTCCTCCTCCTCCTCCTCCTCCTCCTCCTCCTCCCGTCCTCTTCCTGACCGAGGGAGCGAGGGATGCAACCTCGACCCGCCCTCCGCTCCCCCCCCCACCCCGCCCCGGCGGGCACCCCGCGCCTTCTTGGGCTCGCCCGGCGCGACGATGCAGCCCCAGAACGACATTGCTGGCGGCGCGGGCGGGCGCACGGAGCTCGTCCCCCCTGCTGCTGCCGGTGGTGGCGAGGGGGGGGGCCTCTCGAGAAGGGGTAGGTCGGAGGCCCCCGAGGGGGCTTGTCGGGAGGCAGGGCGGCGCCTGCTGCTGGGAGGCCCCCTTCCCTTTGTGCAAAGGCCGCCCCGCCCCCTCCCCCGCTCGCTCGCAAAGGACAAACGCCGCCCGAGGCCAGGAGTCCGTCCTGGCCCGTCTAACGAGCTGCGTCCAGCCGCGGCAGCAAGGACGCCCCAGGAGATCCAGAAGGGTCAAGAACCTTGTCTCTATATATCCTCAATAGGAGGGCCTCCATAATTTCTAGGTGTCCTTCCCCTCCTGGGTCGGCCATGCCCGGAGAATGAGGAGGAAGAGGAGGAGGAGGAGAAGAAGGGGGGAGGCGGAGGAGGAGGAGGAGGAGGAGGAAGAAGAACAGGAGGAGGAGGAGAAGGAGGAGGGAGAGGAGGAGGAGGAGAAGGAGGAGGAGGAGAAGGAGTAGGGGGAGGATGATGAGGAGGAGGAGGAAGAAGAGGAGGAGGAAGAGGAGAAGTAGGAAGTCTCAGAACACATTGGAGGCCCTCATGTCTCCACACCCAATTGCCTCCCGAAAGCGTTTGCAAATCGCCTCCCCAAAAAAGGCAGTGGTTCACTCCGAGGCCTCGACAATCCTGCCGCTTGACCCCCACAGCCACGCAGGACTCTCGCCTCCCCCTCCTGAGCCTCATGCTCTCCCTGCGCCTGCTCCGCAGTCCCCATCCTCCTCCGCCCTGCGTCCTCGTCATCACCCCCGTCCTCTGCCTCCTCACCGTTCCGCCGCCTTTGCCCGATGCTCCTCCCAGACTTGCTACAAGCACTCGGCGTCCGAAAACGCAAGCAAACCAACGAGGCGTCGCTTCCCTGCCCCGCATCCGCTGCGAAGTTCTGCCGAGCGACCCGCCATGCTCTGAGCGTCACCACGACCACTGGTTGCTGCCGCAGTCGCTGTCGTGACTCGCCAGCGCAACTTGGGCCACCGGCACGGCAGCCTTCAATCTGTGCCTCCCCTGGAGATCCTGACCCCGACCCATTGGCAGATCTCTTTGCCTCGGGTTGTTTATGGATTGGACCTGGGGTTAAGTCGGGCGTGTCCCCCTACAGGGGGGTTTTGGGCGAAAAATAAACAATACTCAAAAAATACCTCCCAAATACTCAAAATACCTCCGAAATGCTCAAATAAGCAATACACCAAAAATACGTCCCAGACTATTTGTTACTATTTTTAAATATTCCCCCTGTAGAGGGACGGGCCCGACTTCAACCTGGGGCTTTGCACGGGCCTCCAGAGGCCCAAGACTTCCCACGGCGCCCGGGGTCTGGGTCTGCCCAACCCGACCGGACGCCCGCGGAGCTCCAGAAAAGGGCCCCAGCGCGTCCAGCACGCACACCTTCTCGGGGCAACGCACAGGTGCCGATACCACTACTGCCCGGACCTTCCCGGGGTGCGTTCTGACCCGAATTGCGAGGCGACTCCGGCGGTGACGACGAGGGCCTCCCAGGCCCGAACAGAGAAGAGGAGAACGAGGGAAGGGCAGAGCGGCATGAACCTCGATGCGGTCGCTCCCCGCCTCGCCGTCGCCCCTCCCCACCCAGCCGGCCCCGCGCGCGGGAAGAGGAAGTGGGCCTGGCAGAGTTCTCTTGGAGAACGCGCGAGCGGCGGCGGGGGGGTGGCGCGGCTAACGGGGAGCCGTGTGATGCTCAAGGAGCTGCGCCCGCGCAAAAGGGGAGGAGGAGGAGGAGGAGGAGAAGGAGGAGGAGGAGGAGGAGGAGGAGGAGAACAAGGGGAGGGTTTCGGGGGAGGTGCCGGGCAAGACTGCGTGCCCAAGGGCCGCCTCCGCGCTCGTGGGAGAGGGGGCCCTCGGGCACGCCCTCCTGCCCCGCACCACCCCTCCACTGCCCCGCCACGCCCTCCCCTGCTGCACGTCCTCTCCCCCCCTTTCCCTAGAGGGAAAAAAAACGACATGAACATAGCCTTTCGACGATCCGCGCGGATGTCTTGGGTCTGCGCTGGGCCCCCTCCCTGGCGCGCGGAGCGCGCCAGGGCGGCGCCGGAGGCGCCGCCAGGGGGCCCCAGCGCAGACCCAGGAGATCCGCGCGGAGCGCCAACAGTTTATGCTTCTGGCGTCTTTCCTTCTTCGATTTCCCCCTCCCTATGCTCCCGTGGGCGGTGGGGCGCAGGACGGCGGGGGGAGAGGGCGAGGAAGGTGCGGAGCGGCAGCGGCGGGGCTAGGAAGGGGAGCGCGGGAGCGGAAGGGGGGAGCAGATAGGGGGGGGGGAGGGAGGGAGGAAGGGGGAGGGCGAGGGAGGACGAGGGAGGAGGAGGGAGTATGGAAGGCGCGGAGGAGGTTGAAGAGGAGGAGGAGCGAGGTGGAAGAGGAGGCGGAGAAGGGGGGATGAGGGGAAGAGAGGAGAAGGAGGAGAAGGATGGAGGATGGATGAGGAATAACTCAAAGAAAGGAGGGGCGATAAGTCAGATGGCAATGGGTAGGACGACGAGGAGGAGCATGATAGCGAAGGGGGAGAATGAGAACGGGGGAGAGGAAGTGAAGCAGGATGAGAGTTGAGAAGGATATGATGTGCAGCTCACACAGACACGACAAAGGGCAGAAGCGATCGAAATCAAGGCGGAATAAGGAATTGCAGCGTTGGGGCACATGGTAGCAAGAGTCAGCGCTCGGCCACGCAAGCATGACCGCGCTTACGGGCGCAAGCCGTTACGAAGTCTAGAGCGCCCCACTGGGACGCATGGCTTCCAACGGCTGATGACAGATGTCCCGAGCAACCTCGCTGAGAAATGTACAGAACACCCCCAGCCAAGATCAGCCAGCTTCGGGTGGCTTCGGACAGTTGAAGAACAAAGGGGCAGCTCGTCCTGCCACTCACCTGTCCATCCAACTACTCCCCTCCATCTTCCTCCCTCGCCCCCTGAAGCGAGAATCTTACTACCAGGAGAACAGAGCACGCACACGCACACACACACACACACACGGTCAGATTCCAATGCGGAACATGCGGAGACAACGCGCCGAATACACAAGAGGAGGGTCCGCATACCCTCTCACGGGCGAGCCGATCGCTGGAACGACACGCGGTCACGTGAGTATCCAGCTCTCGCCACGGCGACCGACATGTAGCCCGCCCTGAACGCCTGTGTATATATATATATATATTATAAACCTGTATGTCAGCCATCGCGGACCCCAAACAATACTCTAGCATATCATGTGGTGTACGCTATGTGGTATAATCTGAGTGGTGCAAACTACGTGGTGCAAATAAGTTCTGTTCGCGGTGGGTTGTCCACTCCACTGCTCGCGCAAACATCCCACACACCCGCCGAAAATTTGATGTGTAAACCTCATGCGGCGGCGATTGCGATGAGTGCTTGGCGCTGGCTGGTGCATGCCTGAGGCCGCGCCAGCCCGCGCATGCGCGCGCGCAGCGGCCAGGTCGTTTGGCGCGACCGACGCGGCCGCGGTGACGCCGACCGCTGGGCACATCCCAGCGGGCACTTGCGTGCGAAGCGGCGACTTGGGCGGGCGCGGTATCATGGCAACGTCGACTATTGTTAACACGATGATGATGATGATGCTGATGATGATGATGATGATGATGATGACGATGATGATGGTGATGATGGTGATGATGGTGATGATGATGATGATCAGGATGATGATGCTGCTGATGATGATGATGATGATGATAGTAGCGATGTTGGTGGCGATGCTGACAGCGACGGCGGCACGACCAGTGACGGCGCCGATGCCGATCACGCCGACGACGGTGACGGCGTCTTCGCAGCGGTGATGAAAGTTTGGGGAGGAATTCGAAATGCGCGCGCGGCAGACGCGCGAGTGGCCCGCATGGAATTATTTGACACGAGCTGTGCCACCCCAACACGCGCGCAAGGGCGTTCGAACGATTTCGACATGCGCGCGCGGATGCCCGTTTGGTAGCATTTTATGAACATGTCGAAAAACTCGTGGTTTTCTTAAGGATTCGCAAGAGCGCGCGCGCATGATTGTTTGAAAATCCGGGTTGCGAAACCCTATGTTCTTGTATGTTGTTTTGGACACTCGCTTTCGAAATCCTTCCGAAGCCGAGCGTTGTTTGAAAGATTCCGGCATGCGCGCGCGACAACGCGCGCGTGCGCACTGCGTCTTTTTTTTGCAAGGGATTCTCGCGACGGCACGCGCGCAAGGTCGTTCGAACAATTTCGACATGCGCGCGCGAAGCCCGTCTGGTAGTAATTTCTGAAAATAGATTAGAACCGATGGTTCCTTTAAACATTGGCAAAACGCGCGCATGTTCGTTTGAAAATCGGGGTTGCGAGAATTTGTGTGTTTCCATGTTGTTTGAAACCTCGGTTTCGAAATCCCTCCGAAACCTAAACAATTTTTGAAGGATTGCGGCATACGCGCGCGACGGCGCGCGCGTGTGCACTTCGTCTTATTTGTTGCAAAAGGATTATTCCGAGTTTTTGGTTTGTGATAAACGAGCGCGCGCGTATTATTCTTGGCAAAGGATGGCGGGTGGGGGCGATACCGCCCCCCCCTGGGATGGTGTAAACTCATATTTACGATGGGCGATGGGGCACAATCGTCTGCAACTTTCAATGCGAAACGGGGGATATGTAACCCTGGGGGGGGGGAGGGTGTTAAAACCCATCTCCTCTTTCAGAAAAGGAGAACTGACTACTGTGCACCGCGCTTGACCACCTCCACTGCTCGCGCAATCACTCCACCCACCCACCCGCAAGTTGGTTTGCAAAACCAACTTGCGATGGCGATTGCGATGGGTGTTTGACGTTGGCTGGTCCATCTTTGCGGACGCGCCGACCCGCGCACGCGCGCGCAGCGGCCCAAAATTTGGCGCGACCGACGCGGCCGCGGTGGCGCTGACCGCTGGGCATATCCCAGCGGGCACTGCACTGCGACTCGGCGACTTGGGCGGGCGCGGTATCATGGCAACGTCGACAACGGTAGTCGCGATGTTGATAGTAGCGATGCTGTGTTGATGTTGACAACGACGACGGCGCGGCCAGTGCGGGCGCCGATGCTGATCACGCCGACGACGATGACGGCGTCCTCGCGTCGGTGATGAAAGTTTCGGAAAAGGGTTCGGCATGCGCGCGCGGCCGACGCGCGAGATTGGCCCGCGCGGTATTTTTGACGCGGATCGCGCTCCCCCCCCCCCCCCCAACGAGCGCGCAAGGGCGTGCGAACGATGCCGGCATGCGGCGCCAGAGGCCCGCTTGGCAGAATTCCATGAGCAGGATGAGAAGCCTCTGGTTTTCCTGAGGGTTCGCAAGAGCGCGAGCGCATGTTTTTTGACAACTGAACTTGCGAAGCCATGTGCTTTCATGTGGTTGGTCACTCGGTTTTGAAATTGCTACGAAACCAATGGTTTGGCGACGGCGTTCGGCATGTGCGCTCGGCGACGCGCGCGCGCACTCCTCTTCATTCGTTGCAAAGGGTTCTCGCGACGGCACGCGTGCAGGGGCGTTCGAACGATTTCAACATGCGCGCGCGAAGCTCGTCTGGTGGCATGTTACGAACAAGTTTAAACACCTATACCTTTCTTAAGAATTCGCAAGAACGCGCGCGCAAGTTTTTGTTTTGAAGATCCGTGTTGCGAAGCCTTGTGCTGCATTGTTTTTGGACACTCGATTCTGAAATCCATACGGAACCGAATGTTTAAAGGAGTTCAGCATGCGGGCGCGACGACGCGCGCGTGTACATTTCGTCTCAGTGTTTGTAAGGAGTACTTGGCAATTTTTTGATTTGTATTAACGAGTGCGCGCGCATAGTATGTTTTGCCACGGATGGTGGGGGGGGATTAAGGATGGACGATGGGGCAAAGTCATATGTACACTGCAACACGAGAAAAAAGGAACCGACAATCCTGGGGGGAGAGGGAGAGTCTCTTGTCTTTTGTTTTATTCATTTCTTCACTTGTTACACAAAAATTCACCCTGCCGAACTTGAACTGACCAACGCCACTACTCGCGCAAACGCAGCACCCACCCACCAGCAACTTGGTTTGAAGAACCCATGCGGCGCAATTGCGATGACTGCTCGGCGCTGGCTGGCGCATCGCCGTGGGCGCGCTAGCGCGCATGCTCGCGCGCAAAGACGGCCAGCTAGTCTGGCGCGACCGACGCGGCCGCGGTGGCGCTGACCGCTGGGCACTTCCCAGCATGCACCTCAGTGCGAGTCGGCGACTTGGGTGGGCGCGGTATCATGACAACGTCGACAACGGTATCATTACTTGGGCGGGCGCGGGTGGACGCGACGATGCTAGTAGCGATGCTGGTGGCGATGATGGCAATGACGAAGTCGGCTACAGCCCCCTTGGGTGCATCCCAGGGTCTCACCCCTCCTTCTCGGCGGCCGAACTTCTCGGGCGACCCCCTCCCCCCTTTTCGACGGCGAGGGGAGCGAGGGCCACTGGCAAAGGCAAGGGCCTTCAGGCTTAGGTCGGACATGTCCCCCTACGGGCGGATGTGGAAGGAAAACAACGAATAGCCAAGACATGCCCCCCCACGAAGCAAGAAAGTACTAGAAAAATCGTCGCCAAACGATTTCTTTACTATTCTTGCATACTTCTCCTGTAGAGGGACATGCCACTTACCTTAGGTAGAATTGAGCAGGGACTGACCGTCCCGGCATTCCTATAGTCCTACCACGAAACGTTCTCAGAACCCAACAATGTTCCTAGAACAAAACACAATGTTCTTAGAACATTAGCCCGACGTTGTAAACCATGACAGTCCCAGCCACAAATGTTTTAAGACATTTCGCGCAAACCACTAAAGGTTCTTAGAACATTCTCTGGTAGGGCTATAGGTGAGCCCGGACGCTTCGCCACTGCTTGACAGAGGGGCGCGCGCGCGCGCGCGCGCGCTGGCCGACGGCAAGCGCCAGCGGAGGCAACGGGGGCGGGCAGTGCCCAGGGCAGGCATCCATCAAGGGACCCGAGGACACACTAATACGTACATGCGCACAACTAACAGAATACCTCATATGTTTCTATGTTTTGGAGGATTTTCGTCTTCCCCCCCACTTCCCATATTTTCCAGGGGGTCGACGATCCATTGTGTCTGAGTTTTTCCCCCCCCTGAATCCAGAGAGGCTCGGGCCGTCTGCCTGCGCCGAGGTTCCCTTGGCGAGTGCGCACCCCTTGTCGGGGGCGCGCAAGCACGGACTGGCGATCCATGGGCTTGGCGCGCGGTCGCCAAATCCATCCATGGGATCGAGGGAGGTGCCCTCTCAGAATGCGGCAGGTGCCGCCTCGCTCGGCGGAGGGAATCCGCGATGTCCCATGGAAGCGGGACCCGTCGCTGATCCACGCCCCCTGGATCCACGCTTGCGATCGCCTGAGAGCGTGCGCCCCTGGGCTGCAGTGGGATTTAGGCCAGAAGAGCATCCCCCAAGGACATGGGAACCTCCTCAGCCGGCCAGAGCACACAGAACATCCAAGGGTACCCCTCCCCCCAGGATGCACAAGAGCACCCAACAAGCACGGAAAACATCAGGGCACCCTCCCCGAACCGACCTCGACCTGATACCTCGGTCCAACTGTATCCGCCCCTGCTGCCTCCGCCGAGGAGGGGGGGAGACCCCCAAATCGAATCGAGGAGTCGGATCGGCGATCGAATTGAATCGAACCGGCGGAAATCGGCAGCCGAGTCGGGAACAGTCGAATCGGCGGAACTCGGCAGGCTAGCAGGCCTCCATTTTGAGAAATCGGAGCCGAGATCGGAATCCGAAGCCGAAGCCGAATCGGAATCGAGAGCCATCGCAATCGAATCGAATCGAATCGAATCGAATCGGAGGAATCGAAATGAGCCCTGGGGGGGGGGGCAACGCGGCGGCGGCGCGCGCCGCGCGCAGCCACGCCTGGGAGCTGGCCGACACCGGCGCGGCCCGACGCAGCGGCCCTTTGGGCTGTCGCGCGCGCGCGGGCCTCGGCGGTGGGCGGCGGGGGGGCCGGGCGGTCGAGCAGCCAGGCCGCGCGGGGCAGCGTCCTCCTCCTCCTCCTCCTTCTGCTGCTGCTACTGCTCCTCCTCCTCCTCCT
>CAUYUJ010015682.1:713986-721486 GCA_963575745.1 Prorocentrum cordatum
AGTTGGCAAAACCTACAACGAAGAACGAGAAAGAAGGAGGAGGGAGGCGGGGGGAGCGCCGTGGAGACTCAGTATACGGTCGAGTTTCGAGCGGACATGCCAACAGGCCGAACCAACAGTCAGGCGAGTGATGGGAGGGAGGAGGCAATGAGCAGGAGGCAGCATGGAAAAGGACAACGAAGTGATGGGGCGAGGATGAGGAGTAGCCTCCCTTTCTCTCTCTCTCTCCGACGTCGATGGGTGTTCACGGCGTGGGCCCATGGAGCTCGCGGCCCCTTCCCCCAGACTGGCTCGTCGTCGCGGGCCTTGTTGTTGTTGGTCCTGGCGGTCCCAAAATGGGCCCCCTCGAGTCCGAAGCTGCAAGGACAGACGTCCGTCGCATGATTTGCTTCACGGCGCCTGGGGCCAGGCAGTGGCAAACGATGCCACCACTAGGGGGTCACCTCCTGAGGAGGGGGTGCAGGACCCCCCCACGCAGGACCCCCACGCAGGACTCCACACGCGCACGCACGCACGCACGCACGCACGCACGCACGCACGCACGCACGCACGCACACACACACACACACAGAGAAGCGCAACCACCCAAGCTCCAACGCGCTCAGAAACGTCCAGAAACCTCCTGGGTCCTCGATCCCACCCTCCTCCTCGATCCTCGATGCCCTCAGGAGGAGGTGCCGACCCCACCCCTCCACCGCGCACCGTGCACGATGAGGCGCAGAGGCATGCCAAGAGCTCTATGGTAGGGTCTCTGTGCTCTGGTAACATGGGGCACACACACGCGCGCACCTACCCGCACCTACCCGCACCTGCTTGCATGCACGCACCGCCCCCCCCTCCCGAGGCAACGACCCCTTGCCAAAAGCGATGGCTCCGCGCGCTCCCGAGGCCACGACCCCGAGACCAAAAAAACGGTGGATCCGCGTCCCGAGCTCCCAAGACGGCCCATGCAGGCAATCCAGGACACCAAGCCGGCAACAGATGCATCGAAGGCGGCCCCGAGTGGCTCCAAGGCGGCAAGACTGCCCCGATGGAGGCCAACACAGCCTCAACACGTACCAAGCGAGTTCCATGCAGTGGAAGCAAAAGATGTCACATGTGACTGTTTTCTTCCTCCTCTTCCTCCTCCTCCTCCTCCTCCTCTTCCTCCTCCTCCTCCTGTTTGTCCTCTACCGCCTCCTCAAAATCATAATCCTCCTCATCCTCCTCCTCCTCCACCTCCTCATCCACCTCCTCGTCATGGTCCTGCTTCTCCTCCTCCTCCTCCTCCTCCGCCTCCTCCTCATCATCATCAGCAGCATAATCATCATCATCAGCAGCATCATCATCATCATCATCATCATCATCATCATCATCAGCATCATCATCAGCATCATCATCATCATCATCATCATCATCATCATCAGCATGATCATCAGCCTCATCATCATCAGCATCAGCATCATCATACTTATCAGCATCATCATCATCATCATCATCATCAGCATCATCATCATCATCATCATCATCATCATCATCATCAGTAACATCATCAGTAGCACCATCATCAGCAGCAGTAGAAGCAGCATGATTTCCACCACCATAAACACCACGATCACCATCATCACAATCATATGCATCATCACACCCACCACCAGCATCCTAATCATCATCACTACCAGCAGCGGCAGCAGCAACAGCCGCATCAGAAGCATCATCATCATCAGCATCAGCAGCATCATCATCAGCAGCAGCAACAGCATCAGTATCACCATTACCATCATCAACATCATCACCACCCTCGTTATGATCGTCATCATCGTCAGCATCAGTACGTATCATCGTCGTCATTATCAGGATGATCATCAGCAGCATCCATATCCGCATCATAATCAGTAGCACCTGCACCAACAGCCTCCTCCTACCCATCATCATGAACTTCCTCATAACCATCCTCATCATCAACCACAGCATGGTCATCATAACCAGCATCACCAGCATCATCAACATGAGCATCATACCCATCCCTGGCATCATAAACAGCCTCATCAGCAAATATCGTCTTCAGCAGCATTAGCATCATAATCGTCATCACCATCATCGTCCTCAATATCCTGTTCATCATCATCATCATCATCATCATCATCATCATAATCATTATCATCATCAGCATCATAATCAGCATCTTTACCATCCTCATCCTTATCGTCATCATCATCATCATCATGATCATGATCATCATCATCATCATCATCATCCTCAGCATAATTGTCATCATACTCATCCTCACCCTCATCCTCATCCTAATCCTCATCAACATCACCGCCACTACCATCACCACCAGCATACTCAACATACTCATCATCAGCAGCAGCATCATCCTCATCCTAATCCTCATCCTCATCGTCGTTATCAGCATCAGCAACATCATCCTCATCCTCATCAACATCAACATCATCGAAAACACCACCATCATCATCATGTACGTCAGCATGTACATCATCATCAGCATCAGCATCAGCATCAGCATCAGCATCAGCATCAGCATCATCATCATCATCATCATCATCATCATCATCATCATCATCATCATCATCATCATCATCACTTTCATCACCATCATCATCAACATTGTCATCATCATGGCCCTCCCAGCCCTCCCGTGCTCCCGTGACGGCCTCCCGTGCCCCCTCGAGCAGCCGCAACCCGGAATGCTGGGCTGGCGCGGCGGCGGGGCTTGCCGCAGGTAGCTGGATACTGGTGACATGCCAGTCACGGGGTGCCGACAGAGTACGACCGCGAGGAGAGGGAAGGGGAAACCCCCCACGAGGCGCGCCCTCTGAGCCAGCTCCGCGAGCGCGCCCCGAAGTGCCCCCCCCTTACCTCCAGCGCGAGGGAACGCTCGGGGCAGACCGGCTCAGGGGGGAGACTTCGAGCAGGAATCGGCGGTGCACCGCCGATAGATCGGCCATGGGCCCCCGATGCGAGCAGGGGATCGCCTACAGGATCAAAACACCGATTTCCTCGCCGTATCCGTGAGTATAAAGCGTATCACGTTCCCACTGCAAAACATTCTGCGACTGCGTGTGTGTCATGGCTTCGGCGAGAAAACCAGGGTTGGGGCAAGTCAACACTGCAGTCGATCCCCTACCCGACCGACAGCAGGGCCGCGCCGGTCGAGGGCGGGGCGGGCTGCCCGGGCCCCGCCGGCGATCCATGGGCGCTCGGGGGTCGATGCGCCCCCCTCTCCTCAGCTCCGACGCGGCAGAAGCAGGAGCAGACAAAAGCATCGCAAGAGATCGCGACCGGAGCCCCCAAGACCCACTTTCCTGCACAAGGCTTCCGGCCTGATCGATCCGTGCGGGCCCTGAAGGGCCCGAGAGCGGGCGAACGCGCCTGGCGTGGAAGAATTGCAGCGACCAGATCTGATATCAGATCTGAGGGCCTCTGAGCCCGTCCCCCCCCCCCCCCCAAACGTTGCCCCTGATCTCGGGGGCGGCCAGGAGGGGGAGGTCCAAGAGGGGGGGGGCGCAAATCATGGCCGGCGGCATGTGCGCCGCCCAGAGGGGGGGAGGCAGGGGACGTAACGGAATAAGAAGAGGCGCCATGACATCTGGGGAGATCTCATGGCCCCCGCCATGATATACCCCCCTCCCCCTAGTCATCACCCCCCTCTTTGCCGCCCCCGACCCCCCCCCAAACCTTGCCCCCGATCCAGGCCCAGGGGCACTTTTCCAAGCGCGGGCGCCCGCGCGGCGCTCTGTCTGCAACGCGGCGGGTCTCTGTGTGCGCGCCTCACGGAGGCGAGGCGCGCCCGAATGGTCTCCGCGGCGCTTCAGGCCGCGAGAGCCGGGCCTGCGGCGCCGCCGCTGGGCGAAGGAGGAGGCTGCGAGGCGGGGATTTGTACAGACCCATCGCCTGGGGACCCCACGTCGTGGGACCCCAGCGGGCGGTGGATGTTGGCACATCTTCGCCCCAGGTGGCGGCGAGTAGATCCGTATCCGCCCCCTGCTGAGGCCCACGAAGGTCAATCCCCCGCACGGTGGACGGTGGTTCTGGAGAAGTCCCCGCCTCGGAGAGGCCCCGTCTTCACGCCGATTGCCTCCTGCCTGCCGCGCGCGCCCGGCCGTCCGCAGCCCCATGGCGGCCAGCGCTACGCCGCGGGGCTCGCCGAGCTTCCCCCTGCGAGGGCCTGCGGGTACTGGGCTCGCTTTTCGCTCCTTCCCGGGCCCCGCCCCCGGGAGGGGGGAGGGGAGAGGAGGGGAGGGATCGGGGGCGTCTAAGAGGGGGGGCGTCCAACTGGGATGACCGTGGGGCTTCTAAGGGGATAACTAGGGGGGTACTAGTGGATGCCAACGTGGGTCATATCTGGCCCAACCTGGCTTATAAAGCGGTTACACGTGCCCCGAGTGACTCAGGGGGGTTAGATAACTCCGCTAAGTGGTGGGCGGAGCCCACTTAGCCCACTTAGAAACCCCAGCGGCATGTGCGCGGCTGGGGGAGGGGACTGGGGACGTTTTGAAATAAGAAGAGGCGACATGACATCTGGGGAGATACCATAGTCCCCGCCACGATATCCACCCCCCCTTGTCATCACCCCCCTCCCTGCCGCCCCCAACACGGAGGGAGGGAGGGAATTGGGAGGACTGAAGGTCAATTTTCCACTAAAGATTTACCAGCGCCGATGCTGAGGAGGAAGCTGCAGCCTCACAGACAGTCAGGTAAGTTGGTACGATTTGAGAATTCGGCCCAACGTCTCAAATCGCACGAAGGCACCAGACTGTCGGTCAGGCCACGCCAGGGGCCTTCGACCCAGCCAGCCTGGGGAAAACAGTTTCAGCGGCAGGTCGCGGGCGATGGGCGCAGCGTCGGGCGCCCGAAAACGGATGCAGGGGCCCCCGCAGAAATTGACGAGGGACCCCGTTCGGGAGTGTCAACCTCACTTCGAACGTTGGATCCAGGTACGGATCCGCTACCCGTCCTATGCGCATCCGATGTATGTTGGACATCCAAATTTTGCGAATTCGATGGGCTTTGGACGGATCCGAACGGCGGTAAAATAGCGTGTTTGGCACGGTCCTGTTGGACCAGCGCACCCTTGTATAAAATGATCTAACGGCAGCGACAGACTCCCACGACGACTTACGCAGGGCCACGGAGCGGGCACGACAGGGGCGGAAGGCACCTTCTTTCTCTCCGCACACAACTATGACCAGACGCTGCTTTCCGCGCCTCCGAACTCCGTCGTACTGCAAAAAAACTGCAGGGCAGCTCGCGGAGACGCCCACGGCACGAACACACAATGGCTGGCTCGAGCGAAACCGAAGCGGCGCCGCATACCGTACCATGCTGAAAGCAAGAGCTGGATTAAACGTCGCTAAAGGCAAACAGGTTGTGTTGTGTTATGTATCCAAGCGGTCAGCCCAAACGGCCGACACAAAACGCCCAGCACGATACGAGACCAGAAAGGGGAAGAAGAGGAAACAGAGCAGCAGCAGGAGGAAGGAAGCAAGGAAGCTGCTGGCTACGAACCGAATGAAACAGAAGTAGAAGCAACCCTGCCAACAGAACCAACGATACGAGTGCGCCCTGGAACGATCCGGCCCACGGTCGCAGCCACGAAGCGTTCTGCCCCGAGCTGGCTGGCCCAACTCGGATTGCAGATGTCTGCGCACACACGCCGGCGGAAGGGGGGGGCGAAGGAGGAGGCCCAGGAGACAGGAGGGCGCGGGGGGAGGGGATGGCATCACAGGTAGAAGTACAAGAAAATGCAGAAATGCTTGTAGTCGAAATAATACGAATAGCCGTGCCTGGCCAGGGAGGAGGCCGAAGGGTGGCTGGGGTCGGGTACTCGCGCACTGGAACGCCCAGTGACCCCCCTGCGCAACGGCCCGCAAGGGGTCGTGCATTGAACTCCGGCGTCGAATTTTTTCGGTCTGAGAGCTCTGGGAGCTGGATTCTTTGAACTGTGTGTCGCCTCAGGCATCGGACCGGGGGTTGGCGCAAGCGTCGGCCTGTGGGTCGGCGCGAGCGTCGTCTGGACATCGGCGTAAGCGTCGGAGTGCAACACGGTACAGGTTTGGGGCTGAGATTCGGTGCAGGCGTCGTAGTGGGAGCCGCCGTAAATTTGTGGGTGAGGGCCGGCATGGGAATCGGACCTGGGCTCGTCGCAGACGTCTTGCTGGAAGTCGGAGCAAGCCTGCCACCGGCCGGTCGGACCTGGAGTCGGGGTCGGAAGAAGAGAATTCTACTCAGGCGCTCCTCGAGAATTTTACTCAGGCGCTCCTTCTAGAGTTTTACTCAGGCGCTCATTCTAGAACTGCACCCAGGCGGCTCGTTCCAGAACGTTCCTCAGGCGGCTCCTCTGGGTTCCACTGTTCTGGCCGTCGCGCGTTCCGATCACTGAACCTCGTCGTCGCCGGCGTCGTCGTCGTCGCCAGCACCCTCTTGAGGTTCAGACCCCGGTCATGCGTTAATTCAGTCAGGCTTCCAGTCCAGGCAACTTCCATCACGCTTCCAGTCCAGACGAAACGTGCCAACTTGACCTGTCTGTCTGCAAGGGAAGGAAGGAGGGAGGGAGGAAGAAAAATAAAGAAAGAAGAAAAAGGAGAAGAAGAAGAAGAAGAAGAAGAAGGACCAACAATAAGGAGGTATGTCGCGATTTGCAGCGTCGGGGGGGAACAAAAACGCTTCTCGAAACTCTCTCCGGAACGGCACTGGACGAGAAGCAGGGGGAGAGGCCGAGAGGCCCACGGGGGCGGGCACGTGTTGGAAGCATACCCCGACGTCGGAGGCCCGGGAGTGGAGCAGGGAGAGGGGGGGGACGAAGCGGCACTCCGACGCGCACGCGCCCGTTTGAAGCTCGTTTTTGGGGGCATCGCTGCGGCCACGGCTCATGCCGCCTCGAGTCATCCTGGTCGGGGCGCGCCCTGGGAGAGTTGAGGGGCTCGAACCTGGTTACAAAAAAACACAGCTTGGGCCGGTGAGAATAGGAAGGAGGGCGAAAGAGAGAGAGAGAGAGAGAGACAGCGAGAAAAAGAGAGCGAGGGAACCGATCGTGTGAGCATGGCGGGCAAGGGTCGGATCCCCGACCGAAGCAGCTGATTCGGGGACACCGCACCCGCACTACTCCAGCACCTTCGAAATCCTTCACCTTCACGTTCTCCTACAACCCGCCCCGTTCCTCTCCCTGCACGCCACTCCTCGTGTTTCTCATCCCCTTCACCTCCTGACCTGGCCTCCCGTCGCAAGGAGAAGGAAGTGAGTGAGGGGGCAGGCCTTGTCGGAAGCGGCGGGGCTGCTCGGAAGCCATCTGGCCTTCTGAGGAGCCGTAGGTGCCTTCGGAGAAGGCTCAGAGAGCTCGCAGAAGGCCGGAGGCCTTCTCTGAGCCTTCTGAGAGGGCCCGCCCCCACTCTGCCCTTCCCCCCCTTTTTCTCGCCGCCGAAACACAATCGTTTTTCTCCCCTGGCTCTGCAGACTCCTGCAAGATCCGGCGCGCCGGCAGACCCCCGTTTGCATTGA
>CAUYUJ010015682.1:723986-751486 GCA_963575745.1 Prorocentrum cordatum
CTGGAGGCAAGCAGGGTGTTTCTTAGCATGGGTCTCCACTGTACGCGCTCCCAGTGGGGAAAGGCCGCTCTCCTCGAGGCACTCCAGGAGGCTCCCGACCTCCTGCTCCACGTCCTGGCCGGGCGCAAGGAGAGCAGGCTCGCGACCAGTGGAGGAGCAGCAGGACGGATCCCGAACGCCCCCCCCTGTGACTGCAGTGGAGATGAGCAGGCATATCGCCAGCGGAAGCACAGTCCCCCTAACGATTCCTCCTGGACGAGTGATCCCCCTGCCCTCCATCGGGAGAGGCGCCGACCCTCTGACGAACTAAATTAAGGTCGGGCCTGCCCCCCTACAGGGGGGACTCTGGGCGAAAAAGGAAAAATACCCCAAGCATATAGCAAACATGTAACAAATAATCAAACATCGTCCCCGGACTATAGTCCCACCAGCCCTCTGGGCGTAGGTGGTCTAGAACAGATCCTCTTCCACCCCTCCCTCTTCCCCCTTGGGGAGGGGTTTACCCCTCCCCCTACCCCCTCCCCTGGACCTGGACGGAGGGTTTCGCGAGCGGTCGGACGGCTCTTTTGGCCCCAAGATGGCTTCAAGAGCGCGTCAGAGAGCCCAAGATGAGCTCCAAGATGGCTCAAGATCGCTCGAGATGGCTCCTAAGATGGTTCCAAGAGGCCCAAAAACAGCCCCAAGACGGCTCCTTGTGGCCAAAGAGCTCCCCGACGAGGCCCCGACGAGGCCCAAAATCCTCCCAAAACCCAAAAAAAATAATGTTTGTTTGCTTTCTCGCCTTTTCGCTTCCGATGGCCATCCGAGGCCTCAAAATGGCTCCAAGATGGCCCAAGAGGGCCCCACAAGAGGCCCAAGAGAGCCCCAAGACGGCCCCAAGAGCGCCCAAGAGCGCTCCAAGAGCGCCCCAAGAGCGCCCCAAGAGGCGATGTTTGGAGCTCCTGAGGGGGGAGGCTAATTAGGGAACCCCCCTTCGTTGATCGATCTCCTCCAAGATGGCCCCAAGAGCGCCCCTACAGCCCCCAAGAGCGCCCCAAGAGGCGCCCAGACGGCCCCAAGAGGCGCCCAAGAGGCCTCCAAGAGGCTCCCAAGAGACCCCCAAGAAGCCTCAAGAGGATCTCCGAAATGCATTTAAGACGCTTCTGGCTCTTCGGTTCGCCGTCCTCTTCAAT
Organism: Prorocentrum cordatum; assembly: GCA_963575745.1. Lineage (NCBI taxonomy): Eukaryota > Dinophyceae > Prorocentrales > Prorocentraceae > Prorocentrum > Prorocentrum cordatum. Next base: position 725,159 of record CAUYUJ010015682.1, read on the forward strand.
GTTTCATCCCCCTCTTCCTCCTCCTCCTTCTCCTCCTTCTCCTCCTTCTCCTCCCTCTGCTCCTTCTCCTCCTTCTCGTCCTCCTCGTCCTCTCCCTACTCCACATCCTCCTCCTCATTCTCCTCCTCCTCCTCCTCCTCCTCTTCTTCCACCTCTCCCGCCGACGAGGATTCCTTCTCCATCCTCCCCCTGTTGGGGTACGTGACAGCTTCCCCCGCCCTTTGTTATTCTGCATGCTCCCCGACTTCCCTGATCACCTCAACTCCCCTGGGCATCGTTTCTGGATAGGCTGGTGGGGATACGCGAAGCGTCAACAATCTAACTACTTCTGAATACTCCTCATGTAGAGGGACAGGCCCGACTTAAAACTGAATGCCAGCCCTGGCCCCGGATCTTGGATGTGTGGGTATGGATATGCCATTCGGGCCCAGGGCCTGGCCGTGAACCGACGCACCAGGACCTCTGACACAGCGCAAGCGCTTGGAGAAGAGGAAAGGAGAGAGAGGAAAAGGAAGAGAGGGAGGAAAAGGAAAGAAGAAGGGAGAACACTCTGGAGCGTTTGGAGAGGAGGAAAGGAGAGGGAGACCCTTTGGAGGACCACTGGGAGAAGGAGAGGGAGGAAAAGGAAAGAAGAAGGGAGAGGAAGGAAGAGGACCAGGGAGAGACAACGCAAAGTCCTGGGACCGGACAGCACCCAAAGGCTTGGCGGCGGCAAAGACGGCAGGCGGCGGGCTCTTGCCTTGACGGCGTAGGCACTGGCTGCTGTCACGGAGCGACACGTTCGACACGGAACGATCTCCTTTCTTGCGGCTCCCCAGAGGCTCGCGAGCCAACCTTTCCTATGGCTTGCGCGTCGTGGGCTCCCTCCTGTGCGCCCCATCGGGGATCTACTGACCCTGGCCAGTCCAAGCCAGGGTCAATCGGGCCTTGCAGGATCCTGCAAAATCCTGCCCGCTTGGTCCGTGCAGCCGGCCCTGCAGCATCCTGCAAGATCCCGCGCTCTGGCTGACCCCGTTCCCAGACCCCCGACGTCATGATGCTTTCGTGACGTCGACCCCCAGAGGTCTGGACCCCTTCCCCAGGACCGGTTTCTCCTCCCGAGTCGTTGTTTGACGGTCCCGAGGCCCAGCGCGGTCCCCCAGAGGCCGAAAATGGCGAAAAACCTCCCGTCGTGAGTTGTTCATTGCTCGAAGGGGTCTGGGTTTGCACCGACCTCGGGGATCTTCTGACCCGGGTCAACCCAAACCGGGGTCAGTCAAGCCTTGCAGAATCCTGCAAAATCCTGCACCCAAACCCGGGTCAACGCGAAAGATCCTGCAAGATCCTGCAGGATCCTGCACCCAGACCCGGGTCAATGCGACCCTGGCTCTGCAGGATCCTGCAAGACCATGCGCTCTGGCTGACCCCCGTTTGCACTGACCCCCGTCCCTTGAGCCCCGACCCCTCTCGCCGCAGCCCCTCCTGTGCGCCGCTCCCTGGAGCAAAGGAGGAGGAGGAGGAGGAGGAGGAGAAAGAGGAGAAGGAGGAGGAGGAGGAGGAGGAGGAGGAGGAGGCAAGTCTCCACTGATATTTCACACACCAGGCAGAAAAAGGAAAGGGTGGTGGAGGGGACAGAGGATGGAAGCTTGAGCAGAGGCGATGGCAACGGCATCGCGTCGGCCTGGTCCTGCGGGGCAAGGGCAAACACGTTTAGAAAACAAGGGCATGCCCCGGGCCCCGCGCCTTTTCCAGGCCAGATCTTGTGTCTCGAAGCGCAGGCTGATCCGCCCACCGGGTGAGAGGCGCAGATGGGCTGCGCGACCCTCTCGATTCGTCGCCGGCGAGTCTCCATTCCCCAGACTGGATGCCTGGCAGCCGACAGAGACCTGCACGACAAAAAGAACAGAAAAGAATGGCGTGGGCATGCATGTGGGCACACACTGGCTACAAGATGAGGCGTGCACACCTGGCGTGCTCGATGCTTGACGCGCTACTTACAAGCCATCTAGCTAGGGCACGGGAGACGGGCTTGGGATATGGCTCAGCTAGCTGTGTCCATTTCTTTCCGCCAGGACCGTTCCCCTGGAGCGTGATATGCCCCAGTCCCGTGGCCGAGCAGATACCGTTTCTTCCAGAGCATCGTTTCTGCAGGACCCAGGGGGCACGGCCACAACACCACGCACAAAACCTGGTCGATTTTCTCCATCTGGTCCCGTGCTGGCAGTAGTCAGTACATGTCTCTACACAGTTTCGAAGCGAGCGAAGGTGGTCCTGGACGGGTTCCTTCCACACGAGCGAGGTCAAGGGGTTCTCCATAATGACTGGGACTCCGTATTTGAGGCACATCATGATGATCTGCTGGCTATGCTTCACGGTGATGTTACCGATGAGGACTCGCTGCTTCGCTCTGCTATCCAGCTCGCTTCGACCATATATTGAATTCATATCTCTGTAGTACCCATGCGATGCATTCGACCATGTTGAACAGGGAGGAGCGAGAAATACGCCTCGAACGACCCGACTCGATATCCAGCCTCTGATGATTCTGATGAGGGCAGGATTGGTCAAGTCGAAGGCTTCGTCGTCGACAAGATCGAGATACACGACTCCCCACTCCCCCGTCTTCTCCAACTCCTTACTCACACTTCTGCTCCCAGAAAACAAATCGAGAAAAACCTGTCGACGTCTCCCTCGACGCAGAGCCTCGCGAAGTGCACGTTGGCACCTACGAAGTAGAACGGAATACGAGACGCGGCGTACGGCTTGACCGGTATCGCCCGCCTTCCACACACAACCTGCCTTCAGGGGGCCGTCGCCATCAGCGTAGCGGGGAGCGCCGGCTGGAACTTCCCCGTGATCACCTCTGCCAGCCGCTCGCTCACCTGGTGCCCGTAGCTCAGGATGGGCTTGGGAACGGCTGCCAGCTCTGCCAGATACCTGGCGTGCTTCGCGTACCGCTTGCTGGACCGGTCGGTGGCGCGCCTCAGGCGGTGCTGGATGTCTGCCAGCGCCCGAAGCCCCTCGGCCGCATCGCAGCTCGCTGCCCCGTGGCGCACCTGGTACGGGTGCGCCGTGTCGTGGCCCAGGGCGCGGAATAGCGCGCGGAACTTGCGGCCGAACTCGTAGGCCGTCATGCTCCACACCCGCCCCTCGGGCCCTGCCGCGTCCTTGAGCTGCTGCAGGCGGCGCCCGATGGCCACTGACATGGCCGACGTCAAGGTGACGCTCTCGTCGAACTGGCCCGCCTTGCTCCGCAGCGGCTGCTCCTCGGGGTACAGCAGGAGCGCCCACGCCTCCCCAGCCGGCATCGCGCCCCCTGGGAGGCGCACAGGCGGCACCAGCGAAGCTCCCGTCAGCTGCAGGAGGTCGCTGGGGAGGCGCAAGTAGGTGTCCCAGCTCAAGCACAACGCAGTCGCCATGTCGCGCCACCCCCACAGAGTGGCCAACCCCACAGCGGCGAACACCAGCGGCTTGGGAAGCGGAGCCCGCGTCTGCCCGTGGCCCAGGCGGCGGTACCCCTTCATGGCGGCGAGCGTCGCCTCCATCTTCCCGTGGTCGCCGATCCCTGCCTTCGGGAGGAAGTACCTGAGGGCGGCGCACAGCTTGTCGGCGCGGTCGTGGTTGTAGCCCGCGAAGAACAGCGCATCGAGGTACAGAGGCATCATGGTGTTCACCTGCTCGACCGTAACAGGGGTCACCCCCCGCTCCTGGCACCACTGGCGGAACTCGTCCCACTCGCGCTGGAAGTTCCTCCTCGCGTGGTGCCCCACCTTCTCGAACTGCAGCACCGTGAGGCCCAGCTGCTGCGCCGACTTCGCCTTGAAGCCATGCACTCGCCGCCGGTGAGCTGCTCGGGCCTCCAGCTTCGCTGCCGCCGACATCCGCGAGGTCGACGGCACTCTCGCTGCTGCTTGTCGAAGAAGAGGTGGAACTGTCACTCGAACTTCTGGCCGTCGTCGACCCTTGTGTACCACTGATGCAGCGAGGCTGCCAATACATGGCGTGGGCCGCGCCGCCTGGCTGAGGGTCTTCGACGAGGAGGTCACCAAGCCCACAGAGGCCCGCCCCTGCACTGTTGGCACGGTCGCGCAGGAGGACCTCGTCAACCTGGGCCCGCAGAGCCTCGGCGGCCCTCCATTGCTTGAAGGCCTCAGAGTAACTAGCATGCCGAGGATCACCCCGTGGATCAGATACTTGAGCCGATGCTATACGTGACAGAGCGTCCCCAGGCTGCCACTCTGAGGGGATCCAACGACCGATAAAGGTAGATCCTGAGAAAATTGACAACGCTGCGAGCAGGCGAAGCTGACGATTGACAGTGACTGAAGCGGACCTTCCTTTTCCAATGGCCAAGACAAGGCCCAAATTGTCGATCAGCATAAGGTGGCGCCGATGAAAACGCCCGACTGCACGCAAGCGATGCCTAGCACCCATCAGAGCTGCACGCGCCTCTAAGGTCATGATATCCTCTGCGCGCCTGAAGCGGCCGCTGAAAAGGATCTTCCACGCCCGCTTGTCGCCGACCAGCTCCTCTGGCACCGAAACGAAGTCGGTGGTGCCACGTCGCCGACCGGCCGCCGCTGGCGAGGACTCGCCCTCGGCGCTGTCCGCAGGCGTAAGGCTGGCCAACTGGTCAGCCAGGTCCTCCGTGCCGGCTGCCCGTGGCCCACGCGGGGCGTGGAGCCCCAGTGCCGACGCCCGTGCCGAAATGGCCGAGCTGACGCCGTACCTCCAGCGCTCGCTCTGGGCCATGGCAAGCTCCACGGCCTCTGGGTCCCGTTCAAGCTCCGTGACCCCGAAGCCCCCGTGGTCCTGCAAGCCCGCGCCAGAGGCGTCCGACGCCAGCACCACTGGGTCGTCCAGGCGGCGGCAGTCCGCGAAGGCGAAGGGCAAAAGAGCAGCTGCTTGCCTGATCTCCGTCTCCACCTCAGCCCACAGCCGACGTCTGGAACTCCCTGCCTTCCGCACGAAAATGTACGACTGGAACAGCAGGCTCAGCATGCAGCGGCGCAGCAGCGCGCACCAAGTGAAGTGGCCGAGCAGACGTGATAACTCGTCTCCTGTCGCCCACCCGCGATCAGCGATCCAAAGCAGCGCCAGACGGGTCTTCCAGATTCGAGATGCAGACATTTTGATCGTAGCAGACTTCTTCCCAAAAACCATGCCAGTGAACACCTGCTCGTCAGAGGGCGGGCTCACGCCCTTGCAAGCAAGACCGACGCTCTCCATCCTGTTGACTATCTGCTCACAGGCAGCGACAGCAAGTTTGGAGTCCTGGCTCACGACCGCGACGTTATCCACATACACCCCGATGCCCAGTGAGACTTTGTCCAGACTTGGGGCCACATGGCGGTCGCGAATGAAAAACTCCTCGGGGTATCCAGCATCGAGCACGCACTGCTCCAGTAAACGTTGGCAGAAATGTAGTGACCAGGCCCACCCCATTGGGGGAACTGTCAGCAGCGGAGAGATTAGGGCGCCTGGGGGAAGAGACGAGCCCTCCACACCGAGCGCCCCGATCAGCGACTCCCTGTGCACGGCCGGCAGCGCGAAGTGGTCGCACATGCCCGGGGCCAGCTCGATCCTGTAGAAGGCGTTATCCACGTCGGCCTGGGCCAAGTTCAGCTCCGCGTCGGTGCCAACCTTGATGGTGCTCCAGGCCGATGCAGTGGCCAACTGAGTGTAGGCTGGATCCACGAACCGTGAGTTCACCCGACGGGTGTCCAAAATCATCCTTTGCCGCACTTTGTCGGACTTCCAGACGAAAAATACCCCCACTGTGTGAGGGCGCCTCTTGCCAAGCGAGACCAGGCCCAAACGATAAAGGTCAGAAGTGAAGTTAGCGTACCCGACTCGATCGCGAACAAGGGCCTGGTCGGAGTAGGGCCTGATGTCTTCAACATCGGCGGGGTGTTGACGCAGGATGCGCTGCTGCCAGTGTACCCATTGATCAAGCACGTCGCCCTTCAGCACGTCGTCTGGCTTGCAGCGCATGCCCGGGGACGGTAGAGAAACTCGTTCTCGTTGATACGCAGCTCGATGCACCGACTCCATGTCGTAGCCGGGCACGACACCGCAAAGCTCCCGATGGGCTTCCGCGGCGCTGCATGGGGGAGACCCCACGCTGCTGATGACTTCACGAAGGTGTCGCAGGCCCTCTGACTGCGCCACGGAGGCGCCCGACTCGGACTTTGGAGCCTGAACGCCAGCCAGAAGATTGAGGCTCTCGGAGGCCTCGTGCACCCAATTGTCGATGTAGCCGCGGCGCCGAGCTCGAGACCGAACAGCACGGCAGCCCGTCGCCCCTGGAGAGGCGACGGGGGCGCCACGGGCGCCGTCCACAGGGAACAGCTCCCGCGGCACGGGCATGCTCGAGTCAAGCTTTCATCCCGGCCGCCCCTGGGCCGGATGAGTTGCCGCCCTTGCCGTCGGCCTTGCCGCCCGTGGCGGCATTCTGCCACTTCTTGAGCTCCGCTGCCTGCTGCTGCACCTTCTTCTGAAGCTCGGCTTTGCTGGAAGCGCCTGCACCGCCTCCACCACCACCTCCTCCGCCGCCCCGAGCGAGAGCCCGTTCCTCGCGCACCTTCCGCTTTTCCTTGAGGATGGACGCCTCGCGATGGAGTTCGGAGTTGATGTGCTCCTGCAACTCGGGGGAGACCATCAGCAAGCCTCTGGTCTCCCCCGTTCCCATGTAGAGAAACTGGTCGTCGAACAGCTCGTCCTTAGATCGGCCCAGCACCCTGTCACGATGACGCCACTCCGCCATCTGAGCACGGCGGGCCAGAAGCTCGTAGGCCGCGTGCTCAGCGATGTTCACCTGGTCGAACACAATGCCCATCTCGAACATCCTCATCGCCAGGTCGTGATCCTGCACGCCCTCGTCCCACGGCTCCAAGTTGGCCTCGTGCACCCACTTTGTGTGACGAGCACGAGGGTGCTGGTCCTGCTGTGAAAGAAAATCTACGCACCACTTCGCTGTGCGAGGGCCCATGATGGGCCAACCTGTCCAAGAAGTCTCCGTCAGCTGGCTCACCCCCTTCGTGAAAGGAAGATGACGAATCTGCTGCGCGCTAAGCGTCATCGGCAGCAGGCGGGCGTCCAGCTCGAACTCTGGGCCAGGCGCTGAGGGATCCACCGCGGCTGCGATGATCAGGGCCCCCCCGCGCCTCGCCAACACATAGTCGCCCATCCGCACGAACGAGTCCACCTTGATCGTGCTCAGCTTCTGCTTGTCAGCACTCCCGTCGGTAGAGGTCAGCCCGTACCACTCCGGCGGCCCCGCATCTGGCAGCTCGTCCCTGCCCGACTCGAAGTCAGTCGCTTGAGCTGCTGCCCCAGTCACGGGCGCGGGGGCCTGCTTGCCGTGGTACCGCTTGTACTTGTCGGCTGGCAGCGACGGGCTCTGCACGAACTCCAACGCCTCCATAACCTCGAGGGGCGTCGGATCCCAGTCGTCGCCGTATGCCGCACTCCGAGCTGACCATTTCTTCCCATGGTTGCTCCCCGCGATCACCTGGCCCTCGTTGCTGAACGCCACGATACCAGTCAGCAGCCCGTCCCCGACCTCGAACACGTGTGGATAAATGTCCAGGTCGGGGGTCAACGCGTACCAGATCAACCCCGCTTTCTCCTGAGCTAGAGTCGCGGCGACGTCGCCCTCGGTCTTGGCCTCGTCGGCGCCGCACGGGGCGATCAGAATACGGGTCTCCCACGATCCTCTCTGGTGCCACTGCACGGCCACTCGGCGCCCGGCTCTGAAGACAGACATGGCAGCACAGGGTCAGAGAGCAGCCGATCAGCAGCCCGAGGCAGAACACGAAGGAGAGAGCCAGGCCCAAGTAGTCCGCGACCTGGCTCTGGAAGAAGCACTGCCGGGCAACCTCGACGGCTGGCCCGAGGGATGCTGCCCAGTTGCCCGCGCGCGCGAGCAAGCCAGGGAAGGCAGAAAAACTTGGCAGCATGCAGGTCTCTGGTGGTGGCCGCCTTTCAAGCTTGAGCAGAGGCGATGGCAACGGCATCGCGTCGGCCTGGTCCTGCGGGGCAAGGGCAAACACGTTTAGAAAACAAGGGCAGGAGGAGGAGGAGGGAGGAGGAGGAGGAGGAGGAGGAGGAGGGAGGAGGAGGAGAGAGAGGAGGAGAGGAGGAGGAGGAGGAGGAGGAGGAGGAGGAGGAAGAGGAGGAGGGAGGAGGAGGAGGAGGAGGAGGAGGAGGAGGAGGAGAAGGAGGAGGAAGAGGAGAGAGGAGGAGGAGGAGGAGGAGGAGGAGGAGGAGGAGGAGGAGGAGGAGGAGGAGGAGGAGGAGGAGGAGGAGGAGGAGGAGGAGGAGGAGGAGGAGGAGGAGGAGGAGGAGAGGAGGAGGAGGAGAGGAGGAGGAGGAGGAGGGAGGAGGAGGAGAAGGATGAGGAAGAGGAGAGAGGAGGAGGAGGAGGGGGAGGAGGAGGAAGAGGAGGAGGAGGAGGAGGAGGAGGAGGAGGAGGACGAGCCCCCGCCTCGAGGCGCCCAGCCCCCGAGGGCCCCGAGGCCCCGAGGCCCCGAGGGAGGGTGGGCGGCCCCCGCCCGCAGCGCCCCCTGGGGCCGAGAGCCGGCGCCTCCGCGCCGAGCAGCGGCGCGGAGAGAGCCCGCCGAGCGCCCGCCCTTTGCACACGGGGTTGATGCCATCGGTCGGAAGAAGTACACCCTGCGAAATGCTTAAGAAACCATGGGTTAAGAAATCCAGAGTCTCAGGACTGGAAGAAAAACCCAGAACTTCTATCAAAATCTTTGGATTTACATTGGCAAGTTGAGAATAATCAAGACTCTGGCCGAAAACTTAGGTTTTCTTAAGCATCGCCGAAGGTGTAGGAAGAAACATCAAGTAGGAAGGCGTTGGAAATATATTGGGTTTCCGCACGCCTCCTGAAGAGGAAGGAAGAGGGAACTCCACTCGACTCTTGAAGTAGGAAGGCGCTGAAAGTAGATTGGAATCTGGGAATCCAAAAATACCTACTTTCAACGACCGATGGGTATGTTGCTCCCATCGCACCTGAGGACCACGTCCCAGAAATAGTTGTTCGAGAACCCGGAGGAAAAGTGTCGAAAGAGTGCCGAAACAGTGTCGGACGAGTGTCTCCGAGGGCCCGGCACTTGAAAACCCTCGAGTTTCGGTACATGTTTCTGATGTTCGAAATTAGTCCTGGTGGTCCAGGTTAAAATAGGTTGGAACATCATAAACATATGGGCCTCCAAGATGGGGTCCGAGTAGATGGGGTCGGAGAAGCTTGCTGCATCGCCGATGCACTGGCGACGTCGGCGATGCATCGGCGACGTGGGCGTGGAGACACATGGGCCCCACATCGAGCCGTATCGCCGATGCATCGGCGATGCGGCGCGACCCTCTGGCCCCGTCTACTACGACCCCATCTAGGAGGCCTAGAGCACAGGACTTCGGGCCCCGAGTAAGACGAAGCCAGGACGAGAACAAAGATTCGGGTGAGGGCAAATTGAGTATCGTTGAACCGATCCCCATCCCCACCAGCGTGGGCTGGGCCCCGCTGGCCGATCTACCCCCCTAGATGGGGATACAGGTCGCTCCATTCGGGAATCGAGGGGAGTATCCCCAACTGGGGTGGTAATTTGGTGGGGGTCTCGAAGGGAATGGGGGGGGGGATGGGGATCGGTTAAACGATACTGACAAACGTCGGCGGCGAGCCCGGGGGGGGAAGTGAGAAAGGGCGGGCCTTGTCTCGGAAGGCTCGGAAGTCCCCCCCCAGCCGTCTGAGAAGTTGTCCTGAGCCTGTCCCGGAGACGCAGGAAACACTTCTCAAAGGCGCGAGGGCTCTGGACAAGTCCCGCCGCCTTCCGAGAAGGCCGTCTTCTTCTCACGCACCCCCATCGCTCGCCGCCGAAAATCGAGAATCTCGAAGATCCGGCGGCTCTAGACGATGTATCGGGCGCCGCGGCCTTCTCAAAGCGTTTCGATCTGGACCTTTGTGGAACGGATGTATCCTCGCCCTAGCCCCGTCCGACTCCCAGGCGACATCCTGGACTGACCAGTTGTGCGAGCCGCTGCTCCCAAAGACCTCTCCTGGGGTGCGTTCTGCACAGAATGTCCACGCGAGTCCAGCGGTGGCGACGAGGGCCTCCTGGGAAAGGGAAGACGAGGGAAGGGTAGCGGTATGGTTACCTTGTCCTCCTCCGATCTCCGAGGCCAAAAACCCAATGCGACAAGAAGAGTCGATGACAATCTGAGGGATGCGCCCTCAGAAACGAAGGGAATCCTTGAGACTGCCATAGAGATGAGGCGACGCCAATCATAGGGATCGGGATACAGCCGGACCTAGGACAGAAGAACATCCCTCAAGAACATGAGACCCTCCACAGGCCAAACACACACACACAGACACAAACACACACACACACACACACAGAGAATATGCAAGGATACCCTGCCCGGGGTGCACAAGAACATCTAACAAACACAAAAAACATCACGGCACCCTCCCCGAACCGACCTCGATCTTTTGAACATGAAAAAAACAACATGAACTATTGGCGCTCCGCGCGGATTTCTTGGGTCTGCGCCAAAACCCCCTCCCAGCCGCGCGGAGCGCGCCAGGGGCGGCGCTGGGGGGGTTCCCAAAGCAGATCCAAGAAATCCGCGCGGAAAACCAAAAGTTTATGTTTACGCCGCGTTTCCTCTTTCGAATATTATACCTCGGTCCGAGCGTATGTTCCAGGCTGGTAAGCTCCCCATCGCCACCCGCCCGACCTCTCTCGGGGGCCTGCTGACCCGGGTCAATCCAGACCCGAATCAGTCGGGCCTTGCAGGATCCTGCACTCAAACCCGGGTCAATGCAACCCTGGCTCTGCAGGATCCTGCAAGATCTGGCGCTCTGACTGACCCCCGTTTGCACTGACCCCCGTCCCTTGAGCCCCGACCCCTCTCGCCGCAGCCCCTGCTGTGCGCTCCCTGGAGCAAAGGAGGAGGAGAGAGGAGGATGAGGATGAGGATGAGGATGAGGATGAGGATGAGGAGGAGGAGGAGGAGGAGGAGGAAGAGGGGAGGAGGAGGAGGAGGAGGAGGAGGAGGAGGAGGAGGAGGAGGAGAAGAGGGAGGAGGAGGAGGAGGAGAAGAGGAGGAGAAGAAGGAGGGGGAGGAGGAGGAGGGGGGCTCTGTTGTGTTGACCGCCGTCCCTTGAACCCCGACGACCCCTCGCGGGCGCGGCCGTCCTCCGTGTCCGCCACGCGCCGCGCCTCGGCCAGCCGCGCCTGCGCCGCGGACGCCAGCGGCGCGCACGGCCCCGGGAAGGCGCGGGCGAGCTCGGCGGCGGCGCCGGAGAGCGTCTCGCGGTACTGCACGTTCTGCGTCGCCTCGGCGCCAGAGATCTCAGACGAGACGACCTTTTCTATCCCTCCTCCTCCTCCTCCTCCTCCTCCTCCTCCTCCTCGTTGTCGGGCCTTGTAGGACCATCCAAAACGGATCCGGGGCGCGGAGCCGCCCCCCGGGGAGGGGGCCGGGACCTCTGCTGGGAGAACCGTTGGGGGGTGCTACGCAGATACGGGGTTGCAAGTGGATGCCAAGGTGGGTAATATGGAACGCACAGAGACATAGTAATACTATATGTCCGCCTTGGAGGCGCGCGTCCGACCCGAACATATAGTATACCCATCTTGTAGTATATCGTTTCTCGAGCGGTGTGGCCAGAAAGCGCCCGCCACGACGCATATACTACAAGATTTCTCGGTGCGCGCGTCGCCCCTGGGGGGGCGACGAACACATAATATAAGTATGTTGGGGGGATGCCCAACCTGGCTTGTAAGCGGGTCGCACCAATTCCCCGAGTGCCCTACAGGGGGGTTAGATCACTCCGTGAAGTGGGCGGAGCCCACTGAGCCCGGAGACCCCCCTGAGCCATTTGGGGCGTCTGTGGCCTACTTCTAAGCCAGGGTCGGCCGGGTAGAACCCACCTTGGCATCCACCTGTAACCCCCCTATCCACTTAGCAACCGCCGAGGGCGATCCCAGTGCAGGGGCAACGCGGATCGAAGAAGTCACGTCGGAGGCTGCCCGGGGCGGGGCCGCTGGCGCGCGCGCGCGCCGCCCAGCGGGCTCCGGGAGATCCCCCGCGGAGGGCCACCCGGGCCTTGGGCTCCCGAGGGCCCGCCCCCCGCCGCCTTTGAAGCCACCCCCCCCATCTGGGCGGCCCGGCGCATCTCCGACCCGAACTCGACCCAGCCGAACATGGCCTCCTGTCGCCCCGCAAGGTCGTGTTCAGCGGCCGCTCTCCCGTCCAGAGGCTGCTGCCGCCCTGGCCTTCGACCACGGCGCGCCTGGTCGAAGAGGGGGATGGTCGAAGAGGGTCGAGGAGGAGGGGGAGGAGGAGGAGGGGGAGGAGGAGGAGGAGGAGGAGGAGGAGGAGGAGGAGAAGGAGTTGGAGGAGGAAGAGGAGAGGAGGCGGTGGAGGAAAATCGGCCAGCCGCCGCAGGCAGTGCTGCAAGGCCATGATGCAGTGAAAACCGAGCTCGTGAGAGACACTGCTCTCAAGAGACAAAGGAGAACTCATGGCGACTCGAGACACTGCTCCCAAGACAAGACGCTGCTCTGCGCCCTCGCCCTCGAGGGCGAGTGCGCAGAACACATGTGCGGTCTCCCCTGCTGGAAGCCCCCGAGGCCCAGAGAGCGTCGCCACATGGGAGCCTCACAGACACACCGACTCTGCCGCCTGTGACGGCCACCACTTGAGAGCGAGATCGCAGAGCTGACTCTCGGCATCCCCTGGGGCCCATGCCCTCCCCAGACCTCCGACGGATAAGCTTTTCCCCGCCATCCTGCGGTGTTGAGCGATCGCTTTGAAAAGGCAGTGCCTCGCGTCCACCTCCTCCTCCTCCTCCTCCTCCTCCTCCTCCTCCTCCTCCTCCTCCTCCCTCATCCTCCCTCCCACCCTCCTCCCTCCCCCCTGTCACTGCCTCTGCTCTCCGCACACGAACCGTTGGAGGGAGCGCGACCTGCCGTCTCGCTGGACTGGAGATCCCCCCCGCCTTGTTTCCCGGGATTTGAGCTTTGCTTGAGCGTTGTTTGAGCTGCTGCTGACGACGACGACGACGACGGAAACGGCGACGGGTGGGACATGGATTCTAACCTTCACTCGGCGATGGGCAAATATTGGGGGAAAATGTGTCACAACCACCGGAGACGCCGTTCGGGTGGGCGGGACATTACATGTACCATTCACTCAATGATTGGGAGTTCAGTCGGGCGGGCAGGCGGAAACTTCAATGCAACCTTCACTCTGTGATGCGACGGGGTTGGGTACAAAATATCACAACCACAGAAACCACCGAAGACGCCGTTCAGGTGGGCGGGACATGACCCGAAACCTTCACTCAGCGACGGGGCGTCATCATCATCAGCAGCAACATCATCGTCACCACCACCACCACCACCATCATCATCATCATCATCATCATCATCATCATCATCATCATCATCATTATCATCATCATCATCATCATCATCATCATCATCATCATCACCATCATCATCATCATCATCATCACCATCATCATCATCATCATCATCATCATCATCATCATCGTCAACATCAACATCATCATCGTATCATCATCGCCATGACCATCGTCAACATCACACACTCACTCACTCACTCACTCACTCACTCACTCACTCACTCACTCCCGCGAATGTGCACCATCCAGAATGCTGCGGGTGCGGCACCGGGGCGCCGGAATACTACCCAGGTTTCGCATCCCGCTCATGTCTTATGCTTGGTGTGCAACATACGCAAGCCCGATGGTGTCCCAATCATCCGTTGACGCGATGTTCAAAATGTCTAAAAGATCAATGTCGTCACACCCATTTTCGTTGCAAAGAAAACGTCGTATGCCGTGAATCCATCTCGACTTGGGCCTGCCAGCCCTGCGCTTAGCATCATACGCTGGATCCAATTGTGGAGCCCATTGAAATAATTGCCGTATCCACTCTCGTTCAACAATTCTGCATATTTCCTGTACCCAACGCCACTTGCGCTGACGTGCCGTAGCGGGCCAGTCATTGATGTGTAGTTTTGCAATGGCCGCCTCTGCCTTGCGGGTTGCTCGTTGGATCCATTCGACCCAAGGTTCCAATATATCTGTCGCATCATCGTCGCCATGGACATCTGGCGTTGGATCCGGCGGCGCGCTGTCGACGTCACATCCGTCGTCGTCATGGTCGTGATGGTCGTCGTCGCGCCGGTTGTCTACGCTGGCGTTGTTCGTGTCTGTCGCAGTCGTTGGGCGCGCGCTCGACGTGGTTCGCCGGGGTACTCGCACAATCATGCGAAGCGTTTGTCGTTGTGTCCGTCGGAGTCTGTTTTCCAAGTCGGTGGTGAGAGCCCATGCTTCGCAACAGCACAAGATAGTTGGCGCGATTGCGCCGTTGAAGAGGCGGAGTCGGTCAAATTGTGAGCGCGTCGGTCCGCACAACTCCCGCTCGAGCTCGTGGAAGTTCCGCCAAGCCGCGGCGACGCGATGTTCAACCTCGCTGGCGAGGGGCGCGACGTGCTGGAGTTGTCTTCCGAGGTATTCCGTTGCCTTGCAAGGCGGTGGGACCTCAGGTTTCACGCCGAGAGCCGTCGCGCAGCCAGGGGCTCGTCTCCCGCGCGGCGGTCGGTGACCGTTGCGTATGATGTTCGTTTTGTCTGGGTGCAGCCCCAGGCCTGCCCTGCCGGCTTCGATGGCCGAGTCGGGCTGCATGTGGGCGAGGTGGTTGCGCCCCCCTGCAAGCAGAAGGATGTCGTCTGCAAAACGCAGGCTGGTGAGCCTGTCGTTCGCGTGCCGCTGCCGTCTGAATCCGTATCTTGGGTGCGCTCATTTGCTTTCGGCCCGTCTCGTGATACTTGCCGACGCGCAGTTGACAGGCTATGACCTGAGGGCATCGCCTTGATTCGTGCCTTTTAAAACACTGAACGCTCTGCTAGTCCGGTCAATATGAACTGACGCAGTGTGGTCTTGGCACAAGGTAAAGAGCTATCGAATGTGCCATCTGAGCGCGTTCTGTTTTTGCAATGCTTCCCACATGCGTGTGTGCGCGATGCTGTCAAAGGCTTCATTGAAATCAACTGCTGCGCACCACGTGGGAATTTGCCATTCGTCTGTAGTGTCTTGGAGTATAGCTGTCGTGAACAGGTGGTCAGTGGTGCTGCGGTGAGGTCTGACTCCCGCTTGAACTGTGCTTTGGTGGCTGTCGAGGAGTGGACGCGGGCGATTGGGAAGAAATCGCGAGAAGAGCTTGTACAACATCGGTATGCTCGCAATCGGTCGGAAATTCTTTGGTTGCTGATGGCCTCCGCTCTTGTGAGGGACCTTCAATACTGTGTGGTACCATGTGGCTGGCGCCGGAGAACAGGGCGTGATGATACTGTTTTACACGTCGAGAAGCACGGATCGAAGCGCGCCCCATCCTGATTTCAGCATCTCCGCAGACTTCTCATAAGAATCGGCAGCCCTGCTGGATCGTAGCTGTCGCAAGCCCGTCTTCAGTTCGTCACGCGTGACTGGTGCAATTGCGCATTGGTGCTCGCGCTTGTCACTGCTGCTGTCGGAACTGTTGCTGCATGTGCTATCATTGCGCAAGTCCTCGTATAATGTCGCAACGGCGTCTGCTATGGCTTGACGTTTGTGTTCCGTCGTTCCATCCTTGGCTGTCATGCTCGCGACGAAGGTGCGTTTCTCGATGCTCTTCACTCCATCGATGAACTTCTTGCCGTCTGCATTCCGACAAGATCCGCTCAATTGTTGACCTCCGAGCCGCTCTTTTTTATGGCCCGGATCTCACTTCGGATGTCTGCGTTGATATTGTGGCGCGACGTCGTATCGTGAGTCGGTGTCTCACGTCGTTGTTGAAGCAGTCTCGTAAGTGCGTCGCTTGTTGGGAGTTTGTTTCGGCGGCGCACGTTGGCCGCGGGCTGCAACTGTAACAAGACACCGCGGATTAATTGCTCAATGCGTTCCCATTGTAAATGCAACCTCGTTTCTTGCAGCAATACTTCGAGTGAGTCGGAAAATTCACGTTCGTAGTGTTGCGTGTTAATGGGTGGCCTTGCTGGTCGGGGGTGTCGCCGGCCGCGTTGCTGCGCGCCTGTTGTTGGCATGGCGTGGCCGGTTGGCGTGAAAGCGCGTGACAATCTCAGGGCGCAGTGGTCAGATCCCTTATCTACTTCGCAAGTAGACTCGCAATCCTTGACAGTGCGCCAGTAGCGCTTCTTCACAATAAAACAATCCATTCGTCTGTCCGTCTTCTGGGGCGACGCACACGCAATTGAATTGTTGACCTGCGCATGGAAAAACGCGGTCGCCAACCGTCGGCGCCGGTTGGCCGCCCGCTGTTTTAACCGCTGCCCTCGAGCACTCATGCCACTAATTGCGTATTGTCCCAAAGTGCATCGTTCATCTTCCGAGGTGCGTTGCCTGCGCTTGCAGTGCTGTCGGCCCCAGTAACTGTCATCACGCGCGCCGCGTGTGCTTCCTGGCATTTCAAGGATAATGCGTCGCACGCGCGTTGAATATTTTTGTCACCGCACCCGCTGTGAAGAAAAATATGCACTGACAGTGCGTAGATGGATTGGCCCCCTCTTGATATCGACATAAGCAATCCTCTCAATGGCAGGGCGAAAGAGAACAATATTTTCAACACACTGCCTGCGTAATAGAAAACACACCGCGCTGGTACTCTTTGAAAAACTTGTCCCAAGAAGGAATGCCCATGTCTGATAGTCCAAAATAATGTGGCATCAGTCCTTCACGTCTTGTGCATTGCGATCGCGTGCCATTCCAAAATGCAGAGCTCGTCACATGGCCCCGTAAGCCTGTCTCCAAATGTTAATCCACGAACGTTCTTGTGAAAAGTTGTAGGTACATTTCCCCGTCCTCGCATCCACGCTCGCACCACTGTTCGTCGTGGGACTGGCAGCCGCAGTCGGAGCCTGGAGTGAGAAGGGTTGGAAAGGTTGAAGGCTTCGCCCTTGTAGCTGAGGACGTTGCTCTTCAAGCTGGAACTCTCCCCGCTGATGTTGACTATCGTCCTCTCTTGGTTCTCAAGATCGCGATGTCGTTCCTCGTTGGAACCTGCCGGCGGCGATTTGCACCTGCATTTGGAAAGTCCCGCCTGCAGATCTGGAAGCGGGCTTCCTGCACGGGCGACGCGTGCCTGCATTGAGCTGGTAGGGAAGCCCCCCGCGAAAAAACAGCATTTCCCACGACCCCCTCCGGCGGTTGAGATTTGTTCCCCTGGTCTCTGATACATCCCAGGGCCCGTAGTCGGTGAAACATGGAGCTGGTTTGGAGGGAAGTGGTAGCGATAGAAGCCGAAAATTGGAAACGGACTGCGAACAGTCGGAGCGGGTTGTGGAGGGCGTGGAGGTGATAGAGGTCGGAAGCTGGAGTCGGGAGGATATGATTGAAGAGCGTGCCCTTGGAGTGGAAAATCGCGCCGTGGAGGCTCAAGATGTGGATGCTGGAGGTCTTCACGCCCAGTCACCAGTGAAACCTGCGGGTCTGTCGTAGTGCCGCCTGCCAAGGCTGGGCGCGCCTGAAAGGAATTGATTGGAAATTCTCAGCCTATAATTCTATACTCTCCTCGGCCTCCTCCTTGGGTGTCGGAAGATCGTCCCCCATGGCTTTTTGGGGTCCCAAGTTCCAAAGTTGGCAAAACATGCCCCATTTGGGAAGTATGTTGGTCACTGCGTTGGCTGTCGTGCCCCCCTCCCCTACAGGTCACTGTCTCTGTCAGGGTCCGGGTTGATTTTTGTTCGAAAAATAATTAGAGATTCTTCCACCTGCGCTTTCACGGATTTCCCCACTCTCGTTATTTTCCATTGTCCGTGGACGTCGTACTTTGCAGTCTTCTTCCCGCTCAGTGTAACCATTCGCTTCGTCCATAATACCTTCACATCGTCCTGTTTGTGCTTGTCCGCCCTTGTCAAATAGTATTTTGTGTATCCCAACCTCCTAACATCAATCTGCTCCTCGTTTGTCTGGTTGTTTTTGAAAATACATATTCCAACCATGGCGCGTTTCAGACTTTTCAATGTTCTGGTAAAACTTTACCTTGTCAGATGCGGTGGGAAAAAGGTAATCATTGCCATTTTCGTAGGGGTTGTGAACGCATTGAGTTGCAAGTCGGAGATGTCAGCAATGATCTTCGATAAGATGCCCTCCAATTTCTTGATTAAGACGTCTGAGGATAAGCGTTCGTTGAATCCCAATGCTACCGCCTGCTTGGTCCTGTCGTCGCAATTCTTCGTGTTCCGTAGGCTGCCTGGTTAATGTTGAGTTTGCTCTTGATGTCCTGTACTTCCTTGTGCAATGCCGCATTCGAATCCTCAACTTGTTTGACCGTGTTCTTGACCTCCCTGACGATCTCCATCGCTTTCTCGGCAGTGGCACTCGCAGTGTGCGCAACAAGTTTAGTTTGTGAGACGTCCTTTGTGAGGTCTGACAGCATAACAGAAAGTTTGTCAATATTATCATTCGTGGTCATTTTGCCCTTGTTCGCATCCGTCTTCAATTCCTTTCGGCGGTGAACAAACCTCCCTTTAGTACACCTCCCCTTAGTGAAAACGGCCTGGGACCGAAACCGACGGACCTGGACCCGCAAAAAGAACGGCCGCGACGCCCTCTCGCAAGCCGAAAACGGCCAACTCCTCAATCGACGTGTCAGGGTCCGAGGTCTGTCCACCCCCGATCCCTCGCGTCTGGAGACCCAGCTGAGCCATCTGCCTTCTGTACCCCATCCTTCATCGTCACAGGCCGACGCCTGAGAGTCAGTGGCGTGGGCCGGGACACTTCGGTAAGCTGAGTTGCTGAGTTCTTCGAGTTGCTCGAAGTCGACGAGCTTGAGCCAAAATGGCTACGGTCATCATCATCATCATCATCATCATCATCATCATCATCATCATCATCATCATCATCAGCATCATCATCATCATCAGCATCGTCATCAGCATCATCATCGTCATCATCATCATCAGCAGCAGCATCGTCATCATCATCATCAGCAGCATCATCAGCAGCATCAGCATCGCCATCAGCGTCATCATCATCGTCATCATCATCGTCAAAATGGCTTGACAATCATAATCATCATCGTCACCAGCATCATCGTCACCACCACCACCATCACCATAATCATCAGCATCACCACCATTATCAGCTTCATATCAGCATCATCACCGCCACCATCATCGTCATCAGCATCATCAACATCATCGCCACCACCATCCCCACCACCATCATCGTCATCATCCTCATTCTCATCATCATCATCATCATCATCATCATCACCATCATCATCAGCATCATCATCATTGTCATGATCAGCATCATCACCACCATGATGATCATCATCATCATCATCAGCATCAGCAGCATCATCATCCTCATCATCATCAGCAGCAGCATCATAATTATCATCAACAGCATTATCATCGCGAGCAGCCCAGAAAGGCCTCAGAGGTCCCTGTGCGAGAGAGGCGGTGCCCAGCGGGGGGGGCAGGCACCAGTGCGAGAAAGGCGGCGTCATGCGCAACCGTTCTCACTTGCCCCACTTGCCGTGCCCGCCCGCTCGGCCTCGAGCTTTGGTTGAGCCTTGTTGGAGGTTTGCTTGAGCTCTGTCTGAGCTGTGTGTTGGCTCTGATGGAGCGTCGTTTGACATGTGATTGAGATTTGTTTGAGCTTTGCTTGAGCTCTGTCTCTCCCTCGGTCCCAACGGGGGGGGGGAGGGGCGTTCACCCCCCGCCTCGGTTCGGAGGGCGGGGGGGAATGGTGATCCCCCCCTCCCCCCCAATGCGAACCTTGGGGGGGGGTCCAGTAACGGTAGAAAACGCTCTTTCAACGATTTCGGCGGATCCCTCAGAGCGTTCCGTGGCTCCATAGGAAGCTCCACCGAAGGCGACCGAAGGGACATGCGGCTCCCCACCAATACACGTGGCCCTATGGGGAGCTTCACCCAAGTCCCCTGTGGCAGGGTCTACATGCGGTTCCCTTCCAATTTCGGCACACCGCTCACACGTTTCGTGGCCCCCTTGGGGAGCTCCACCGAAGACCCAACTGGCAGGGCCCATATGCGGTTCCCCGCCAATGTCGGCACATCCCCCTCACACATTCTGTGGCCCCGTAGGGAGCTCCACCGCAGGACCCAGCGGCAGGGTCCACATGCGGTTTCCTGCCCACTTTATCACACCCTCACTCGGTTCGTGGCCCCATGGGGAGCTCTTCCGAAGGCCCCAGTGGCAGGGTTCATATGCAGTTCCCCGCTAATTTCGGCACACTCCTCACACGTTCCGTGGCGCCGAAGGGAGCTCCACCGAAGACCCCAGTGGCAGGGTCCACATGCGGGTCCGAGTCCATCCCCGCACCCCTCACACGTGTCGTGGCCCCATAGGGAGCTCCACCGAAGACCACAGTGGCAGTCTCTACATGCGGTTCCCTGCCGATTTCGGCACATCCTCACACGATTCGTGGCCCCGTAGGGACCTCCGAAGGTCCCAGTGGCAGGACCCACATGCGGTTCACCACCGATTTCGAGAGACCCTTCACACATTCCGTGGCCCCCTTGGGAAGCTCCACCGCAGGCCCCAGCGGCCGGGTCCACATGCGGTTACCTGCCCATTTCGGCACACCGCTCACACGTCTCGTGGCTCCATGCGGAGCTCCACCGAAGGCCCCAGTCGCAGGGTCCACATGCGGTTCCCTGCCCACGTCGGTGCACCACTCACACGTTCCGTGGCCCCGTAGGGAGCTCCACCGAAGGCCCCACCCAGTGGCAGGGTCCACATGCGGTGTCCTGCCCATTTTCTCACACCCTAACTCGGTTCGTGGCCCCATGGGGAGCTCTTCCAAAGGCCCCAGCGGCAGGGTTCACATGCGGCTCCCCACCAATTTCGGCACACTCCTCACACGTTTCGTGGCCCCATAGGGAGCTCCACCGAAGGACCCACTAGCAGGGCCAGCATGCGGTTCCCAACCAATTACGGCACATCCTCTCACTCGTTCCGTGGCCCCCCCCCGTAGGGAGTTCCACCGCAGGCCCCAGCGGCAGGGTCTACATGCGGTTGCCTGCCCATTTCGGCACACCGCTCACACGTTGCGTGGCCCCATAATTACGGAGCCCCACCGCAGGCCCCAGTCGCAGGGTCCACATGCGGTTCCCCACCCACGTCGGTGCACCGCTCACACGTGGCGTGGCCCCGTAGGGAGCTCCACCGGAAGCGGTGCCCACACCGAGGCACTCTCAATTCCACATGGTTGGGCCCTTCTCGCCCGGGCAACGAACACCCGCGGGCCCCTACGGAGGCCCCGACCCTGGCCCCCCGGAGAGAACGCTTCGCCTGGACTGCTGGCCGGTGGCCCCGAGACCCGAGCGCAGACCCCAGAGTCAACCCGCCCAAAGCAGCCCCGACGGGCGCAAGACCCCGCGGGCACGGGCGCGCATGGGGGCCAGGCCGCGCTCGGCAGCAGCGCCACCAGCGCCGCCACGAGGGGCCCGCAGTCGTCGACCAGCAGCCGCTGCGTGCAGGCGAGATGGCGCCTCGGCGTCCCTTCTCCTCCTCCTCCCTCCCAACTCCCCTCCAAGCCAAGAGCCGCCTCCAGAGCCCCCCTGCAATCCTGAGGGACCTCATGAGCTCCCCGAACCTCTCTCGTCTGCGCCTCCCCCCTGCCCTCTGATGCCTCATCCTCGCATGCCTCCTGGAGGCCTGGACATGGGCACCAACACCAAGACAGAGGGCTGCCTCCACAGGGGGGCGATGATCCTAGATTCCGGTGTTGGTGGTAATATTTCGGCAACCTTGGAAGCCAGAATATTACCATCATCACCGAGATCGGGGCCTTTCTTCCCTCAGTGGGGGAACACCGCCGATATCGGTGTTGTGTCAATCTCTAGGCCTCTGCGATCCTGCCTCCTGCCTCCTCCCCCCTCCTCCCCCAAAACCGCCCCATTTGGACATCTCCTGGAGCGCGTGCACCGACCAGGAGTTCGAGGCGAGCGGACTCCCGCTGTGGCGGCGAGGGGCCCCGTGAGGCCCAAGAACGGCGACGAACATGCCATGACGCTTCGACGCTTCGACGCTCCTCCCCCTCCTCCTCCTCCTCCTCCTCCTCCTCCTCCTCCTCCTGCCCTCCTGCCCTCCTGCTCTGCCGCCTCCTCCTCCTCCTCCTCCTCCTCCTCCTCCTCCTCCTCCTCCTCCTCATCCGCACTTTCTCGAGTGTGCTCCCGCTACAGCGTGAGCCTCGTTGTCGGATCGGCACTTTGCTCCCGTCGGTCGAAATCAAGCGCGGACCACTTTTCTGGATCCGAGTCCTGATTCATCGTTGTCGCCCTCCTCATTTCCCTCCTCCGCCTTCCCCGGGTCCTCATGCTCCTCCCGTTCCGTCCACTCCAGCTCGTGCTGCTGATGTTTGTCCTCGTCGTCCTCCTCCTCCTTCCTCATCCTCCGTTTCCTCCTGCGCATCCCTCAGCTTATCCGCCACCTCTTACTCCTCCTCCTCCTCCTCCTCCTCCTCCTCCAATGTACGCAGCTCCTGTTGTTCCGATTGCGCATGACACGATCGGGGTCCTCGTTGGAGTTCTAGGTCCGCTCTGACGCGGGTTGGCGGATACAGAAACAACAGCGCAGTGGGAAGGGATGGGTTTGTGGATGCCACGACAATGGACACTCTAACTGTCCTATCATTGAACTCAGGATGTGTTTGACATGTGTAAGACATGTTCTAAACATGTATCAAGCATGCTTTTACATAGTTAAAGCATGTTTGAAAGATGAGTTCGACCTCTGGAAATTAATTTGGCAGCGTGCTTCCTCTCCACCAGTCGACTTCCACAAGGATGGGTGGAAGAAGTGGGATGTCAGGCATGGCGCGAGCGCACCTGGCTTGCCCCTCTCCCCGCTTCCTCCCTCTCCTCTCCGTCCACCTCGGCCGCCGACCGCCGCTCGCCTACAAACCTCGCACGAGGCTGCCTCTCTGAGCCTGCAGACCCCCCCCCCCCCGACCACTGAACATTGAGCAGGGACCGACCGTCCCGGCATTCCTATAGTCCTACCACGCGATGCTCTCAGAACCCAAACATGCTTAGAACATAAGCCCGATGTGTTAGACCAAGACAGTCCCGGCCAGAAATGTTCTAAGACAATTTCGTGGACAACACAAAAGGTTCTTAGAACATTGTTTGGTAGGGCTATAGGCGAGCCAGGACGAGTCGCCACTGCTTGAGAACAACTGCATAAACATAAACTTTCGGAGCTCCGCGCGGATTTCTTGGACCGGCGCTGGACCCCCCCGCCCTGGCGCGGGGAGCGCCGAGGGCGGCGCGCCAGAGGCGCCCGCCGCCAGGGGTAGCAACCGCCAGTCCAAGAAATCAGCGCGGGCTCCGAAAGATTCTGTGTATGTCGTTGTTGTTCCCCGAAGCTGGTGAGGATTTGTTTTGTAGTTTTAGTGTTTGTAGTTCTTGTAGTTTTAGTTCCTGTTTTTTTAGTTTTCGACCACCCCAGAGCCCCGCAGCGGCCTCCAGGGATCGCAGACATGGCGAGACGTCTCCGACGCTCGACTTGGTTCGAGTGGAGCTGGAGCCCTGGGCCCAGGGTATAACACGAAGCCAGGGCGAGAAGAATAAACCATCGGCTGAGAACAGGAGGATGTCTCGGGTGACGCGGCCTAGACGAAGCCAGGACGAGGATAAAGGGTGAGGATAAAAGATCGAGAATCTCTGAGATCCGGCAGCTCTGGAGGATGTCTCGGGCGACGCGGCCTTCTCAGAGCGTCCTAGAACGCTCTGGAACTGATGCATCCTCGTCCTAGCCCCGTCCGACAAGGGTCAACATCGACACCTGGGCCTGTCCTGCAGGGGTCAACGTCGACACCCGGCTCTGTCCTGGGGTGCGGTCTCATCAGAGCTCTGAGGGAAACCCAGCCGTGGAATCAGGAGCCCCTCTGAAGGCAAGAGAAGAAAAGACGAAACGCATTACTGATACAGACAACACTACCAGCAACAAACAATAGCCTGGCGAAAGGCCCAACCATAAGCAATTGCGAGTGCTGCGTTGTGAGTATCGCCTTCGGTGGAGCTGCCTTCGGGGCCACGAAGCGCTTGAGGGGTGTGCCGAAATGGGTGGGGCGGCCGCATCCGGACTGCGCCACTGGGACCTTCGCTGGAGCTCGCTCTGGGGCCACGAAACGTGTGAGGGATGTGTCGAAACGGATGCGGGACCGCATGCGGGCTGCGCCACTGGGACCATCGGTGGAGCTCCCTGTGGGGCCACGAAACGCGTGAGGGGTGTGCCGAATTGGGTGGGGCGGCCGCATATGGACTGCGCCACTGGGACCTTCACTGGAGCTCCCTGTGAGGCCACGAAACGTGTGAGGGGTGTGCCGAAACGGGTGTGGGACCGCATGCGGGCTGCGCCGCTGGGACCTTCGCTGGAGCTCCCTCTGGGACCACGAAACGCGTGAGGGTGTTCAGAAACGGGTGCGGGACCGCATGCGGGCGGCGCCACTGGGACCTTCGGTGGAGCTCCCTGTGGGGCCACGAAAAACGTGAGGGTGTTCAGAAACGGGTGCGGGACCGCATGCGGGCTGCGCCACCGGGACCTTCGCTGGAGCTCCCCCTGGTGCCACGAAGCTCGCGATTGGTGTCGAAACGAGTGGGGGCCGCATGCGGGCTGCGCCACCGGGACCTTCTCTGGAGCTCCCTGTGGGGCCACGAAACGTGTGAGGGGTGTGCCGAAACGAGTGTGGGACCGCGTGGAGCTCTCTATGGGGCCACGGCACGTGTGAGGGTTGCGCCGGAATGGTCGATTCCAGAGAGCAGACGCAAGGATGGGAGGAGGGAGGAGCAGGAGAAGGAGGAGGAGGAGAAGGAGGAGGAGGAAAAGGAGAAGGAGAAGGGCACGGGGACTGTCTCACCAGAACGAGGATCCAACACCACAGGATGGCTGGGAACAACAACAAGAAACAGTCGCGGATCGCCAGCCCCCGAGGCGCAGGGGGACCCCGGGGGGCACCAAGGTGGCGCGAACAGCTGGAACGCCTTGGGCAGGGACACCTCTCGTCGGCGGCGCGGCCAAGCGGGGAAGGCAAAGGGGGCGGGCCTTCCTTCTGAGAGGCTCTCCGAGCCTTCTCCGAAGGCGCAGCTACTCTGGAGGCCAGAGGGCTTCTCACAAGCCCCGGCGCCTGCTGAGGAGCCCTGCCGCCTCGCACTTCCCCCCCTCAGCGCGCCGCAGACTCTTGGCAACCTGGCCGCGGGGTGAGGTCGGGGAAGCACTGACCCGGGCCAGTACAGACCAAACCCGGGTCAGCCGAGCTTTGTGGGATCCTGCAGGCGCGCCAGCCTGGGTCGGTGCACCCCTGGCTTTGCAGCATCCTGCAGGATCCGCCGCCCTGGCTGACCCCCGTTTGCATTGAGCCCCGTCCCCTGAGCACCGAGGGGAGGGGGGGCGGGCGGCGGGCCGGTCGGGACGAGGGTGGCGCACGAAGGAGGCCGCCTTCTCGCGTGTCCGCGGGTCCTCCTCGGAGACGGAGGGCGTCACCGTCGCCGCCGCCGCCGTAGTCCTCGTCGTCGTTGGGGGAAGGAGGAGGAGGAGGAAGAGGAGGAGGAGGAGGGGAAGGAAAGGGAGGGGAAGGAAAGAGAGGAGGAGGAGGAGGAGGAGGAGGAGGTCTGTCCTTGAGTGAGTGCAACGTCACAATGAGGAGGGGGAGGAGGAGGAGGAGGAGGAGGAGGAGGAGGAGGAGGAGGTGGCGGAGGTGGCGGAGGTGGAAGAGGATCGAGGATCGAGGCTCGTCGACGTGCTGGGATTGTCTGGGTGGGGGGAAGGAAAGGGAGGGCGGGCTCACCTCCACGGCTGAAGCCGTCCCGAAAGCGGGGTCAGACCGCGAAAACCACCAGGAAAACCTGGTCGGAACGCGCCCCAGAAAAAGTCGGGCGGGGAAGGCGGGGGGGGAGGGGGGGGCGATCTGGAGGGAGCAAGAGAGGGGCGGGAATGACAAGCGATCCTAAGCGGACTGGTTCCACCTTGCCTGGATCCTTTTGCGGGGACAGCCTCGCCGAGCAGGAAGCTCCCTCTCCTGCTCTTCTTCTGCCTCTCCCTGCGTACTCCTCCTCAGCATCGCTCTGGTCCTCCTCCGCCGCCGCCGTCTCCTCTAGAAGAAGAACCACAACACCACAAGCATAAACGTTTGGCGCTCCGCGCAGATTTCTTGGATCTGCGATGGACCCCCCTCTCTCCGGCGCGCGGAGCGCGCCAGGGGCGGCGCCAGAGGCGCCGCTGGGGGATTGTTCCTTGTTTGTTATGTGGATTTGTTTCTTCTTCGATCCTCCTCCT